>VZDJ01000052.1:7049848-7060696 GCA_008694505.1 Cyanoderma ruficeps
GAAGATTCCAATTGATTGTAAAAAGGCACAGCATTGACCTTTACAGTGAAATTGTTCTTCCCTACCAAATTCAAAATATCTTCAGTACAATCAACTCATAACAACTGCCTAATCCTTATTATTTTGCTTTTAGAATATTTTTTCAGGCTTGGGTTACTAAAATTTCAAATAAAATGGAGTCTGCTGTCATGGCTTTTTATCCAAATGACTCGTAGTCTCTTGTAAACAGCTCTGTGATCTGATTTCCATTGGGACACGAGTTGTAAAAGGCCAGGGATTTGCGATGGATTTACACGTATACTGTTTCAGTTAAGTTACCAAGGTCGACTTAACGGCCCTTTTCCTCAGAGTCTTAAATACATTTGCCACCCAGCCTTTCAGACCACGCTCAAGGAAAAGGATGATGCCATTGTAAAGGGTGTTGAACTTCACTGGAAACTCCAATTTACGTTCTTGTAATCAGCGGCGGAGTGTATTTATTTGCTTATTTACTGATATTTAGAATGAGCTTGGTGAAGCAGCCAGAAAACCCATTCTTGCACGTGGGTCTGACACGGGTTTCTTGGAGTTTTGGAAAGGTGGTTCAGGCTTTGGAATACAACAGAGGCCAACACTGGAACTCGATTGTATCGCAGGTATTGGCCCAGCCCTCTGAAGTCCAAGTCAGGAACAAAATATCAGATTACTGACCCATGCTAACAGAACATTTTAAAAAGCAAAGGTCCTCCAGACTAAATACCAAACAAACAAACATTGGTCCCCTTTGATGGCTCACCACTTCTCAGTAAAGTTCAAACAGTCTGACTTGTGATTGCGCAGAAATGTACTGATAACATAAGGGAAATCAAATTTGTGGTTTTTTCTGAGGGCTGAATGGCTGCTCTGATTGTCTCATTCACTCGGCAAACATTTTCTTTTCTATACGTTACCGTAGCCACAGACATAATTTCTCCAGCACTGTAGAAAGAATCAGATTAAAATACGAAGCAGCACTTACCTTGGGCTGATTAATATGTTTAAGCTGTTACCATGCCACCATGCTTAAAAGCATAAAGATATGCCTTTCTGCACCAGTCTATATATATTGATACCTCCTGTGTGCCAGGAAAACCTCTTTGATTAGTCACACTAAACCATTCCTTAAGTGGTATGAATTTCTCAGACCTGCACTTTCAATAATCAAGTAATAAATTCTGGGGCTAATCACGAGTTGTGCCGTCTCTCCTCGGTGATGTGCAAGGAGAATTCATCAAGAGTTTCTTTAGCCAGAGAAAAACTAAAACGCCTTAAGTAATTAAAGCTGCATCCCACAATTTGGGGCAAAATTAATTTCAGAGGTCAAACACAGACCACAGGCTACACACCATTGCATGGCACTCCACACTTGTGTTTTGTAAAGGATTTTTGTGTGAGCACGAGCTGCCGTGTCCTGGTGGGTTCAGTCTGTGAGAAAAGGAGCCGGTTCAGCAGGTAAAACCTAAGTGCTAATGAAATAAAGATAGCTGGGCTTTATTTTTTTTTCATCTTTCACAGACTGACAGCAACAGCCTGAGGAGGGACGTACATGGTGATCTACAATCCAGAAGCTTTTCTTAATCCATGTGCCAGCTCTTGGAGCTGTAACAATCAGCTTTGAGTGAGGGGGAAGGACATCTGAGCCAGCCTTCTGAACTTGAATGTACAAATATACAAAACCCTAGGACCTACACAGCACTCTTAGCACTCTGCAGCCCTACATGACAACATTCCTTAAAACTGTGCATGAAATTTAATCTAATTCTTTTGTACTTGTGTTACCGTTCGCTTGGCTAAAACACTGTGTTTTTGAGCCAAAACACAAAGTTAATCTATCATAATGCTCCTCCAGGTGAGATTTATTATAAATCACTTTCTAAAACCCGTGTGCTCTATGTGCATGTGCATACCATATTCATCTTATTATTATCCAGTTGAAAAATTCCCAGTGTGTGCAGCGCCTCAGATATAATAGCAGGCATGCCAACAGAATATGACACTTATGCTAATCTGCACCCCGCTGTGGAAAAACATACACAAGGATTCCATTACCACATTCATTAGGCTGCAGTGCACTTCATCTTGAATAGGGATTATGAACTCTAATAGAGTGAAAACAGTTGATTGAACCCACTTAGCCAAATCTATGGCTCGAACCAAATATTTCGGCATCGGGAAGAGGAGGAGTCGGACCTTGTCCTGGTGGGATGTGTTGCCTCTGCCTTGTCTCTCCCTGGCGCTTTAGTCAGTGGGAGAAAAGTTTTGAGAAGGCCAAGGTCACAATGAAGAGTGTTCTCATTGCTTTGGGACAGAGTTTTAAATATTTAAAGTGCTGGCCATGAACTAGTTGAGAGCGACGTGACATGGATGCTGTCGGGACAGATGGGGACTTTCCAGACACATGCACTATCTCTTGTTCGGCACAGGTTCTTCAGAGCACATCAGCAAATCCTCCATGCACCTGTTATACACCTTTTTGACACCATTGGAGGCTTCTAAGCTGACCATACACGCAGCAAAACCTCCCAGTGATGACACTGAACTGCTTGAATGGTAATCACATTCAGATGAAAAAAAGACATTCTCCAGCTTTCAGGTTTCCCAAGCATGCCTTGAGTGTACACTCCATGTTTTGGTTCTACACAATGCAGTGGCCGTCTGACCTGCCTTTCCTGGCAAAAAATTCAACTCAAACTACTTAAAATATTGTCAAAAACAATGAAGACTGGAATACAAGTTGCCACCAGAGAAATACTTTGGAATTTAGTTGTGCTCAGAAAAAAAGGAACAAGAAGAAAGAATGAAGTCTTCCCTGTGTACAAGACTCAAAAGATGATAATAAAAACCTTCTGTGCCTAGCATTTAGTAATTTCTGTGACTCTCCTGTTTATATACATCCTTTTTAATGCAGCAAGTAAACAGGAAGTTCCTGTTAGGAGCAGCCCAATAAGACTGAAAGGAGAATTGCTGAAACTGGCGATAGGAGCTCTGCTGTGCTCCTTGCTGTCAGTTAAAAAGCCAAGGGAAAGAAAAAGAGTAGGAAAACATGGGAAGTGCCATGTTTTCCTACTCTTGGTAGGAAAGCTACTTTGGTTGCCATGGAGCAACCAAATACATTCAATATGTCTAAAATTCGTTTCCCTTCCATCCATCTGACCCACATTGCACTGTGCTTACTGGGGGGGTCCTTGCTGAGCTCAGTTATCCCCTGTAAGTGGCTCCCAGTGCTCTCCCAGCTCTTTTTCCACCCAAGTTTTGGCAAAGGAAAGATGAATCCAGCAGCAGCCAACACCAGTGTGGAGAGGGGACATCCTCCCACTGGCTGCCAGCCACATGAGGTGAACCCAAGATGGAAAGGATGACTCCTGAGCCTTCCCGTCCTAAAAACACAGTGCTGTGGAACTGGGGGATGAACAGCACTTGAGGTGCTCCTTTCTGCACATTCTTCGGGCTGAGGGTGGTGAAGAAACTGAGGAAGAATGTAGATAAAATGATGAGTATTAAAACAGAAAAAAAAATAAGATGGATGAAGTTGATGGCAAGGTTGGAAAAAAAAAGTGGGAATTTTGTAGCAGAATTCATGTAAAGAGAAAGGTGATAGAGATAAGGTGGGACTTGGCAGTGAAAAAGCTGGAAAAGACCAGTTTGCTGATGCTGTGGGACTAAACGCTGAACTGATTTGGAGTTTGGGAAGAAAGAATTTCTGGTAAAAAGCAACAGCTTATAAAATGGCAAAACATCCAGCCTCGCGTTAATCAATGTGCTTGGGAGACAAGGTAACTAATCATCACACAGGCACTGGGTACAGGCTGCAGGGGTCCGGGGATAAAATCATCTGTCATGGGCAAGGCTTACTGCTGATGTTATTACACTTGTGTTTTTAAAAATAATATCTGATGTATGGGATTTCTGGAGAGTTAACAATACCCTTAGTGGAAATGATACCAGAACCCAGCCAGCCTCATAAATCCCCTGTTGGATCCTGCATTTGGCAGCAATCCCTCCAGGTGAAATCTTTTTTGCTGGCATTACTCACCCAGTTTTCAAAGTTTTGCCCAAGAATAAAGAAATGGGTTTCTGCATGCACACAGGTATTTATCTCAGGAAGATGCTGAGTTCTATCTGAAAGGGTGAATTTCAGCAGAAACAAAGGTAAGCTGGTGTTTTATGGCACCAGATCTTTGGACTATGGGCTCAGTGTTAGTGGAGAAAGTTTTATTGCTAACTTCAGAAGAGCAACCCTCTGGCCTGTATAAAATATCCAGGAAAAGAAGCAGCACTCTATAAACTCCTGAAGGAAATGTGACACTCAGGAACAGCATGAGAAACCCTGAAATTTCACTAAATGTAAACCACTTAATTTACCAGAGAGAAGGAGCACACTCTTGGGATGATATTTTTCCTTTTTCCCTTTCTTTAGCTGAGGTCCAGCTTTGCTTTTTCAAGTTTGAAAGGTAAGTGGGAGCATCAAACAGGTTGAACGAGGCCCTGTTTTCCTGCTACGGGAACATGGCCCTTTGCACTGAGATTGTAATACAATCCATCCTCTCTGGGACTGCAAATGCTACAGTGCAAAACTGTGTTTGAAAACCTCTTTTATCATTCATCGTCTCCAGACTGAAATCATTTTTGACAACCTCTGCAGAAAACAAGCAGCTTTCTGGCTACTGGCGAGCCGATTAAAGGGAGGAAACACATGTTCACTGTCAGACAGAGCCCCTGGAGAAAGCATTGACAACCTTTTAACCTCCTTTCCCAGTGAAAGTGCCCAAATGTTTCTCTGGAACAAAACCCCGGCATTGTTTTAAGCATCTTTTTCATTTAATGCACTATATTTTTCAAGATACGTTAAGAGTCAGAGGAATTCCATTTTAACGTGGAGGTTTCACAATCAGTTCAATTCCCATGCAAGTGGTCACATAAACAATTATTAAGAGGGAATTTCTTTTAACGAACATTTTTCTTCTCTTTCTTAATTTTTTTCTTTGCTTCTTTTTCTAATATTTTTTTTCCTCCTTCACTGTCTGACCACAGTTTAAATGCCAACACATTGAAAAGTTCACTAACCTCTACAGTGATTTCTCAAAACAAGCCAAAAAGCCACAGGAGTGAAATTTTCTGAGCAGTAGGAAGGCTGACTAGCAGACATTATTAGCACTTGGAGTATTCAAATCTGGCCATGGAAACTTTTTGTGAATTACAAGATGCTGGAGCAGGAAGCACCACACGTTACTGATATATTTGTTATCAAGGGAACTACTTTCCACTGTGATTAATCATCAGCAACGGGGGAAAATAAATTTTCTTTTGAGAAGTAAAACAAGAAGGTTTTTTTTTTTAATGGAAAGCGCGTTCAGAGCAACTGGTCTGGCTTTCTTTGTAGTTATAAAAGTCCACTCAGAGGTTGTTTAACATTTAACCTTGCTATTTTTACCTTAATATCAGCAGCTGGAATAGTTCTGTCTGTTTTGATAAAGCGAGGCTTTTTTTTTTCCATGTTGCCTATTTGCTTTTACAGCTGAAAGGAACTGTTCCAGCTGAAGTAGGTAACTATAAAACTGCAGCAGGCTAAATCCGCCTGGGAGAAGAATAGATTATTTGATTAAATGTTCTTGCAAGTAACTGCACAAGGTACTGTCCAATAACACACAATATCTGCTAATGAAAGATAAAAGGCCGTGGGCTCTGCAGGTATGGAATCCCATGGGGAATTTGCTTTTCCTCCTCCAAAGGTTCTAGCCGTGCTCAACAGCTCTGCTACCATTTAACTTGCCTCAGTTTTCACACAGATTACCGCTTGGCTAATGATAGTTGTGGTGGGGAAAAAATTTTCTGGAAGCTGGAGCTTGGTTTCCCCAATGTTTCCTCAAAAGGACTAACTCCATTTTAGGCCCCCCCTTTTTTTTTTTTTAATTTTCCTTTCTTCAAAAATACCCTTGCTCCAATAACAAGAGTTCGAAACGCGGTCGGCGACTTTTAGATGACAGCTTCATCTGCTTCTTCAGGCGTGGCAGCTGCTCACAAACTAGTTGAGTGTTTTTATTTTATTTTTTTTTTTGCATTATTCTTCATCACAGTGAATTTTTCAAGCTGACATGCTGGGACACGTGGCACAGAAGATGTCCCTCCTGATGTCATTTCTGCTGTGTCCCCAGCTGCCTGAATCTAGGAGGTTCAGGAGGAAGATGAGAACCAAGCTCCCGCAGCAGCAACGTTTTGCACAAGGCTGGAAATCAGTGGGGCTTGTGCCCCATAGTCTTTGAAAGGCCTTTGGAAAAAGGCCACCCATGGAGGGAAGGTATGTTTCAACTCGAGCACCTTGAATCAGGCAGGTGGTCAAACAATCATCCCTTTCCTCCGACCCTCTCCTGCAGACATTTCTCTCTAATGCATCTCACGCAGCCACAGGAAGACATCTCATTCATATTTTAAGGGACACAACAGCTTTAAAGGGAAATTTTTCTCTCAGAACTGAGTCATAAAAGCAAAAAGAAGCAATTCCTCAATGTTTCTCCTTTCCAGGAGATGCCCATTTCACAATTTTGACTTCCCCCTCATATCCAAGAGATTCACGGCAGGACATGACCATTAAAAAAGTCACACCTTTCACCTTCTTCTCCAGTCCAAAAGGGGGCCCTCCCCTCTTTTGAACTAGAAACCAAGAAAATCAGCTCCCATCCAGCAACTTGTGACATCTTTCAGAACAGAAGCCAGGAGTATTTGCAGAAGTAAATCTGAACAAATACAGTTTAAAAAAAAAAAGCAACACAACAATAAACAGCAATAACCCTTAACATTTTTTAGCTGGAGATCACGACATGCTTCCTTAACAAGGTCAGTACTGTTATGCCAGTTTCATAAGTGGGAAAGCAGGGATCTGACAGCTGAAGGGTAGCCTGAAGACAGCCAGTTGGTTGCAGGGCTGGAAATGGATCCCAGACCCTCCTCGTCTCCATCCCACGTTCCACACCTCCCACAGCACGCACAGCTTGCACGCAACAGCTCCGTGCAATTTGAGTTTGGGGGGAAACACAACTTTGTCCTGGATGGACTGTTTATCACAGGCTGTGGAATGCCACGGATGAAGTTACCCTTGTAGTAAACTCTGTTAATTGCCTTCAGCCAAAATCACATGCTCAGCTACAGATAGATGCAGAAAAGCAGAGTTTACTCACTGCTAATTTAGGCATATGTAGCTGATTCTTTTTCTGTGTGGAAAACTCCAAGCAGGTGAGTTTAAGGGTTTTTTTAAATTTTCCTACTGTGCTTCTATTATAGGAAACTATTTTCTAGTAAACAGCCTTCTGTCTTAATTTGAAAGCACAAAAATCTACCTCTCCTACTGGCAGCTTGTTTGAGCAGTTATTTATTCCAGGAGTACCTACATTTCCAATTTACATTTGCCTCATTTCAGCTTCCTGATCCGGGTTTTGTTTTGCTTCACTTCTCCACCAAATTAAACAATTTTGTATTGCTTGGTACTTTCTTCGCCTGAGAGTTTCTTCACGTCAAGCCACCTTTCAATTTTCTCTTTACAGCAATGAGTAGAGGAGGTCTCTCGTCTCTTCAGGGGTTTCCTACAGATATTTTCTGCACTCTCACACCTGAACATCCTCAAAAAATGGAAACCCAAAGTGCATGTCCTGGCAGGAGCCTCAGCAAGGCAAGGCACCAGTAAATGCAGCTCCTCTCTTTCACTTCCATTTATAAATCCAAAGATGGTGGCAGCAACTGCTGCCGCTCCATCACACTGAGGCTTTGCTTGAACATTGTAACCTCTGAATGTTTTCTGGAATCTAAAACCTCCCCAAGGCAGCTCTGTTCTTTTGGCACGAAAATACATTTGCAAACATGTTTTAATTGGTGTGGGCTAGTGAGAGATTGAGCCAGCTCTAAATGATTTCTCTTCCTCATTATTTACTGGTGTAAATATAGAAATAATTCATTGTTATTACCTCATTATTATTTACCAATGTAAGTTTATAAATAATTCAGTGATATTCATATCATTATTACGCATAATGCCATGAATTACAGGAATAAAAAAAAATCACAGTGGTTACCATTAAAAAGTCAACATTAATCAACTTTTGCCTCCAAGTTCTGTAAGAGATAGTGTAGTCTGCTCTGTCCTCAGAATAGGAAATAAGTGTGGGACCTCAGATACCACAGTATGGTAACAGTTGGCAGATGGTTCTTCTAAAATGGTAACCACTGCAACTAGAAGTGTAATTGGAAAACACATTTTTACCATGGTTATTTAGAAAAAGGGAAAGCCACAGTTATTTAGCACTCACCTAAACTATCAATTGCGATACCTTCAAACAAATCTGTCCAGAGAGATTGCTCAAAGCACTACCAAATATTCCCAAAAACCTCTGTAGAACTGATTGAAAAACTTCTGTCAAAAGCTTCTGTTTGAATGGTAAATGGTTCTTGGGGAGGGACTAGACCAAATTTAGTGTTTTTCTTTTTTTTTTTTATGTTAGATTTTTTTTAAAAAAATACCACCAATTTAAAAGGTAGGGCTACATACACACACAAAGGAAAGGGCCTGTTTTTCTTTATGACAATTTTGTAAACATGAATCATTTTACAAATACAGTCATGCCATGTCCCAAAGCCTCAGGCTGCTGTTTCAGTACCAGGATTCTCAGACAGCAAAGGTAAAACATCACATTTCTTCCCTGTGCAGCATTTGACTAAATTCACTTGTCCCACAGGTCTGCTTTAATTCCGAGTCTGATATCTTGGGCCTGGGAGGGGACACCAAACATCAGTGACTAATTCTTCCCTGTTCAATCCTATGTCTAGATTTTAAAAAAAGCATTTCCACAAGTTGTTAATGTCAGACTTTGTCTCTCCCAAAGCTCTGTGGAGCATCTTCCAAACTCCAACTATATTGGAGGTAACTTGTATTTGACATTCAGTCACTCCTGTCAAAATTGTCTAAGCCCATCCCTGTGGGTGATATTGCCATCATGCCAGAAACACACAAACTTATATAAACTCTTTATTGGATAAGAGAAGAAAGGAAATGCCCCTGTTTCACAGAGACATTAGTAGTTGATGGTGCCGAGCAATGGGACAAGAGCAACAGGCAGAAACTGATGCACAGGAAGTTCCACCTGAATGTGAGGAAGGATTTTTTACTGTGCAGTGACCGAGCACGGGAACAGATCACCCAGAGGTGTGGAGTCTCCACCACTGGAGATATTCCAGAAGGATCTGGACACCCTCTTTTGCCATGTTCTCTGGGATGACCCTGTCTGAACAGGGAGATTGATTCAGACATCCCACTGTGGGCCCTTCCTGGTACAGTGGGGATTAAATGCTCGGGAGATGCAATTTTCATGTTTGGACTCAGATGTTTATTAATCCTTATCTAAAGTACAGTCTCACAAGTGTGAGTTCTAGCTAACGAGGTGAAAAATGACTCCATCTCTGTCTCTTTCCAAGGTCTTTTAAGCCCAAATTGTCCAATTAACAAAGGACACCTAATTTTTTTTTTTTACTTTTAACCAAATAACCAAACACCCAAGGCCCACAATGTGGATTTTTTTCATCCAATTACAAAATACCACCCAAACCCATGCAGAAGAAGGTGAAAAAGAAGAACTTAGTCTATGCCCTAAATTCTCCATATTGTTTTATATATATTGCTATAGTCTAAAGCCTTAAACTCTAAGTTTTTCCACCCTGTGATATCACACACTTCTATTCAAACTCCACACCCACAATCCCAGGGCTGTCACTCAACTTTGGAAGCCTTTTCCAAGGCCTCAGGTAAAATGCAGTGTTTGCTTGAGGGTAAGTGCCTGTTAGAACAGAAAGCCTAAAATTTTTAGTGACTAGGGCTCCAACACCTTCCAATCTCATCCATTCCGTGAATCATTAAAGGATGATCAACAAATTAGCAACCTCTCAATCTTTTACTCCTTCCAAGCCTTGTTTTGGTTCAAGATCCAAATTCAGTCAGCAAGAAAAACCAAATTAATAGACCTTATCTGGCACATATGAAGTCAGATGACTACAAGTTATGGTTCCCCAAATATTCCCCAAACCCCTCTAACTCATTTGCTTGTTACTTTATGGTTGGAACAGTGACTGAAGAGTTTAAGCCTGCAGCACCACATGATGACTTTGATTAAAAAGGGAATGGTAGTTAAAATTTTCAACAGCAAATTAGATAGGCATGATCAATCTCTGGATTTAAGTTCCTGTTAAGTCGACAAAAGTGAATTAAAAAAAAAATAAAATAAAACCAATATCTCTGATTTCTTTAGGAAAAACAAAATTACTTAATCAGATGTTGTTGTCAATGGATAAAGAGGATGTTTCCAAGAGTGAAGACAATTAGTAAATTAGGAAATAGCTGAAAAAGCAGATTCACAAGATGTAGAAATTTCTAAAATGTCTTTTTTTTTTTCACTAAACTTTAGTATAAGAAGAAAACAAGGAAAAACCCACGCATCTTGCATCAAGTCAATGGAATATTCTACAAGACAAAAAAATGAGGCAATATCTGCCTCCTCAACTATTCCTCTCCCACAGCTCATCCTTGCTTTCCTCACTTTGGAGTGATGACCATACCAACTCCCTTATAATTCCCAAATTTGACAAAAAAATTACTGTTGCCGTGCCAGCCTACCCATGGTCTGAGAGGACCCACCCAGAGAGTAAGGGCGATGAAGAACTCTTCCATTCCACAAAGGCTTCCTAAACTGACAAGAGATTACAAAACATTTCATCAATATTCCATACACATCCAGCCAAATGACACATTTTCCCTCTGAATCTAAAAGTGTTGCAGCAAAAAAAAAAAAAAAAAAA
>VZDJ01000052.1:7067954-7115106 GCA_008694505.1 Cyanoderma ruficeps
CAATCTTGGAAGTTTTTGATGATTTCCTGGTGCTTATTTTCTAAGTAGCCTATTCTTATAATATCCTATCCCTATATTTCTTGATATCCTATCTTATAATATCCCTTGCTCAAACAAGCTCATCTCCAAAGGTCTGAGTTACACGGCTGAGGTGGAGCAGGAACCTCAAGTGGCTGCAGAGGTATGAAGTACCTGAATTTGACTGGCCCCTTGTCCCAAAAGATTCTGTATGCAGTTTGGATTTAGACCCGTACGAATTTAGAGCCTTACGAATTTAAGGAGCTAAGATAGGAGAGGCTTTAAGGAAGAAAATTGCTTTTAATTGGGTGATGTTCTCAAGGCTTTTGAAGGGTCTTGGTTCTTTTGGATTGGTTTCAGTGGGAGTGTCATGCAGCTAGCAGGTTTCTGAATGCCACAGAAGATGTGGTAGGAACAGGGACCCAGCTGTGATGACCATGAAAGAAGGCAAAACAATAAAAGTACCAATTATTGATCATTTCTTTCCTTTAGTTTTGGGAGATTTGTCCTTCAGATTACTTGCCTGACTTTGAAGAAGCCACGTGGGGCTGCAGCCACCAAGAACAGCTGCAGGAGTGACAGAGGAGGACAGGAACCCCAGCAGTCCCCTGTCCTACCAAGCAGCCTGATAGTTCCAATTTACTGGCACCTTATTAACTCTAATCCCCCATCCCTTTTTTGCAGCATCACCTTTCTCCCTGTCTAGTTCCCATAATCCCAGGAAACAGTCAAAAGAATACGACCAAAACATGACAAAATCCTCAATTAGTAAATTAACTTCAAGCTTGTAGCCATGGTCTTGATATATTAAATAATTTCTTCCGTTAGTCTTGCCAGTTTTGGTTGAAAACCAGAGGTTGTCTACAAGTCTGTGCTTGTATACACTCACACAATTTTTTCTATAATTGTCTGCTAAGAAGTAACACGAGATAAATCTGGACTATATTCCAACCAAGCTTTATCTTGTTGCAGTTTATTCTGTTTTCTGTAGTGGCAGAATTTTCTCTCCTCTTATCAAAAGTTTTCCAGGAGGAGGCTGAGCTTTTTCTTATGACTCAAAACGTGTTTTAATAAGATTAAAAAGAAAGAATTGACCAGAAATTTCCTCAGCAGCTAATATTTAGGGTGCCCAATATTATATAAATGTGTTGATTTAAAAGAGGACAGATGCCCTGGCATTTTTAGCAAAGATTTTGCCTGAAGCTGAGTCCTTCAAACCATTACTCAGCATCCAGCAGCAAGAACAGGATTTTGCTTTGCAAAGATGGACTCAAAAAAGCACCTAATCAAGTCGAGGTGGTCAAGACATCAGCGAGAACCTCTGAGCAAGTAAGAAAAGATTTCTGCACCTTTTTTTGGAGGCAGGATAACAAAAGCTCTCAAAGCCCCTCGTTGCCAGGTCTGACCCAAAGCCAGCCCAAGAGCTCCTGCATGTGCAGCCACCGTGGAGTCCCTGCACATTGTCTGGGTTTGCTCATTCCCCACCAAAGTGTGCAGGGAGGGAATCCCAAACCCCATCCCTCAGCCTCCTTCCCCGGGAGTAACTTGAGGTCTGACAGCCAGTGAGGTCACCCCCAGTCTGGCCAAAGCCTGTGTGCCGTTACAATGAAGTAATAATGTATTTATAACACACCTAACCACTGATGGCTTCTATTCCTGTGGAGGCTCTTTTTTTTAAATTTTTTTTTTCCTTCTCCCCCTTGCGTTTGCACAGATGTTTTTTTGAGAGCTGGTCTCCAGAAAGGGCCTTGCAGAAAACAAGCTCTGTCTGTTGATTCTGGCTGGCTTTTATAACGATAGTTGTTAGCACGCAGGATTTATGTTTCAAATATCATTTTAATTTCTCGGGCCGGGTTTTTAACCACAAAATGTTAATTCAACGGTGCACTATAAATGCTGCAGCTCCTTTATAGAAATGTAGGACAAGCTGTTTCTAAGGAAGGATTCTGAGAGTCTGATTCATAGAAATACGACTCACATACATTTTCCATGGAATTTGCTCTGAAATATGTGTGGAATACATTCTACAATAAATTATGTACTTTTGTGATTCATTAAATCCTCTCCCTGCTCACAAGTAGTAAGCTCTTCATTATACACAGAAAAAGTGCAATCAGCCCAAACCAGCAACATTCTTATCATATGTGGTGGATGCTTTGTTTTTGATCTTTTTAAAAAAAAAATCTGTACAGGCATTTAAAGACAGCACATAAATTAAGCTGGCATCCAGCTTTAATTTACACTAAAGCAAATTAAGGATATCTACGCCCCTAATTATTTCCATGTTCAATGGAAGGAGTTAGGGCTCAGGATGACCCTCCCAAAAATCACAGGGATTATTAGGAATGGATGACTACTGAAAAAGACATTTCTTGGAATAATTCCTCTCACGTTATCTATCTTTTTATCACTTTGTCCCAGCCATGGTAACACTCCTTTTGTGCTTCCTGCCTGTGTGCAGGCACCTGTGATGTGGTTTCACTGGCATGCACCTTCCTGAACAGAGAGATTGGAGGTGTCACCTGTGACATTATTCATGTGCCATTTCAGCTCGCCTAGTGCACGTCGAAAGCACTTCCTGGACAGCTGATTAGGGGGCAGGAAAAAAAAAGAATAACGTGTAGCTTATGTAGCTGATGACATTTAAGCAATTTTAGCCAACTGGCTTGGTTAGCAAAAACGCAGATATCAATCTGCTCGCAATCACTTCCATGGGATAAATGACCTACTTTGCCCTTCCTAGGATCCCAGATTTGTTGAAAATAGATATTTCTGCCCCCAGACTTCAGCTTTCCCTTACTCTTTCCCACTTCGCCAATAAAACCATTTTTCTTGAATATCACCAATATCACCAAAGCTTAGTTAAACCATCTCACCCTCTTGCTGGGAGTTACATCTCTGAAAAATTCCTTTTCTGCCTTTCTACACCCCGCTGCCGTCTGTCTCCAAGAACATCACAGGAGGCAGGCCATGGGCACTGGCCAAGGGAAACTTGGGAAACTCAGGATCCAGACTTGGGACTCCACCGTGTGCTTTGGGTGCTGTCTGCAGCAGCAAGACAAAAGGGAAAGAGGGAGGAGTGGACAGTGGAGCTTCTATTTTGAAGGCAAGGACCAGACTGGAAGTACCCCACAATCACACACTTTGTACAGAGAGCCAAGACTCATTCTCCCTGCACAAAGGAAAAATAAGAAAATACAATTTCGCCATTCTTTTTAAATGTCATGTCCCGGCATATCAAACTCATTTCATCTTCAGATCATCCCACCATGCTCCGTTGGCTACCAGAAGACGCGAGCCAGTGTTACCACCACAACAAACTCCCAGTACAACCATATAATTTCAATTCTTCACACATTTTCTTCCCGTGCACACAATGCCTTCGGTAGCTCAGTAAAAGTCTCCTCTCTCCAGCCCACTGCCACGGGCTACCAGGCTGAAACAAAGCTCAGTTTCAAAGCTGAAGCATAATGACCAAGCGGGAGGGAAAGAATAAAAGGAATAACCGGCGGTGGCTGCGCCTGTGTCTCCAGAGGTTCTCCTGGCTCAGGATTTGACCCAGGGTGGGCCATCAGCTCTGCTGCCCGCCTTCCCCATCCCTCTTGGATGCATGGCATTGAAATGCCACCTCTTGAAGAGCCTCATGGTGAAGCCAGGCAGGCTGCCAACCCGAAAAAACGTCAACTCGTGAAAACCTCAAGGCCCCCACGGCGGAGTTGTCTTTTGTCTCATTTTCCCTCTGCTGATACAGGTTGGGAAACAGGCCTGGGTGAATGGAAGATATTCAGGGCAGGAATCATCTTTTGTTGTTGTTCCAGGCTGTGCCCAGTGTACTGGGGTCGTGATTCCCATGACAGGAACGTTTGCGGCAAAATAGGCGGGAGTCGTAAAAATAGCAAAGAGCACCAGATATGAGATCTCTGACAGGGCGAGGAGGAATAGCAGCACCCCCGCCAAATAATCTCTGTTGGGCAAAAAAAGAAGCAGGTAGTTCTCCCTGGATGGCATGGAGAAATAATGTCTAGGTGAAGAAGGGGTTCAGTAGCCAGACTGTAAATGTGCTTATAAATTGTGCTCGAACAGAATGAAAAATGCACGAGGAGAAAGAGGGCAGCAAGAGGAAGAGAGAGGGAACATTTTTCCTCCTCTTATTTTTTCCCTTCTGGAGTGAATTTCAATCCAAGAGATCTTTCAGCCAGTTCCCCTTTCCCTTGTGAGCCTGGGCCTGACTTTTCACTCTCCACACCTTGCCTAGTCATTTGCAATCATATGAAGCCAAGCCAGAGATAAATAAAAATGCTCTCAAATTTGGCAGCATTTTACACCTCTGTGGTTAATGCAAAACAGAGCTGCAAAGTTGGCCTTTTTTTTTTTCTTGTGAGAAAAACACACATATCTCACCAGTGTAACCATCTGTCGTGTATCTCACTTGGAAAAAAAAATGATGGCTAATAAGGAATGTCACTGCTCTGAAAGGGGGGAAAATGGTCTCAAAGAACATCAGGTTGGAGACAAGAGTCTCCAGAGGTATCAGTAGCATTTTTCTCCCACTCTCCTGATCAGTAGATCTGGGCAGTCATGGCAACAGGGCAATGGCCATGTGGGCTCCCCAAAGGAGCTGCTTTCACTGTCCCAAAACAACCCTTAAATTCCTTAAATTCACTGTCCTTAAACAACAACCCTTAAATTCCAACCTTTTTAAAAAAAATGACCAAATTTAGAAAGAAAACAGGGTTTTGTCATTTGTGTAGTGCCTACTGACACCGTGCAGCGGCTGTATGAGAAGATGTAGCCTCCAACTCCACCATATAAAAAAGAATTGATGTTTTAAAAATTGAAAGAGTAGGGAAAAAAAAGTAAAAGAGCCCTTTATAAAAGCACCTGAAAATATTATGGGCCATAAACCTTTGTTTCTGATTTCATCTTGGAGCAGTGGGTCCAAACAAGGCCACTCTTCCTCTCTTTTTTACTGTCTCCTTTCATTTCACTCCCCCTCAGAATTCTGCACAATAAAATGAATTATAAAAATGAAATGCAGCAAAGCTAAAACTTTTTTTTTTTTTTTTTACAACACTAAATTGAAAAGACTGGTTTGAGTTTCTACATTTCCTGAGTACTTACAGGTACCTGAAGAAGAGCATAAGGACTGGCAGAACATGGAACACGCTGTCCTGAAGTAAGTGCATCACAATAAAACATATTTTGATATTGCAGTTCTCACAAGTAATTATCACAACGGGCTTTACAAGGGTAAGTAAGTAGAATTTTGAGGGCAAAGTTTTAAGAGAATAAGAGACTCATCAGTATACTCCTGAAAAATGAGAATCTGGAAGGGAAAAGAAAGGAAAAATTCTCTATCAGCCTGACCTAGATTCAAGTGTCTGTTTCTTGCAAAACCAAATGCACATAAATTTATTTAGCTTGAAAATGCCATTAGACCTGAAAAAAACCCACATTTTGCTGCAGACACTCGTAAGAACAATCAAACAACCTAGAGGGGTGGATTTTTCACACCACTGCTGCTGGTTTATTCCATAGTTCAATGAGTAGAGTGGTGACGCTTAACCTTTCTATAATCCAAGGTCCAAGTAACATTTCATATGAAACCAAATAAAGACAGATTTTCTCCCCATGAATTCCTTTTTTATTTGCTACTTGTTTGCAGATTCTCACAAATGGATTCAAAAGCACAATTAGCACAGTTTCATGGAGCATAGCATGTTCCCTAAGGTCTCCAACCCCCAGATGGGACATCTCCACAGAAAGGATCAATGTTGGCTTCTCTCTCCAAATGAAACAGCCTGGGGATTGAAGCTATTCACCCAGGACCAAACCACACAAACCATTCAAACCCTGCCATTACTCTGCTAGAACAGAGTTTTGATCCCAATGTCTCCCACATTCTTGCAAAAAAATATCTCAACCCATCCAGCTTTAGGCAGGGCTGCCATAAATTTCTGCTGCTGGGGCTGTCCCATTTTCACCCATAATTAAACATCCATGGAGTAAGGAAGAGATGTGTTTATGGAGGAGGTCATTCATGTGTATTCAGTTCCCTTCAACAAGTCTGAGACTAGTGCTGCGAGCTGCAGTCAAACCCTCATTTTCCCCTTTTCATTTAAAATAATCTAGTCTGAATTTTGTCCCTTTCCTGGCAAGTTTGGAATTGAAATTTTAAGTCTTTTCAGAGAAACAGAAATGTAACTAATGAGCCCTCAAGGTTTGAAAGCAGTTCGGTTAAGCCTGTTTGGTCATAGAGAAAAACAGTTGGACCATTAGGTGAGGCAACCCAAGGTGTTCTTACTGGCCCAGATACTCAAACTGAAGGAGTGCTAAAGGTTAAAAAAAAAAAAAAGGTGGAAGAGGTAAATTTTGGATGAATACAAGCTAGAGATGCAAGAAGAAGTGGGGAGCTCTGCAATCAGACAGATTGAATTAGGTGGAGTAACGAGGGAACTTCCAGCAAAACCACTCAGGATGAGAGATGAACCAGTCAACATTTCCAAAGGGAAACCAAAGTTTCCTTTGGTTTAATGCAGAAATTCAGGAGCCAAATTGAGATTTTGTTTTTCCCCTATTCTGTACCTTGCTCCATAAAGCAACAAAGGCTTCCAAAGGTTTATGAGAAGAGCAAAGGCTTTCCCAAGATGTGGGTCGGGAAATGGGACAGTGGCCATGTCTGAGGATGCTGCATTTATTGAGCCCACTCTGAGACTCACAGGGAGCTCCTGGAGCTCTTCCCCAGCAATGCATCTTCATGTCACCCTCTGGCTGCCAGCCACCTTGGAGGTTTCTGTGGTGACAGGAGAAGCCAGGGTTCCACAGGGTTTGGGGGAACGGGGCCGCGGCCCCCATCAGCCCAGCCATTAATCCACCCCCTGGGCAGAAGTGACAAGGGCTGAGTCTGACATAAAAATCCCATTTGCTGGATGAAAAGGTAAGTGTACTTCATCATGTCCATGGGACACTTCAGCAGAGCTGCTTTTCCCTCTCCCAGGTTCTGCCTGAAGTCTGGAAATTCCCTTAAATACACACACAGACAAAATATCCATGGGGAAATTGTGCTAGGCAGCAGATTAAATTTTGGGCAAGCTGGCTAGTAACACAGCAAGCACAGAGCAATACCACAGCCTATAAAGGGCCAGAGATCCTTTCCAGGGACACAAACTTCATAAAATCTACCACACAACTTGAAAGGGTGGAAATTTTGTTCAGAAAAAAATATTAGACATGAGGAAGTCATAGATTCCACTACAGGATGAGAACAAGCATGAGTCAGGGATGTTGAGTGCATTGGGCAGTCAAATGATAGAGTGCCATGGAATACCAGCCCAAAACCTCTTGCCAAAAGGATTTAAAAAATAAAAAAAAAGGAAAATTGAAGTGCATTAGGAGAAAAAGGAAAGGAAGCAAATATACTGTAAGATGTAATGAGAAATCATTTCGGCTTCACCAAGTGTTTTAATCTCCTGACACAAACAGGGAATTGAGCAGTTCTGTGCTGATCTTGTGGTTGTAGGAAATGTTCAACATCCCTAAAAGGAGAATTTTCTCGTGTGATGCTTAGCTGGGCTTTGGTGAACATGAATTCAGTGGGAAAAGGACGTTGTACTGTCAAAGGATTTCACAGTCTAGACCTAACAGGGCAATTAACCAAGCAGCTCAGTTTCAAGTGCCTCCCAGTTCTGCAATTTTTCTTTCCTCTACCTGATATTTTTTCCCCAAGTACTGAAGACTCGAGAGCGACCAAAAAAAAAATTGTAGACGAGTAAAAAAGTACTTCCCATGGAATCCCTATATCAGGATTGCATATCATCACTTGTATTAACTAGTGGGGTAAAGACTGATGCATTGTGCATAAAAAGTGAGTATCAGCTTCTTGTGAAACACCAAACACCTCACAGAATAAGACCAAAATACAAATGTGAGAGGATGCTCCATGTTATATGGCTCTACTTGCTCCTTTTCTAAGTTTACAGCCAATAGCCGTCACTACAGAAAATCACCAGGCTTCACTTCAGAAAGTTCTTTAGCAAAAGCACAGATTGTACATCCTATGGATTGTATGGAATTAAATTTTAACTATTTGGCTTAATTAATTTATGCAACTGGCCCTGATTTATATACACACAGAAGTGACTGCAAGCAATTGAGACAAACAATGAGCCCAACAGTGACACAAAATACCCTTACAATCAGGGCAGCAGGTTTTAATAAACACAAAATATAAAAAAAAAAGTCTCCTCTTATCAGAAAACAATTAACTCCTTTAAAGAAAGTCGTAAAAGGAAAAAAAAATCACAGCAATAATTAATCTAGAGTGAATATCTTTTCAAAGTGGTTTCCACAGAACATTTAGACTATCCCATTTAGGACAAGAGGACGTAGACCTAGGCAGCACCAGGAGAAGTTTAGGTTGAACATTGTGAGGAATTTCTTCACAGGAAGGGTGGTTTGACATTGGAATGGGCTGCCCAGGAAGGTGGAGGAGTCACTATCCCTGCAGGTATTTAAGGAAAGACTGGATGTCTTTCCTCAAAGGTCTTTCCCAACCTAATTGATTCTGTGATTATTATTATTATTATTATTATTATTATTATTATTATTATTATTATTGGTTTCCAGGTATCGTTGCCTGCTGCTACCTGTGCTATGCCAATAATTTCCAAAAAATGCAGGAGAATTGCAAAATTCACAAAAAATTCACATTCAAACTCGTCTTTACTCTCGTCTGTTGGTTTGCTTTGTGGCTTTTGTGGAGGGTTGTGACCAAGCACAGAAGATGGTCGCTCCTGGAGTATTACTTTGTCAGAGAAGCATAAATTTAAAAATGTCACCAAAGACATACTGTTGGTTTTATTTTGTTTTCTAACAATCTGACCTTGTTTTCAGGTGTGGAAACACATCCTGTGTACAACCTCAGACTGGGGGAAAGCTCCTGAAGCAAATAGCCCAGTACTCCTGCAGTCTGAATAACAAAATACTGTGGATCCAGGAGCTGCCATGCTGCACAAGGGCAGAACTGGGTGACAGCAGCCACATCAGGAACTCAGAGATGTCAGACATTTGACTGCTTGGGATTAATTCAAAGCCCACTGACAAACAAGAGACATTAGTTATTGTGTATGTGTGGGGGAAATCAGTCAAAGCCATACTTTACACTTATACTTTATACTTTAAACTTACACTTTATACTTTAAAGCTCTATCTCTGCCTCATATCATGCTTCTCATTGAGAGCATGGTCTGAATCCCACAGAGATTCCTCACTAGTGGCTGGTCTGCAATGGGACTGCAGCATCCAATCCCATCTTGAACCATAGCAGGTGCCTAGACACGGCTCCTTTCCCATCATATATGGAAAAACATCATTCCTTTCCCATCATAGATGGAAAATCATCATTATGCTGCTTCTAACAGACACCCAGTGAAAGCACAATGTACCCGAGCTAGGGAATGGTAGAGTCTGCTTGCAGATATTGCTAAGATTCCTTAACTTTCACAGGATAAGTTTTCGTGATGGCATACAGTCAGTGAATCCATTCAGATTTAGATACAATTCTTACCACATTAGTAACAGCATCGGCGGTACCCTATAAAAGGAATTTGAGGCACAAGATTGCAGAGGACTGGCTACAATAGTAAATATTTAAAGTGTTGATTCTTCACCTGGAAGAAATCTGCAGGGTTTCCTGAAAATGTACCGATTTCCTTGCTTAGGATCAACCCCCTGGGTTCCAAAGTGAAATTTTTTTTGAAGACTGATATCAAGCTAGAAAAATACCATCTGAAATAATCACAGCCTTTGTGTTAGCTTTTAGAGTTTAGCCTTATTACATGGAGCTCCCTAACATTATTCTGCAGCTTAAAGCAACTCAACAGTATTTAAACACTGACCTTATTAAGGGTGAAAGAGATAACAGTCTGTAGTTCAACACTTGCTGAATGTATTTTCTATATCTATAGGTTTTTCTTAATTACTATTACTTCTACTTCTAGTAGTCATAAGTAACATTTATTAATTAATGGGGTATTTGCTGAAGTTCTTTTCCTTTCTTCTTTCCTTTTACTGAAAAAAGGCACAGGGGGACAAGCAGAGAAGAGCTGAAGACAATGGGTATTCCATTTGAAATCCATGATTAAAAAGCTTAAAAATTCAAATCAACGTAAAAAACTGTTTTATTTTAATACTGTGGAAGGTTTCAGTGAACTCCATTATTTTCACTCACTATTTGCTTGAATAATTTAGGCAAGAAAGCTAAATTATACATAAAGTGTACAGTTAGAAGAAAAAGTTCATGCACAGCCTCGGGCTATAGCCATCCCCTAATGATGTCTGTAGTCAGTGGAAAAGAACTCGTTAGACTGAGAGTAATTTCTCAGGGTTTAAATTTTTTTCTTAAAGCAATAATGTTCTTATAAAAATCTGACAAACACACTCAACCAAAAACCACAAAAGAGACGCCGTCCCTAAAACCACAGCCTTATAACTTTCCATTTAATTTCACTGGAAATCTGGCTTCTCAAATACTATTTATTCTTGTCGGCTGTCCTCAATGACCTGATTAAACAAGGGGAAAAGCACGTCTTGATATCATCCAGCTCCTACTTTGTTCAATCAGAGGCCTAAAGTTTGCAGGGAGTTAAAATAAACGCTGTGCAGCTCTCTGAGCAGAACTGAAATCTGCTGTGAAAGAGGGTTGCTCTTACACACGGTCAATTTTTGCTAGTGGTTGCAACTTGCCCCGCTATTGTATTCAAGGAGCAACTCACACAATTAAACATTTACGGCTCGATTCACTAAAGCCTTACATGCCCTTTAAACTTGGCCGGGGAAATGTGCGTGCCCAAGCGGACCAGGTTACCAATAAATTGCTTCACCTCTGATCTCACATCTCCTCTCTCGGCTCCTCAAGATCAGAAGCTGTGGAGAGCGTTGCTCCTGAGAGCAGCAAGCTGGGTTTGAGCAGGAGTAAGAACAAGAAGACATTGTATGGAAATCAGCTAATAGTAAATTTGTTGATCAGGCTTATCTTTTGATCAAAGTAGCTCAGCTAGATCAGAGAGAGAGAGAGAGACGAGGAATTTTTATTCAAATTACTCCTCAGAATCCTTTGTATAAAATGAATAACTTTCTATAATATTAATGGTTTTACATCACTTTATACTTGCATTATTCTGTCACATTAGTTTAACATTACTACCATGTACAGTGGTTTAGCATTAATGTGATCAGAGGACAAATTACACGTGCACTTCCATATTGTTATATTGAAATCAAGCCCTTCTATGACACTAATACGAAGCAAACTTCAATAAAATATAGACTGTCTAATATAAAGTCATTTTTATATCCTGTTGGAGCAAGGACACGTCTTATTTCTTCTCAAAATCACTTTGCAGCGTGGCACCCGAGCAAGGTGAGAGGAATAGTGCTGTATCAAGACAGAAATCAGCGGAGGCCTCCCCAGCCCATGAAGGGATCCCACTCCATGGAGACCCACTCTGCCTCCTGGGTTCTCTGGGTGGGACAGACCAAGGGGATGTAGCCCAGTGCCCTTGAAACAGGTGAAAAACTGCTTCCCAAATTTCAGGGATAATGCAGGCCACTGAATAGTGACTGAGATTCCACAACTCTCCAAGTGAGAGCAGGCCTGGACCAGACAGACCAGACAAGGTTTTTCCATGATCTGCCTCACCTTCCTCCTCTACACCATGTGGTGCAGCTCAGAGGCAGCAAGCTTCGGAATAACCTGGAAAAGAAGGAATTTTGGTCCCTCTGGAGGACATGCCTTCCAGCAGACTGAGGGCAGAACAGCCTGAATCCAACAAGAACCAATGCAACTGCCTCCCCTTCTGCTTTCCACAGGAAACGTGGCTGGAGGACAAGGAGCCAAGGAGAGCTTGGGGAAAGATGAGAGCACAGAGCATTTGGCTAAGAGATGGGTAGAAAATAGGAACTAGTGCTTGCAGACACAGCTGGGACCAAGTTAGAAAGAGCACAGGCTTTGTAGGCAGCTGTGAGATATGATCCCAACCTCTCCTGCACAAAAGCTGGATGCAATGAAGGGCAGTGCCCAGCAAACCCACTTGGGCATTTAGGATGTCTCATGTTACAAGTACAAAACTTCACAGCTCAAAGCAGTTTGCTGGGCTTTTTGTACTCTACCTTTTCGGAGGATGAGGATATTACAAATAGGGCAGATGAGTTCATGAAAAACAACAAAAAATAAAACCCAAGGAAAGCAGTACTGATGAATTAAAAGTCCTAAATTGGTGACTTCCACCTAGCATAGAGGTATGTCCTGCTCCTGGACCATCCAATGGTAAAGAGATCTCACCAATCACACCTTGGCAAAGAATCATGGAAATCCATGCTGGAATAACAGGAAATGCCCCAGAAGCACCCAAGCAGGGCATACTCCAAACAAAGTGCCTCTGTGTGAGGACAGGCAGTTCTGAACCTCTGGGCCCACCATCTGGCACATGAGCATCCTTCTCCCCACAGAAACAGATGAATTAGATATGTGTTGACTTCAGCTTCCCCACATAGCTGAGAAAAGCACCAGTCACCCCTCCTTCATCCTCAATCCCACAATGCTATCCTAACTCCAAGAGCTCATTGTTATATTTTCTCCTCTTTGGTAAAATAGAAGGGAAAGCCTTATTTATAGAGCTTGTTGCTCTATGCATTTCCTACACCTGCTATATTCCATCACATCTTAAAAACACCACCATAATCTTTCCACGGTTTTTCCGGCAGGGATTTTTACACAGCTAACAGCAATGGAACTGAATCTCCAAGTCTTAAGTGGGAAAATAGTTTTAAACATGGAAACCAGTGAGTGACAGGTAATGTCTCTACAGAAAGCAATAGGAAAACCACACTTTTTTTAAATTTTTCAATCTTTTTTTAAGTTTGTTTTTTTTTTTTTAATGTTAGCAGCCCCCTCATCACAAAATCCAGTTTATCCGTGTCAAAACACTTCACCACCGTTATTAAAAAGTCTCTCTTCTTGCTCTCCAAGGTTCACTCATCAGCTCTACAAGCTAAATGGTTTCCTATCTTCACATCGCATCCCACTCCACCACCAAGAGTTTTCTTCCTGGCTCTTTCCACACCACTATCATCATCAGGAGATACCAGAAGAGGAGGTTTCTCAGGAGCTCTGACTTTGCACATATTTCAGTCACTGAAGCTGTTCAGGCAATAGCAGGGTAGGGAAAAATGTCTCTTTTGAAGCAGAAGGCCATGATTACAGTTGCTGGTTTGTCCATATAACCATTGACCATTCAAAATCCCCCCTGCCACACCAAGGGAGCTCATAGCAAGACAAAAAAGAGTTACAAGGAGGAATCCAACTCTGGATCCACCAAAGAATGCAGATAAAAGACTGGTCAGGCTTCAATCCCTAACCATGCCCACCATGACCATTTGCTGTTATCCAGGAAAGATCCCTTCCACTTTCTTCCTGACTGTCCCCAGAGTAAAACCATTCATCCAGAAGCACAAACGCTTATCAAGCTGAACTTTTCACAGAATCATAGAAAGGCTTGAGTTGAAAGTGACCTTAGAAATCATCTTGTTCCAACCCCCTGCCATGGGCAGGGATGCTTTCCACTAGACCAGGTTGCTCAGAGCCTCATCCAGCCTTTCCTTGAACACTTCCAGGGATGGGGCACCCACAGCGTCTCTGGGCAATCTGTGCCAGGGCCTCACCACCCTCACAGGGAAGAATTCCTTCCTATTATTATCTCACTCACTAAGCAGGAAATGTTGATGGAGTTGGGCAGATCAAAATATCAACCACTGAAAGCAGGAAAATGCTTCTGAGATACATGGAAGTATTTCTACACCCACCAAGAAGCAGCACTGCAGCTTCTGCCTTCACATCCTTCACCCTCTTCCAGTACTGACCAGAAGAGATTTTGCAAAATGTTCAACCCCTTCCTCTGGGTGGGAAAATCAGGGGAATGGGAAGAGCTTTTGATACTCCAGCTGTGAAGCAGCAGGGAACACGAGCCAGACTGAAACCCTCTAGATGACTATCTCCACTTTCTCAGCTGAGGCTGTGGTGGCACAATGAGCCAGGACTCACTGACCACAGCTTGTCAGGCCGAAATATGAATTTATCCTCAGGATAGATGTTGGGGTTTTTTTTATTCTGCCAACGGTGTTTATTCCAAGTAGCACTTTGAGCACAGGCACTGGAAAGGAATTCTATTCAAAAATGAAATGTGAATTTATTATGTTTTTGAACCCCCAAGGTTCCATTTTGGCATGTAAAACTGTGACCAGATTTTCTGAGTAAGGGGAACTCTTGCTGTTCAGGGCGCTTTTGAAATCTGGCTGCTGCCATTTTACAAAATATTCTGAGTTGGAGGGCACCCACAAGGATCATCAAGTCCACCTCTTAAGTGAGTGGTCTATACAGGGATCAAACCCACAGCCATGGTGCAATTAGTACCACGCTCTAACCCTGAATTTACCTCAGTGTTAAGAACCTTTACAGTTTTCTCCCTAATTATGGCTGCTGAACAGTGGGGAGGAAAAAAAAAAGAGTCCTCTGAAATTTTTAAAAACATGCTCCTAATTATATAAGTCATTAGATTGCTCTTCTGTTATAAAATTAACAGCCCATCTTGAAGAGAGGGGGGAGAAAAAAAAATGTATTCATCTTTATTTAGATGCTGACGCAAATGAGAGGCAAACTGCTGAGCACGTTCGGGCTGGGGCTCAGTCAGTGAGCACCAGACCACAACGCCATCGATTATGCAGCCATCAGGGACAAACATGCTCAGCTGGCACAGCCACAGCCTTTCTGAGGGCTGGTTCCTGGGAAAGATCCCTCTCAGAAAACTTGACATCTCCTCTCGAACATCTTTCATGAGGAACAACACGTTGCCTTTCCCTCTCAGCCCTTGGGAAGTTCATGATCTTCATCCCGCTACGTTTTGAGGCTGAGCGGGTCCAGCTCCACCAGAAATTGTTTGGGCATGAGGGGACAGAGTGGGGGACAATGGGATGACAGGCTGGGAAGTCTCTTAGAACCCCTTCTGAAGCTGTGTCCAGCTCCACCAAAAATTTTTTGGGGGACGGAGTGGGGGACAATGGGATGACAGGCTGGGATGTCTCTCAGAAGCCCTTCTGAGCCTGAGGGGGTCCAGCTCCACCAAAAATTTTTTGGGGGACAGAGTGGAGGACAACGGGATGACAGGCTGGGAAGTCTCTCAGAACCCCTTCTGAGGGCTGCCCCGGGATCTGTCAGATGTAACAGGGGCTTTGTGCTCCCCCTGTGTGTTGTCCCAGCAGGTGATGGAGTCTCCCACAATCCTCAAGCTACCAAGGCTGGGCTTTCCTTACTTTTCACAGTAAATCAGGTTTCCCAATCCTTTAGTCATTCTTGTGGGGTCCCTGATGCTCACTCCTCTGTCCTCATGGTGCCCATACACCAGACCTGTGGAAACTCTGGCAATTACTCACCCCAAACCAAGCAGCTCTGGCATTTATTTGCTCACTCAGACACCCTTTCCCATCAGCCTTTATGACTTCTGGACCCTCACACACTAGGACCTGCTTACTTCAGACAAACACACCCAGCAGAGGAAAATCTCTGCAAAGCTGCTGCTGCAGGATGGATCCCACGAGCAGCCCTAAAACACTGCGGGCAACCACCTCAAATCTCAATTTCTCACTTAAAATCAACGCCGCTTCCTAATTTGCTAATTTTTTTAAAAAAAATTCTAATTATTCCTGAAGTAAGTTTGCTCCAGTCTCACACTTGGGATGGTTAGGCCCTTTTTTCCTCCTCTCCAGCACGAAGGCATTCATGGCAAACCTACAGCCATTTGTTCTCATTTGCAGCCATTTGTCCCTGCTCTGATGCAGCATTTGCCTGCCACAAAGGACACTGAGGACACCGGGATTCTCACCATTGACTCGGCAATGGGTCATTGCAGCAGTGGGGGAGGAGAGAAGGGCTAATCTTCCTGCAGAATACAGAAATATGAAAATAATCATATTCAAGGAGCTACTTTATCCTGATTTGTTTATACGTTATCCGAGCGTTTTATTTTATTATGTGTTTTAATAATGCAAGGGCTTAAAAGCTGAAAATGAGCATATTCCACGAGCTCAGTATATTTCAGTTTGTACATCATCAGTTGTTTTTCCTCGCGATTATGCAGTTTTACTTTATCATCCCTTTGATAACAATTCCTGCATAAAACCTGACTTTATATTTCATTTTTCCCGTCTGTTATCTTTGCAAAATACGTCCAAAACACCCTTTGTATTGCTGTACTAATATAACAGATCAGGAGAAGCTGTGGCATAAGAAATCAAAACCATAATAATGTCTTTGGGTTTTGCATTTTAAATACTGCATTCATTGTTGCACTGAGGTTTGAGATCCCTTTTCAGACATTACTGAGATTACCTTTGGTAATGCCTATTTCATTGTACTTTGATATAAAATAATGTATGTCATAAATCATCTAAGTGACTGTCATTAGAGTGAAAAGCACCTACTTATGATATGTAACAATTTGCTTTTCTAATTTGAAGAGGATTGAGGTATTTTAATTATATAAGGTCTAAAGCCCTTTGTGAATGAAATTACAATTCAATGTAAAATCACTTTCTGCACAGAGCTGTAAGTTAGGAAATGATAACAGCTACACTCATCAATTTGAACTTTTTGCCTGGACTAAATGCAGGAACAAATAGAAAAACTCTTAATAGGAAAAGATTCACGATTTCAGTAACTAAAAACCTGAGAAAACCCTTCATATTTTTAACTTTTTAAAAGGGTCTTTTATTATAGTAGACAAAAAATCATCTTTACAGATTATAAGCAGAAAAGTTTTTTTCAATATAAATAAAACACTGAAACTCTGAGATGTATGAACTTCATGGAAGCATGGGCAAGGTTGGGCAGAGAGGTTTATTTAAAAATTATTGGTATGCTTCACATTTTCAAGACTGCTTCCATTTGGGAGTGAAATGGGGGTTCAGAGCCTTTTCTGTGCAGAACAATTTAAAGTTTCTGGAGCACTTTGAAGGTGATCAGGGCTCTGAACATGTACATTGTAGAGGGATTTAAAATTACGAGAGCTTTTCAGATTGTTTAAAACATTGATTTTTTTATAAAATTGATTTTTCAACGTTTTATTTCTTCTGTGGCTGGGTAATTACAGTAGACCAGAAGCTGAGGCTCTTCTGCCTGAAACCTGGACCCACTTTCAGCCTCTCTCCCTTCTCATTCTCTCTCTTCTTTCCCCCTCCCTCCTCTCTTAATAAGCTTTCTGGTTTCCCTGGCTGCTGGGACAGACACATCACACTTTGTCCTTGCTCATAAATCTCTCTCTGACCAAACAACCAGGAAGTTATTACAGGTGAGGAGAAGGTCAGGTTGAAAATGCAGTTTGATCAGACCTGTTCTGGCAAAACAGCACTATACCCACCTCAAGAGCAATGCCAAACACAACTGGGATGGGGCTTTTTAACCAATCTTCCAGCCACAAAACATCTCTCAGAGGAGGTTACAAGGACTCCAAAGGATTAAGGAGTAAAGCCATTAAGCTGGGATTTAGTTACATGCACAGTTTTCCCCAAAATTCTTTTTTCTTCTTGTTAAACACGAACAACAATAGAGAAAACCCCGTGGAGTCATTCAGAAGATTCAGGTGTGCAGCATTTAAAATCCTCCCCAAAGATTTTGGTTCAATCAGATGCAGGGAGGATGCACAAAAGTTCGCATCCCTTCCCATATTTACGAATTATGATTTTGGGAGGGTTGGGAGGGCGTGGGGGGGTCGTTGTTGGTTTGGAATTTCTTTGTTTGTTTGTCTTTAAATAGAAATACAAGTGCCAACCCTGAAGGCTGAAGAGGTTTTCTTGCACAGACTGTATTTAGGATGCCATGGATGTATTGGGGCAGAATAGCCATATATCAATTATGTCTTAATTCATGTAAAGCAGCAAAGATCAGCATGGACCACTAAAACCAGTTGAGGTTTCTCTCTGCTAAAGATTCCCCTATACAGATCACTTTAATTATGGCTGTTGGACTGCCAATGATGAGTAATTAATCAAGATATTTCTAAGAAGTCTATATGTATATAATGTGTGGGATGTATTATATATAATAGATATCAGAAGTTTGCAATTTGCCTCAGTGTTATCGTTCTTGGAAAATAAGAGCCCGAAACATTTTACTGATCCTCCAGAAAGTGCATCTCAACAGAGACGCTTTAATTGGAGGGAATAATAAGAAGTAACTTCTTAGGGAACAAATTCATGACTATATTTTCAAATAAACATAAACACACGCACGTATATAAGTTGATTGTTAATTTCTCCTAGTCCAGAAAATGCCCCGTTTGCCTGTTTTTAAAATAAAACTGCATTGCCAAGGTTCGAATCAGATTTTTTAACGCATTTTTTTTGTTAAAAGGCCGTATCAAAGCAAAAATGAACATATTACTGAATTTTTGTCAGCTTGAAATAACACCTGCCACACACAAGGTCTTTAGCCTTTCATGCACATCATAACTTCAGCCTAAATTTAAAGGAACAGGGAAAGCGATAGAGCAAGGCTACCCAGATGTTGTACGGTCTGTGCAATTGTAAATTTAAAAGTACCAGCTTTCCATCCAGATTTTAACGCAGCAGAAACGATATGAAAATTCCAAGCCACACCGGATTATTGAAATGTCTGGCCATTTTGAAATGAATTCTGGAACAGATGTACAGAGGTAGGCAATAAAGCTGTGATAATAAGGAACATTTCTACATCATCTCACAAAACTACTAATCTATAATGAGGACCAAAACTATTCATGGGAGAGGATGGTTTTCATTATTTTCTTTTTCGGCCTCAGTTTGAGTATTTGGATTCCTTTACTTGCTTGCTACATTTTGATATTTTTGTAAAGCATTTGGTAGCTATTTGACTTTATCACTTCTAATCTACAGCACAGGCAAGTGTCTAAGCGACTTAATTTTTTCTTCCTCTTCTTTGCTGAAGGCAAGCAGCATGGAGGAAGAGCAACTTAACTAATTTATTGTCCTTTATCTTATCACAATTAACTTCTAAATCTGTGCTTTTCAATAGTGACTTTAAACATCTCCTTTGGATACACAGATTCAGACATCACAAGAGGCTCTGATTTTAGGACAACACAGAATATGTGCAGCACAGAGCAGATGACCAGCAAAGAAAATCTGGGTACCCCAAAACCTAACCCCCACCGCAAGCACAGCTGTTCTGAATTTTTTCCTGTTACCACAGAGTAACATTTAAAAGAAAGAAATTATTATACCCCTGGGTGGATAAGGCAATCTCTAGATATCATGTAGACAAGGTAGAATAAATCCTTCATAAGACTAAGCAGAAAAGATTGAGAGAGCAGGCAAGCTTTAAGCTCCCAACTGTTTCCACAGGTCAGCTAAAAGCAAAGGTGACGCCTCCTTTTAAGCTTTCAGGTGGTCTGCAGAAGGGCTTATGTGCCTGAAACCTTGTCTAATACTACTAATAGATAGGCAACTAAATTACTTTGTCTACTAAAAGATATCATCACTTCCAACAAACCTTGTCATGCTGACATAAAGCAGATTAGTCAGGCAAGTTGGGTGCTGTGCCAGATTAAGCTGCATACCAAAGGCTTGAGTTTGCACATATTACTCACTGCATTTTTCAGCCTATCTGTTCAGTTCATCCTGTTCTGAAAAAAACACACACACATTAATCTGGGTCAGTCTTAATTTTAAAGTTTCTAGATTTAAGCCTTTTTTTTCTTTTTTTCCCCCTGCAGGGATGTGAAATTTCCGTCTGTATCTGAACATCCCCCAAGTCGTGCAAAGCCGTCTCATTTTTCCAACAGCACAAAGAAGAAGCAAAAGACTGAGGGAGGAGGGAAGAACATCCAGTTCCAAGAAAAGAGCAATGATATCTTTATTTAGGCGAGTTATCCCCTGGAGTTTGGCCAGCTCCCTGAAGCATTAACCTGAACGTAGGTGACTGACAGCGCTGGCCTGACAGTCAACAGATACCCAGCTTCTAAATCTCTGCCAAAACCTGGCAATCAGGCAGCTAGGAGCAACTGCTGGGCCGATTCCAGGAAAGCCACTGACTTCTGAACTGCCATTTCCCACTCTTCTTTCCCTTTTTCTTGGAAGTTTTCTATTCCCCCAAACCTGCTTTAACGATTATGAAACGGGACAGGAACACAACCCAAGATAATTTTGCTTTGGTATGCACCTGCTCATTCACTCCGACCCCACCCAACAACTGCAGTGTTTTAGATGTTTTCCAGCTTTGTTTTAGCTTCAGGTGTAGGTACAACACTCCCTGTGCCTCGCACAGGTCACCGGAGGATGAGAGAATGTCACAGAACGAGTTTGCTGTTTTCTTAACCTGAAGAAAGGCCTTACTAAGCTCACTCTTTCACACCCACATATGTCTCAGAGATAGCACATATTTCTCCCTGAACAAGCTCCTATGGTTAAAAGCATGGCGGGGGAAGGGGAGGAAAAAAAAAAATGCTGAGTAGAATTTTTCATCAGATCTCTGGAGTTTAAATTATCTGGGAGAAGCGAGAGCGGGGGGAGAAAAAAAAGAGACGAGCAAAGAGGAGGGACCCAAAAATGTCAGAAGCAGCACTGATATCCCACATTGGCTGCAGCTCCAGCTTCCCACGATGGCACTTCCCAAAGAGCACAGCTGGCCTCCGTGTCCCAAGCCAAGGATCCTGGCCAGAGTCACACCAGGGGCTGAGGTGACAAGTGTCAGATACATCACAAAGGTGCAGGGAGGCAGCAGTGTGGCACTTCTTGACGTGACACCTCAGGGGTCGAGCCTGATGTAAGACTGGTTCCCATCCATTTGGCCACATCTCCCCAGCTCTGGTGTGAAATCATCATTTTCCAGTTAGTCACACCAGTGGTTCCAGCTCTGTGTTCCAGCAGGGCGAAGAGAGGTTTAATTTAAAAACAAAATGGTTAAAGGCCTAAGTGATGACACTTGTTATGTAGAAGAGAACAAGTTGGAAATTTAAAAACAGCCTTGTAATTAGGGATTTGAGTGAGATATCACAAAGTTCAGGCTTGGATCCATGCTCTGCCTCGGTTTTTTCTGTATTATTTTTGGACAGTCTCTTAGTTCTCTGTGATTCAGTTCCCCATCTGTACAGTAAATGCTTCTTTCCCTTTTTTGTATCTTGAATTACATGCATTTAACTGTAGTGAAATCCAGATTTCATCTGGGACTTTGAAGAATTGAATAAAGGAAATTACAGTGATTATTTAGACACAGAGGTGCACGCACACATAATGAGCCATTCAAATGACTGCTCCAAGCACACTCACTATTCCAAAATGCAGAAAAATTGTCTCCTCTTCATAACTGCTGTCCCAAGCAGTAAACTGCCTGTCCACTTTGAAGGCAAGAAAATGAGTATGTAAAGAAAACAGTATTTCCAAAGACGATCGAAATTGGGGAAATTTACAAGTTTTTTAATGCGATAAATTAAGGAATACAATTTGGCATTTTCCTTATAACCGCAACCTCTTTCAAAACACTGCAACACATTTTCCAGATGTGTGCTGATGGAGAGGATTCCATCTTCAGGATTCTATCTTCACATCACAGAGGGAAAAGCTGACTTTGGGACCCTCCATCCTACCTGCCAACCCTTCCCTTGTAGCTTTATCAGAAGTAACAGCTGTAGAAGGGACGTGATAAGAGAACAAGGAGGTTGGCATATTGCTCTAGATGTGTTTAATACAGAAAGAAAAAAATCCTAATTTCATCCATGTAATTTTATTTCCTATACTTAACAGCGAAAATATTGCCAAATTCTAGTCCAGGATCCTCTTTGGAACGTTGTAGTGTGATTAGGAATAAAGTTTCACAGAAAACAGCCATGCATTTGAAAAGCAGGTATCCCTGTGCTCACAACTGAGCTGCTCAGAGAAGGTCCTGATCTAGCTACTCATAGAGAGTCTAGAAATAATTAAACTAATTACCTGCAAAGGTTAAAATAGTGGTATGAATATCCAGTTGAGTAACTGCTGGCCCTGGATACTACTCCAGTAGTAGTGTACTGATTGCTCTCAAATCCCCAGACCAAAAAGACCCCAAGAAATCCTCAGTCATCCCACAAGACAGGGGTCACTATTTTAATTTCACTGCTCTTTTCTTAACTGTTTCTACTGACCACCAGTAAGAGAAACTGCATGGCCCCACCAGGCAATCTGCTCTAACCCAATGCTACCCATTATTTCTGGGGAAATTATCCTAGCATCTAATCTGGAACTCTCCTGCTGTGATTTTGGCCTCAACGCAAACTTGTAAAAGAGGTAACAACCTGATTTTTTTTTTTTTTAATCCTTAATGTACTTAGAGAGTATTTATGCCTGACTTCAGTGTCCCTTAGAAGACAAGAAAACTGTAGTTTTTCCAATTTCTCCTCCTGAGCAATATTCCCCAGGCCAATAAATATTCCCAGTGTTTATTCAAAATCTTTCCAACTTTGAAGGATAGTAGCAAACCCAGTCGACACCTTATCAGTGCCAAGTGACATAACAGTGTCTTGAGAGGTAAATGCCTACCAAGTTCCAATTACAAGGTCTGCCTTTCTCTGGAATACTGTGATGTGCCTGGTTTTAGGGTTAAATTTGCATTCAGCTTGTGATCTGACTATAATTCACCAAAACTTTTCTAAAGTGTCGTCACCTGCACATTATCCATCCCATGCTCATACAATTACTTTAGAACTTAGTCCCCAGTTGAATTTTATACCTTCTTTGTTGCCTTTTTTTTTTTTTACCATTTCCTCAATTTCTATATGCCTTTCTAAATTCCTAATCCTGTCCCCTAGTACATTTGCAGGCCCTTTATAACTCGGTGCTGTCTGCAAATTTAATAAGCATATTCTGTAGTGCACTGTGCAAGTCATTAATGAGAACACTGAACAGGGCTGGGAGCAGGACAGAGAGCTGTGCAATATTACACATCACATTCTTCCAGTTGGATAGGGGAATGCTGATAACAATACTGGGGATACTATTAGCTCAGAGGAGACTCATCTGGTTTAATCTCTTTTCCTTTCTCCATTCAAGTACATGTATTCCATCTACCCTTTTCCAGTCTGTTTTCGGTGCATTCCAGAAAAAACCCAACCAAAAACGATCAGCCAAAAACCCCAAAAATTAATGTTCCGGAACAGAATCAAAAGCTACAATTCCTCAGACCCTACACAAGCAGGCAAGGCCCATTCTGTCTAGATAGTTTTTACTCCCCTGGTCTAGGCTGAGATCTAACATCCTCACTGATGCTATACCAAATTTATTTATTTATTGAAATATTCCAATTTGGACTGCACGTTAATTATCAAAGATGTCAGAGGATCTAGTTGTGCACCCAGCACTCAAGCCTGGCTATTTAAGAAGGACTCAAAGACCTTCCACCTCATGGCTTCTCTTGAAATTAGAGCCTTGATTGCTCAAGAAAAAGGTCAGACGTACCTGAAATACAAGTCTCAACTCCAGTAATAACTTTGGGAGTGAACTGCACAGACTGAATGGGTGGCAAGGTTAGATTAGATTATACGAATTCTTTGCTCCCCATCCCAATGGGCTCAAAACTTGGGATGCTGCAGAAGTACTGTGTCCATCCCAGAATGTGATGGCATTAGTTACTAGGAGAGCTAAGCACTTCTGTCTCTCTGGGGACAGCCAAGGAAAGTAATCCAAATTAATTTTAAAGAAGGATTAGTTAAATCAGCTAATTAGCCAATTATATCTCAGCAAGAAAATTCTTACTGAGACCTAGGGTGGACTAAATCCATTTTCAAAGCCAAGCCAACTTCAGGCAGCTTTCATTTTGCACAGGGGTGTCTAAACAGCCTCAAACACTGCAAATTCACACCTAATCCAAACCAACTTCCTGAGTGTCCCTCTTGGGGGAAAACTAACACGGAAAGGAGCTTGCATGGATTTTGAGGAAAAAAAAATAAAACACCACTTTTTAAAAAATTAATAGCTTGATGATTCAGACTTGGACTGAAATCTATTTCCTATGTGTTACTTAATCAGACAGTTTCATTTGAGCAAGCAAAGAGCCAAAAATAGAGTTGTGCAAAAGCGCTCTGAGGAACAGGGAGCTCCATCCCTGTTCCCAGGCCTCCCTGGCATCCCAAACCTTTGGATGGCTGGGGACTAGATGACGAGATCTACAAGGTTTCAGCAGGATGTGGTGCTAGCAGTAAAGCCTGCCTAAAACACAGGTTTGCATCAAAATCATGTAGCAAAAAAAAGGAGAGAAAGGATGTAAACAGACTAGTTTAATGGCATTGTCACAGCAGAGCAGAGGGAAAGTTGTTGGTCTTGAACATGTTTGCCATGAAAAAAGCAGAGGACAACTCATTTCTGATTCTTCCCCACTCCCAAAGTGGTTTTTGTGTGACTAGTAAAGCAGCACTTTCCACTGACCTTTTGGAAGTAGTTAAGAGGAAGATATTTTTGAATTTCTACCTAAAAAGAGACTCATAAAAACAGGCAAAGATGGGCCAGCCTTATCCACTAAACTAGACAGCTGCTCTCTTGCAACCAAAAAAGGAGATTTTAAGGAGATGTTTTTATGGCCTCCAGTGCAATGCAAAAGCTTATACCAAATTCTCTGGCATCCAGTTGCACATGAAGGAAAAGATCATTTACAAGTGACACTGGAAAGTTGCCATTTCATATAGGACACGTAGAGAGAGTGGAAAGTCTGCATTTCCCTCCAGATCGTTCACACCATTTTCTCAGGCAAAACTCAGTTTTATGGGAGAGCATTTAAGCAACATCTGAACAGACCCAGAAAACTTCCTGTCAGTCGTTCTGGAGGATCACAGGTTCTAGCACCTTCCCTGGACATAAGATCAACCTCATGGCACAAGTTTTGCTGTGGGCCTGGTGGTGCGGCCGGGCCTGGTGTTGTGGCCGGGCCTGGTGGTGCGGCTGGGCCTGGTGGCACAAAACACATGGTTGTTCCCAGAACCAGGGAACATCATCACCAAAGTACTGCTCATTTTTAGGGGAAACAATGAAATTATGTGCTCTGGAGAAACCGTGAGGGCTTCAGATCTCTTCGATCCTTTTGTACCTCCACAGTAACTGTAGCTCCAGCACAAGATGATGCAAGGCTCAGTGACAGATTCCTTTAGTGTCCCCTCAATTTTATACCACCAAACCAGATTAGTCTGGGGTTAAAGCTCTCCTCAGTGAGTTTCAGGAGAAGCAGAGAGCTCCAGACAGCTCGTTTGAACACATTGTGGCTTCAAGCACATCTGAAAGGGCCCTAACTCAGCCAGAACTGAACCTGCTGCTTAAACAGCAGGTAACACACCAGCAGCTCCAAAGACACTTCTTAGCTCTGTCACTAGATGTTATCAGAACAGCAAGTGGGGTAATTTGCTTTCAAAATAGCTAAAAATCAATGGGCCAAACAGAGAATAAAGAAAGGCTTTGTCAACTAATCATCCCATCCCAGCCAAACAGGTCGTTTGCTTTGAGGCTGCTCTCAAACCTTCCCGATGTTCCTGAGCTGCACCAAACTCTTAGGCCTAGAAATCACCTCCTGGTCTTGTTAAGATTAAAGTCCATCTATACATCCATTAAAACATGTTGCAAGGTCTAGAGTACCTCTTGTGCTGTTTGCAAACCTTAGTGGACTTTGAGGACTTTCAGACATTGTTTCAGGCATTTTGAAGAATTAAGTACTGCCTGAACCTGCATTAAAAGAGCATCTCAGCCAGACAGGAAAGCTGTTGAGTGGACGGATATTGGTAAAGCTGATTTCAATAAAGAAATCACTTCAGTGCCTTGAAATGCCTGAACCTGTACAATTAGTAATTTGGGGATCTGAAATCATTGCTATGTATGAACACCCAAAGCACAAATGATCTGTCAAAGCCAGTAAATATATATATATATATTAATTTCAGTAATTCCTTAAATGAATGAATGTCTTCTATAGGGGTATTCTTTTCTCAGGCACTTAGAAATACTTTTTTTTTTTCCTTTCTTGAAAAGACAGTGGAGAAAAATGGGAAGTATTACACACACACATACATAAGGAGATAGTTAAGGAGTGGATGGAACTATTGGCTTTTTGCTCCATCATCTGGGTATTTACCTTTTGTTCAAACCACTGAGACATTGGCAATTGCATCTTTGTGACAAGGACACGTTTCTGCTGTTGAATTTGTATATCAGCAAGGAGTGATTATCTTGTGACACAGTTTTATTACATAGTCCTCCCACTGACTCATTTTTCTTGGTGTTACTGAAGCACTTGAGTGGGTTTTTTTTTTCTTTCTTTCTTCCTTGTGCCTCAGAACAGCAGAATGACTGTGTGAATAACTTGAAAATGAAGAGTGCTATTTATCCAAATGAGTCCTCTGGTGCCTTCTTGCACCTAGGTTGTGTTATTCTATTTAGCTTGATTAATAAAAACACAAATAAGTGAGATTTTTTTCCTCTGCCAGCAGTTAAAGGATGCAGTTGCAAATAAAACACACCTTCACTTGGAGAGGTTTCATGCAAAAAACTCCACAGAAGCAAATGTATTTCCAGAGCCTATGGGCAAATTCCTTCCCACAGAGGAGTTTCCCCTACCTTGGCAACCACAACCAAAATGATAAATGGACACAGGCAAGGTTCTTGCTTTACCCGAGGGTAAGTCCCAAACGACTCTCTACATGATGTTGAAGGAAACACGAGGCTGTGCTTTCCTAGGAGATGAGACCTCTCCCACAAAGAAGATGGTACAATTCCCACCTGCTATAGCAAGCGACTCAACATGGAGCCCCTGGCGATGGATATCACACAAAAAGAAAATTATATTCACTGTCAGCTTCCATGGCCAGGCTGACCAAAGTCTGACATTGCCATCGTCTAATTTGAGGTGGCAGAGACAGAAATGACAAGAGCAAGTCCCAAAATGAATGTTTCCTGAAGGTCAGTCTGTCAGAAACCAGGCAAAAGCCAGCTGGAGTGGTGATGGCTTTGTGCTCAGAAGGGACCCCACCAACCCAAATAACAGGCTGACCCCCACCATAAATCAGACCACCACAGTCCTTGTCACCACCACAATCCTGAGCTCATCCAAGGGATCTTTTGACAGGGATATTGAAGTCACTGAGCACTATCAGGCTCAGTGGAGCCCTCAATGCCAGCCAAGTGACAAAACTCGGGGTCAGAGAGGAATGCAGTGTCACACTGCTCCTGCCTTGGGTCTTCTCCAGCACACACCAACAACACTGCGCAGCTTCCAACCAGACCTTCCTTTCTGGAGGGAAACCCTGCAGGACACTGCAGTGGCAATAATGGCACACAGGAGAACCCTCTGTGCATGTTTCAGTGAGAGAAGCAAAGCCCTTTGCCCGATTAAGGCACGGGAATGTGCTTTATTCATCAGTGACACTGATGGCTGTTAAAAGCATTAGAGATTTTTCCCAGCTGTCACCACCCCTGCATAGGTAGAAGCTCTAGTTCTGGAATTAAATGCAGCTGCTCAGTTTGCTTTAGGTCACCAACATGGGCTTCAGGTCCTTCCCAGCCCAACACTCTGCTCTCCTCCCAGCCCTGGCAGGCATTAAGCTCTGAGAATGACAAAGGTGGTAGCTCTGTAGCTCTGAAGTTAGCTAGTACATTCCCAAGAAAACAGGAGAGCCCCAAATTCCTTTCACAACCACTTTACAAATTGAAGGGAAAGAGAAACCAAACAAAACCTAAAAAAGGTCAGGGAAACTTTCACCAAATCTGAAACCCGCTCGTCAGTCTGAGCCTACTCATATAGTTTTGCCATCCATCCAGCTTGACAGATACAACACGAAGCAACAGTGCATCTGAGTGTGACAAAACCCAGCTGAAAATAGAGAAGGCTGACAGAGGAATTGCACAAAGACACAGCAGGCACAGCCTATCGCTGCCCCCTGAACCTGCCAGAGCACCTACAGTTATTCTGTCCTCAACAACGCCCATTTATCCAGGACTAAATATGAGATTTCTAAGCTGGATTTGTGAATTCCTGCAGAGGCTTTGATTTAGCTCCTGACGTGCTGCAGGGGAGGCATAACCTCAGTCAAGAGTTACATGCCAGGCTGGCTTAATCTCCTCTGCAAAATGCTGCAAATAGGAGAACCCCATTAAAAACAAACAAACAAACAAAAAATCCCACACATGAAAAAAAGGAAAGAGCAACAGCAAAAGCACCTTCTTGTGCTGGGGGGAGACTTGTGGAAGACACTTTCTGCCACACAGCTAATTACCTTGGGTCCTCTTATCAAACAAATGGGCTGGGATGATGAGCCAATAACAGGAGGAAGGATCTAACTGGGGGAGACCAGGGGGTAACACAGATCGTCTTGTTAAACTAAATTTGTTAATCTAGTGTATATGAGAAAAGGGCAAATGGGAGGGAGAACTCGTCCTTGTTAAACATTTACCAAATGTTGGGTTATTTGAGCCCTGGGGAGAAGTAAATGTATTCACTACTTAAAGGCTGCAGCATTTGGTCCTCTCAGTTGGAATTTATGCCTGATCTGAAAGGAACATTTTTTTTTTTTCCCCCACTTGGAAAGGTTAGCAGTCTTTGTCTGTGCGAGTGATTTAATATAATGGACCATGATTATTGTTGGATTATTATAATGGCACATTGGCACAGTTATAGTTAAAGTTTTGGCAGAGTTTGTCTCATAAACTGCTATTTTACAACTCGGCTGTAAAAGTTTACTTCGGTCTGAAACTTGAGATACAAGATCTCAGTCCAGGAGGAGTCTTTTTTTACATTTTTTTTTAAAGTCAAATTAAAGGGGAAAAAAATGCTTAAAATTCTCTTGGCCAGTGTTTAAGTTATGCAAGTATTAAATACAAATTGAAATCTACTGGCTGAAGACACTTGACAGCATTTGTTTGCTCCTGAACGCCTTTGAGTTAAATCAAAAAGAGTTTCAAGCACTTTTATGTAGAAACATGGTTTTCTCGCTTTCAGTATTTTGAAGAAAAACGTGGACTAGTAAAACAGCTGGGATATTAAATAGAAAAATGGAGAGTGTGCCACAAGCACTTTTTTCAACAGAATTGCTGGCATATATTTGTTATTAAGAAAAGAGTTGATTTTTATTTTGCATATGTAAATGCACGATCATTAGTTTTAAACCCAAAGTTTGTGAAAGTTTTCAGAATGTATGTTGAGGAAAAATTCAGCTTGTTTTAAGAGCCCCTGTGGCCTCTGTAGAGTAAAACTACGGGACAAGCAAATTTCCAAATTTCTCAGTTCTTAAAGGTACAGTAGCCAAGTGACCACATCAGTTCTCGAATCTCCTTCCCCAAAGAACTCTAAAAGAATTCAAAGTCCAGACTATGAAAACACTGCTTCCTGGTACTGTTAACTCCACCATTTATATCCACCTGGTGCCAGAGACATTGCAGTTGGCAAACATACAATCACTCCCAGAAAAAAAAAATTAAAAAGTTTGCAGGAAATACAGGGCAGCAAATAATTTCTGGACTCAAGCTGCAGAAACTGTAAAGAATAGAATCATTCTAGATAAAGCTAAACACAATAAGCTGGGCAAGAGCCAAAATAGCTTTTATTTTTTTTTTTTTTTAGGAGAATGTCATGGCTTGGATTTGGGGATGTGAAGAAGGAACAAAGATACATCCAATACAAGCCCTGGCCAGCTCCAGGTGCCTTTAGCCAGCAAATTAATGGCCTGAAGCAATACCACCAGAAAGTTACTGTTTTGGCATGAATGCAAGTTTCCAAACTCGTAACATTTCTGCCCAATATTTTGAGGTTAAATCTCTGTGTTTTCTTTGAAGCCTCTCTTTCCCTGTTGAGACATTTATATGCAGGGGGTTGATGCAAACAGCCAGAATCATGAATCTTTGGGCACTTTTGAGGAGAGATGTGGGAGTGTTTCTCTCCCTGCCATATGGTAGGTCTTGGAAAATGCTGGTGACTCACCAGTGAAGACTTATCCATCCAGTTTTCTACACAGCAAACAAAAACCCTTTCCACCAAAAAATTTTCTTACAGACAGCTTTTATCACCTGATCTCTGTGGTTTGCGCTCTTGCTGGACAGAGAAAAAAAAAAACAAACTGGAAGTTATTTTTTCCATGTTAAAGTGTGGCCCATCAACATGGATGGAGACTAGCAAGGTCAAAAAACTCAAAATTAAAGATGATCTGCTATCTGTTTAATCAGAGTTAACATTTTTCACAAGGTGAAAAGCATTAAAGGCAGTCTATACCTTTCATTATTGAGTCAAATTAATTTTTTACTTTCAAATCCCACTTGTAGCACAGTTTGTAACATTCCAAGTCATATTTATCTTTTGCATATTAAAATATGATGCCTTTCTATAAATAGCCACAGGTTTCTTGGCAGCGTCGGTGTGACAGAGGATTAATTAAACTGGAAAGCAGGGAGTGTGGGGACCAGATTTATATAATGAAAACAATATATCTGCTAACACCAGAGAAGTGCTGACACCGTAATAACGCCGATATTAATATTTGGTGCAGAACATTGTAGAGCACATTAATACACTGGTTAAATCTGGTGGGCTGAGAAATGATCAGAAATTACCAGAAGAAAATAAGGCTGTTACTTTGCTGCTAATGTTACAAGTCTCACTCCCATTCAGAAAGATTCACTGGTCCCTTGGATTTTAATACCCAGAGCCTGGAAAGAAGTCCACTCAACTCCCACGTGAGCTCCACAGCAGCTGTGAGAATATTTGGAAGTTTGATGGATTTTTTGTGCCTGCATAACATCACAGCAATCTGCAGTCAAATGGGGACTAGAGAAATCAATAAGGGAAAAAAGGAATTAAAATCTATCCCCTCCTCCAGTCTACCAGCCTGTTAATACAACCAACTTGTTACATGGTTTTATGTTAACATAGACTTATTTACTTCAAAAACAACGAGAGAATGAACGTCCAAACACCACATCAAAACAACCCATTTGACCTTATGGACGTTTTCCAGGATTTCATAGAAAGTCACAAGCAAAAAAATTACCTTTGAAGTTTATACAAAACAGGGAAGGGAAAAAAAATCAGAAAATACACAAAGAAACTAATAAAACAAAAAATCCTTCTAAATACAAGATGCCCCAGGGCATTTAAATATTCAAGAATATTAAAACACATTCAAACTTTACTTCATTACTCTTGGAAAACAAAAGGCACCACCTAGTAATTTCCACTCGATTCCTTCTGCATTCCAACTTCCACCTCATCCCAGGACATTACACACGATGAAAACAAGCACTAAAACTAAGTTATTTATTAAAACTATAGGAAAAAAAATGTCATTGTAAAGATATATACGCACGTCGGCGGCCCAAATAAATTAGGGTCATTTTCATCAGTAGATGACAATTTTTACATTTATTACAATAATTTCCCCATAACTATTCTGTCTGGTGACATTTTTGCACGTATATTAAATATATGTGGCAGTACATAACGTATAGCTAGATATCTGACCATTGCTAAACGCTGCAGTATTTTGAATACATTTGCAGCCCGTCAAATATTTTAGACTTTCAAGTGATGCATTTTAAAACACAGTAAAATGAAGATAATTTACAGAGGAAGAGACAGATCCCGCTCTTGGCTACTAATAAGAAGACTCAGCCTCCCGACAGGTCTGAGAGTACCAGACCACATCTTTATTATCTTTAAAGGCATAAGCCATGTCAGGAAATAACAGAGGTGGGAAGATGCCTTTAGGACCAGGCAGTCTATATAAATCTGTAGGAAGCTATTGATAAAGTTAAACCAGGTGTCACCAGTTGAGAACCCGGTCAAATAACTTAAATTCTAGCTCCTGAAGACTAGGTGCTGACACAGGAAAAGGAATATGATCAAAGGCAGGGATGCTTCAGTTTGGGGGGCAGACTTTTATCCTGCACATTTTTATTTAGCACCTTAAGCCTGGAATGAGCACGGATGAAGTTTACAGTGAGAGAATAACAGAAGCTTCACCTACTTCAACCCAGCTCTGGTCTCTGTTCTCCTCCCCAGCCAGCTCTCGCCCCTTCAAACCCGTGTGCCTTAATTCACAACCCAGCCTCTTCTCCTGACCTCATCCCTGGCCACAGTCCAAGCCCTTGGCCCTTTGCCGAGTCCTCACTGACTCTTTGTTCCTCCTCTCCCACCTTCCTAGTTCTCCACCTTTCCAAACAAACTCCAGGCTTCTGCTCTCAGGTCGCCTTTCCCCTCCACTCCTCCCATCTCCATTTAGATCTAGAAAGCCCTCAAGGCTGCTCTGGCAAAAATAAACCAACGAAATAAACCAAATAAGCCTACAGAGGTGTAGGCTTCCTAGCACAAGGGTTTGCCATGCTCTAAAAACCCTGAGGAAACTGGAATTTGTATCTTCAGCTTCCAGCCTGCAGTGCTCCCCGGCTCTCTTTGGGCAGAGACTGCTGAAATCCAACTCCTGGCTGCTGAATATGCATGAACTGGGATCGTTAAGAGCTCGACAGCTTTGCCAAATTTGTGTGGATTCTGACAAAAACTGCAAAAGGCAGATCCTTGAAACAAAAGTCAGTTTGTTGCCAGCTTTCGTGCCTCTGCTCCAAAACATGGGTGTGACATACAGTTTTAAAGAAAATAGCACCAGAATTGGGTGTCTGTCTCTTTTTTTTCAGCCCCAATCTACTATTGCAATACACTGTTCCAGCTTTCTCCCTGCACTGCTCCACCCCACCAACCCTATTTTTTTGGGATTGCTTCAGCTGAAATGGAGTGGTCTAAAGCAGAGAGCTGGACTGGAAAGCACATCACAAAAAGTGATTAAACTTAGCAAAGACACACAAACCCAGGATCTCCTGAAGGTCCATTGATTTTGGAATGCTCTCCCAGTTCCAGTTTCCAAAAATTTAGATCACACAGAGTACTCCACCTTCTTTCAGAGATCCACACTGCAAGGTGTATTCCAGCACCCTTGGGATGGAGCACTCTCAGGGAGCTGCAGGTTTCTGCTGATGTGCCAAAGGTGTTTGGCTTTTTGTAGGAAAAAGACTTTTCACTAAAAATCAGTTCCAGGGGAAAAAAAAAAAGAAAAGAAAAAAAGAAGAAGAAGAAAAAAAAAGATGAACCAAAGTACAGAAGATGTGCATCTACTATTTGTTAATGGCTTGTTTTAAAAATTTGTGAGGTGCTTTAAATTCAGGGTGGGTTCCAGACACACTGAATAAAGAAAAGCAGTATTTCCTCTCCGCCACGACTGGGATATAAGTAACAACTGACAAGGCTGGGGAAGGAAACAGATGTAGAAACTTTTATAGGCAATTCCTTGGATTCACTAGGAACACCGGTTCAGCCTTAAAAGAGAAAGAGCTCAACATAAACAGTCTTTTACGTGCATCTAAAACTGACTTCAGTCAAGAGCCAAGCCAGCCTCCAAGCTGTTGGAGATACCATCCTGGTCCTCACTTTCTCCAGGGGAAAACTAACCAGGCAGCACCTGTCCAAGGGCTGTGCTGCATCCCAAAAGGCAGCACAGCACCGTCTGTGCTCCTCATCTATTTATTATAAGCCCTGGAAGCTCCAGCTTCTGTCAGTTGTAGCCACGAGTGGATGTGACAAAGCTTAATTCTCCTGCTTCTTGCAGCAGACGGGGAAGTCAGGAGCTGATGAGCCACCATCACCCTTTCCTCATCCTCCTTGCAATGCAAGATGCAGTATTGCAGCAGAAAAACCACTCAAATCCATCTGGCTCTCATTTCACTGATAAATTTACCTAGTGAAGATCTAACAAAGCCCCCAGTACGGCTTTCTACATCTGAACTGAGAGACTTCAAACTATTCAGGGTAAAGCTTCTTCTCAGCCAAAACCAAAATAGGCTGCATGGTTCGGGAGGAGAGGAATGTGGCATTACCAAAAAATGATGGAAAAACCATGCAAACCATTTCCTTCAGAGTATATTGCAGAAAGCTCTGCCTGCAGGTATTGTGCCTGGCCAGGCAAGAAGCTTTGCATCCATTAATGACAACACAAAAAAGAAATGGAATCCACTGAAACACTCAGCTCCACTTTGGGGTGATGCCGCAAAGTCCCCAGTAAGGGCCTTTCCCAGTTTGGGGGAAAAAACTCTTATGTTCCTACAAACCTGGAGAAATTCTCTGATCCCCAACCTCTGTACCAAGAGAGGGGCTCAATTAGATGAGGCTCAGCAGGTGATGGGATGTATATCAATTCCAGCACCCCACCAAAATCCTTCCCCTTGCAGGTCAGTGCAGTTTCAGGCCAGGCAGGTCTGCCAGAACTTCCCTCTGTCAAAGCCTCTTCAAGGTGCACACATTGATTTAATCCCTTCTTTGGAGCAATGGTTTCATTCAGAACACCCAAAATGAAGGTTTTTACTACAGGCTCAGCTTTGTCATGTACTCAACACCTCCTCCTTGCTTGATGACCATCAAGTGATAGCCCTGAAAGCCAAAATCCCATCTCTACCTTGTGGCAAGGCGAACAGGAAGAGCAGAATGAACCAGCCCAACCTCATTTACAACCCCAGACAGGTTTCACTTGCAGGAAAACTGTACCAAAGCAGAATTTCCCATCAATAGGCCACAACCTTGATGGTCAAGAGTTGATAGATCAACTTCCCCTTCTTGTTAGGACACCAGTAGCTCAGCGCTACTGAAAGAAAAACTTCCTTTAAACTCATCGACTCAAAATTCCTCTGCCGACAAACATCTGCACACACACACAGAGTAAGAGGAATAGTAATTATTTCCCCAGAGAAAAACAATTTTGCTATAAATTTCAGAAGCAGCTCGATTTAACAGCTGAAGCTAAGAGCTAAGGACACTAAACGCAGTTAACTTCTCTGAAGCTGGTGGAATCAGAAATTATTTGCAGCACCCCTTTAAACGCTTTCACTTTTGAAAGAATGAATACAGGGCTCTTGACAAAACTCCTGCCTTGGGTTTTTAAAGGGGCAAGGAACTAAAACTGACCCTAGAGGAACATCTTTCTAACTAATAAATTACTGATGCATTTTTCTTCCTCATACTTTTTAGAATCTCCTACAGGAATTAATTGATAGAACTAGAACAGAAAATATCAACAGAAGCATCCCATTCAGAGCATTTGAATTTTCACTTTCATTATTCAAACTTTGGGGTTTTTTTCCACATATTAAATGACATTTTTCACTTCTTCCTATTACTTGGCACGGGGAGGTTCTTGCTATTTTATAACTGCCTTATGAAAGGCAACAAATTGCCAAAAAATGTCAAAAAGCTCAGTTTTCCTTAAGGAAAACAGCAGGAGTGTCCTGCTGTCATACAGCCTGGACATCACAACTGTTCAAGGATTTCTGTGCAGCTCGGAGGGCTTCTGCTCAAATGGCTGTTTTTGGGGTTTTTTTTCCTTCTTTTGGTGATGTAGGGAGGAACATATAAAACTCCTAAAAGATCCTTTCCTCTGTGAATTGTTCCTTCTCCCTCTGCTGTGATAAATGCCATCTCAGAGACGGTGACACACATAAACTACGAGGATTTATAGCACGTTTCCAACACTAATATTAAACACATCCTTTAAACTTCTTCTTTGGAAAGATTTCGATTTTTTTTTTTCCCCCCTCCTCCTTTAGTATCGTTTAATGGCTGTTAAGTCACCTTCAAAGAATTTGCAAAACCTTTGATGTACAAGGCAAGAAATAGACTCCAACATCTTCCCAACAGTTGCAGGTAATGTGCAGGAGGGGTTTTTTTTACGATTTTACACGTCAATTTTACAAACACGCTTTTGTTCCATTCCCTCACTCTACAGAGGCATTGGGGATGAATGACACAGATTACAGGTTTGTTGGTTTGGTTTTTTTTTTTTTTTCTTTTTGGATAACTTCCATGTATTTTATTTTTAGAGAGGAGATTCTTCTCCAATTCCTTTGTAGCAGGGCATGGGTTGGTGACTTCTTGCTTTCTCTCCATGAAGACAAGGGATATTTTTGCTGCCTAATTTCTTACTCCAGATCTCATTTGGTCAATAAGAGGGAGGATTACTGCCTACCTGTCATAGATTTTTTCCATTTTGTTACCACATGTCCATGGATTGCCAAGAATAAACCTTTAGGGAAGGCTTAGGAAATTTTTAGAACAAAGATTTCCAATTTTAACTCACTCCAAACTCCCTTAACATGGATGTGGCCAAGGGATGCTATTGCCCAACCACATGAAAACAAAGATTTCTAGCATATGAAAAAATAATTATGTGTACTTTAAAAGTTCAGAGTGCAGAAGTTCTGCATAATTAAAACATTTTCTGAATCTTGCTAGTAGCCCAAAGGTTAAATACTTCTCTTTGCTAGCACAGACCACAAAATTGAGAGGAAGCAAGTGAGTTTATTCTTTGAAAGGCCATGAAAATAAAACCCAAAAAAATTACCACAAGTTTATTTGTACTCACAAATCCTTTCAGGTCTAAAGAACCAGCAAGATAACAAATTGTTTTTGCTGAAAACAGGAAGTTTGGCAGAGATGCAAATGGACAGCTCAACTTTGGCCAGACAGCCCGAAACTCCTCTGCCTGCATTCTATTTTGCGAGTATTTTCAAAATGGAAAAAAACAATAATTAAAAGAGAAAAATAAAAGAAATAAAGAAAACCTAAGTGCCTCAAATCCATAGAAAGCTAAAGGAGCAGCAAAGGCATCTGGCAGTGGTAATTTGTTGCCAGATTTGTGGCTGTCTTGTGCTGGCTTTCCAGGCTGGTTTGCCAGTTTGCAGTAACTTCCACCAAGCACAGCTGAAACCCACATTTATTAAAGCCTCAAATGCTGTCAAAGCTAGATAAGTCTCAAGCATCTATTCTTTCTTTTTTTTCATCTGACCAAGACCAAAAGAAATAGATAAACAAGCACCATTCATATCATTCTGTTGTGTAAAGGGAGACAGCAGGATTTTGGGTTTCAGGACTAAGTCCCCACCAGGTTTTTCCATGTAGAACTCAACAAGGATAGGACAATTCCTTATTTAGAAATGTTCTGTCACCTCGTTGCCACTTCTACCCCATCTTCAGGCCCCCAGCAGGACCTTCTGGGGAGGAGAAGTCACCTTTCAGCACAAAAGCGACTCGAGGACAGCAACTCATAACAAACATGCAAAATGTGGTCTCTTTAAAATAGATGTATGTTCAAACCCCATCCTGCACGCAGCTAGAAGAGTTGCAGGTAATGTGCAGGAATTTTTGAGGAGATGGAGCTGTCTGATGCCAAGGTACCACCTCCCACCCCACAGCCCTTCTCCTGCCAAGGTCAATTTTACAATGTGCTTCTGTTCCATTCCCTCACACTGCAAAGGAATTATCAGCAAAGTTGAGGAATTATTAGCAAAGTTAAGGTATTAAAGACTCCCTTCCTCACACAAATGCATTCATATGAGTATTGAATTGGGGAGGAACCCTTTGCATCCTTTGCTAGGTTTGTGTTGTGGATTTGTTCTCCATCCCTTTGGGCAAAGGGCTGGAATGTCCCCTGATTAATCTGAGACCTTCCTCTCCCAAAATCCTGGGGGTTTTTTCCACCCTCTTTTTCTGCTCCTTTCTTTCCTCTCTCCTGACTTACATTTATTATGAAAATGCAGATTCCCCAAAGCATCTATCACAAAACACCACTGAATCCTTTGGGCCAACCAAAATATAAATATAATCAATAGCATAAATATTATCTTCTGAAACACACAATCCTGAAATTCAACAATCACAGACTGATCTTTATTTTTATAAAATCCATTACTATTGTTATGCAGTCTTAACACTCAGCTTATCAACCAGAGAGCATCTTCACTACATCTGGGATTGTTTTATTCCTGAATCACGACTTCATATCCAAAAATACAGTGTGCAAGGAGGTGAGCTCAAATCTTCAAACCTTTTTCCTCACTAAAATTACTTGCCTAATTGAATTGCAGAATCCCTCACTTACACTTGCAGGAGCACAGTCAGGACAAAGGCAACACACTGGCATACTGTGAAGGTGGAAAATGCAGAAAGCTGAAATAGAAAGGCCCTGGGAAGCTGTAATAACTATGAAGGACAACAAAAAGGAGAGGGGGGAAAAAAAACCCCTCAAACCAGCAAACCATTATTTTTGCTTTACAGCGTTCACCGTGGGACTCTTAAAAAAATCAAGCTTTTAGAAGAACTTCAGTTAGAACCCTGATATTCTCAGCCCCTCTGGAAACCTAAAGCATGTATTTCACATTAAGCCCTCCCAGCATCTGCTTTTGAATAGTCGCGATGACGATGACACCAAGAACACCCACACCTCACGACGCAGCACTTTTCATCTGCTGGAAACAAAACACTCCCCAAAGGAGGCAAAGCATTATCATTCCTTGTTTAGAAACAGAAATTCAGCTATGGAGGAATGAAACCACTTACCCAGGACCATTCAGCTGGAGCAGCAGCAGAGCCAGGTAAAGAAGCCAGAGCCACTGTGCAGGTCTCCAATGTGAGCCTTTAACACTTGGCACTGCACCTCCAACTTCAGCAGAGCAGGTGATGTTATGTTCTCTTCTCTCACAGATCTGAGATGAGCTTTAGGTGCAATCTGGAAGCCCTTCAAAAGCTGTGGATTAAAAAGCTCTGTATAAATGCAAAGTGTGATCATAACTCAACCAATATTGGAAAAATTACAGCAGTTTATATTTGTTTTTCTGTATTTGTGGAATTTGTGTTGTTTCAACACTTGAACAGCTTTTGATAATGACACCATCTGTTAATTCTCACCCCTCACTAAATCAGAACAAGCGGTGGAAATTGTTAGACTGCAGTTTTACAGATTCCAGTTTATCAAACAAACCTGAACCCAGAGTCAGTGAGAGGCACTCCCAGCAACAGGAGGCAGCAACCACTCAGGTACAATTTCCAGGCCAAGCAGAAGAGAAGGACAGGACAACCAAGAACTCACCTCTCAGCAGCTCCCCTGGAGCAGCTCTTTGTTAGTTTGCTTCCTTTCCCAGCCCTGCCAGGTGAACATTAATTCCAAGGCTGCTCAGGTTGGTGGGACAGTTGTGGGTGGGTATTCCTGAGATCACTCACAGGATCTGAGATCACTGCCAAGTGGAAATTGCATCTGGGTACAAGTTTAACCCTCTCCAATTGCAACAAGTGGGCAGAGCTCTGAGTGGCTCTTTTAAATTAAGGTTGTAAGATTAGTGTCTAAGCTGGTGTAAATTACTGTAATTTACATGTTTTACCTCCAAAAATACCAACTGGGGAGCATGAGGAGGATCACAGACCTTGGTGATACCTTTGAAAGTAAAATTGAAGTTGTTAACCAACCTTTTGGCTACACTCCCCTTCCATCCCCTCCATTTTCCCTACATATTCATATCCTTCCCTCTGCTCTAAGAAATGCTCTTCATCTGTTTTCAGGTTATATGAGAATTTGTTTAATACACTTGTATCAGCAAAAGGGTCAGACTATGTCACATGCAGATCAAACTGAAAATACAGTGTTCCTGGTCTCTAGACTACTTTTTGAATATGTTTTTAAACACCCCTTAGCTCTTCTCTGAACATTTTAGTTCTCTCTTTCTGAATTTGTGCCAACAATTTCATTCTGTTCTTAGCTAGAGAACCAAATCCCCAGTAGCTGTAATCTTCTATTTCACAAAGATTTTTAGTAAAGGGATACTGGACTGGACTTTTAGAAGACACAAGTGTGATACATCACTGCACAAGGAACAGGGAGTTTGCTCATTTTTTTTATGAATGTTCAGGACACAGCTATGGAAACCTCAGACCTCACCTTGCTGCTCCTGATTATGCAGGAGTCAGGCCCAAGACTGCAGTTAAACTTGTCCAGGAAGAGCCTTGGTGGAATTCTTCAAATAAAACACATTTGGCCTTCAGCACCACAGTCATACCTAATTACACACCCAAGAAAGAAAAAGGTTTCCCACCTTCCATTAACACAATTTCCTCTCACCTTTAGAGGGCTCCTAAGAAAGTTTCCCAGAGAAGTTGTGGATGCCCCATCTCTGGAGCTGTTCAAGGCCAGCTTGTTTGGAGCATCCTGCTCTAGGGAAAGGGGTCAGAACATGAGACCACACTGAAAATGAACCTTCTGATAGCTCCAAGAAAGACAAGTAAAGAATCTGAACCCAAAAGTTGTTGATGCTGCTATGGTGGGATGAGAAAGATGCCCTAAGGTGCAAAATCTGCCTGACAAAAACTCTTTGACCCTCTGATTCCTGATTGTTCCTCTGATTGTGACTGTTGTGAGCACATATTAATCAGCTCCTAGGGGACACCAAGGGACCTAAATTCACTTGTTGCTGTCATTAAGGGGTAGTCATTCCTAGAGAAGAAGAAGAATGAGACATTTTCTGGGCATTATAGGCACACAGTTGACATCACTAGGAGCCAATCCAGACCCCTGAGTTCAGGCCAGCTTTCTAAAACCCTTTATGTCATTGTTTTACAAAAGGTATTTGATGCTACTCTGCCTTCTCAGATGTGATCTCATCCTTGACCCTGAGTGGCAGTTTTAGGAATAGCTCCCTCAGGTTTACTTTTATCAGATCATAAAGTACATCATATTCCCTCGCCTATGAGATGTGCTAAGACTCGTATCATTTGTAACTGGAAATCCTATAAAGCTGCCTGACATTTTTTTTGCCCACGAAAAAATTGAAGTCAAAGTTGGAATGGATGAAAAAGAAGCTCCCAAGATTAAAAGAGTGCTTGTTTGGTGGAGAAAACTATAACCTGGTGCACTTTTCCACGAATACAGTAAGAGCTAAAATTTTTTTTTGTAGTGACAGCAGGGCTGTATCCCTTCTTGGAGCAATAAACACATGGTCCTTGACTGACTTGCTCTGCTAAAGTTACAAAAATGTGATATATGCCATAGATATATGCCATATCAAATACATTCAGTTTTTCTACAGAGAAAGGGAAGTGGTGCACAAATATCCAGCACCACGTCTTAAAGCACCCAAACCAGAGTCCAAAAAGCCAGGACTCTTGGAGTAATCCTTTATTTTGCAGATCTGCAGAGTAAGAATGAGGGATTAGAAGACTTGCCCAAGGTCTCTGAGCAAGGCAGCTGCCCAGTCAAATTTTCACGGTCGAAGATAAGCAGCGGGCCAGCAAAACAGCACGAATCTAAACAAGCAGACAGGTTGGAGGATGTCAGCAAAAGGGGCCAGGAAGACTTGAGTCACAGCTGGCACGGGTCAGCATCTGAGTCCAGGGGGCAGAGAATAAGCTGAAGCTAAATATACTCCAACTCCTTGTAGGCTCAGTGCTGGCAGGAGGCCAGGCTGCAGCAGCAAGGGCTGGGGTAGGTTTAAAGTGCTCTCTCCCCTGCCAGCTACTCAGCCCTGCCTTAAATTAACCCAGCTGACTTTAGGCTGAAACAGATGATGGTTCTTCATAAACTCAATTACACCAGCTCAGCCATGAGTGGGGAAGGCTCCAGATGAAATGTGGTGCTTTACCAATATCTTGGATCTCCGCTGCCTTTCCTTGCAGTAACTGTTGACAGTGACTTAAATTCTTTAAATCCATCTGAAAGACAAAACTCCAGGTCAAACAACATCACTTTCAGGGCCGTCTGCCTAAGGTTGCTGTAGAGATGATGAAAGGAGGATTTCTGAGACCATTTCTCCTCTGGATGTCAACATGTAGCAATGAATTCACTCAAGATGTTCCTGTGGGTTTCTTTGCTGGTAGGGTCATCCATTTCTATGGATTTCTTTTTACTACAGTCTCCTATCTTTCCAACTGCAAGAAGCCACAATAACTGCTTTACTGGAGGCTTGTTTAGGTCCTGATATAAAATGATGCTCACGCAACAATTCCACTGCAATCCAACCGTTTACTCTAATATTAGTTAGGATAAAATAAAACCCTGGGGTCTGTAAAAACAGGTATATGTGCACAGACAGAGATATAGTTTGACTGCTAAACTCACACGCTGAGCCTACATTTTCTGTAATAAAATATTTAAGTGGTTTCAACTCCACAGTTGGATTTTTTTTAAAACTCTGAGATAGCAAAAGACATCAGTGCAGGACAGTATCCACTGGACACAACCAGTGACTCAAATGAGTAGTAAAATGAGTATTATGGACTGACAAGGGTCAATACAGATCTTCCCAGAGAGAAATAACCTCAGTATTACCACCTCATGCCACCACAAAACGAATTCGAGTCTTCATTTTAAGATGCATTTCTAATTTAAATTTAATCTAGCATTTAAATAGCAGAAAAGTCTGATAAAGAATTGTCTGAGGCTGAGCCAAAGCAGAGTAAATGGCAAGACTGTAGTAAAACAGACATTTGTCGAGATTTTGGAGAGCAAGTAATCACTTCTGTGGAATTTAGAAAGAGCTTAATTTTGTGCCACCTAATTTTTTTTTTTCTGTGCTTCTTCAGAAATTAGGCTGTCCTGAAAAGTCACCTTTGAGGATGGTTTTGTCATAGCCAGGGCAGGGCTAGTGGCAGGAGTTGCTTGAGCTGAGTCCTGGTAGTTCAAGTAGAAGCTCTCCCACTTGTCATCACAGAATATATGACCTTATTACTCCTCCCTCGGTTCTGGCACTGATTGTTAATGCTGTTTGCAGCCAGTGAAGTTTCCTCAGTGCTCTCTGCTGCCGTCTCTCCCAGCCCCTTCTGCTTTTGTTTTCCAATCGCAGCGAAAAAAAAATGTGAATCCAATTTTCTGCCAACACCTAGATGAACCAGATCCAGAAAACAACGTGGAAGACAGCAAAGCAGGAAGATTTGTGTCAGAGTTATGCTACTAGCTAAGAATACATTGAAAATTCCAGGAATTTATCTGTATATCAATGACACAATGCTACTTCCTACTGTAGGACCTGAACAAATTAGCTACCCAAGTCCAGCCCTCAACAGCTCAGATTTATCTCACATTTTACTGGCAGGGAGAATGAGAGTCAGTGACAGGACAAGCCCACGATTGTGAGGAAAGACTGCAGTAGATCCAGATCTGCTGGCTCACTTCCCTGGACATTTGACTTTCCACAAGCTTCCTTTTAGCCAAGGGTATTGCAGGGAGCTGGAGAACCTGATTGTTTTGGGCAAAGCTTTTCCACTGGCACTGAGAAGGTCACCAGGCAGGACTGGAGAGATGTCAGGGCTGTAGCTGCCTCCTCTCTGGCTGGGACCAATCCCTCTGTCAGAGCACCAGCTCCCTTTGCTCTCTCACAGCCCTATCCAAAAAGGCATTGTCTGGAAGCAATTAGAGATTTTTAAATTTTTTTTTTCTTTCTCTCTTTTTTTTTCCATCGTTGCCTGACAACTCCAGCAGACGCACATGTAGCCATCCCCCTACGCTTCTAAAGAACTTTGCTTACTGTTAACTATTTAAATGTTGAAAGTATTTAAAGCTAATTGGACTCACTGCTCAGAGAACCAAGTCTGAGGTCAGCTGTCAGGGACAGTCAAGCTGTTGTGGTAAAAGAACTTTTGGGGTAGTTTGGAAATCTTTAGAAAAGCGTTCATGCCTGTCCACATACTTGTCAGTCCTACCTGTCACTGCTAAGGTTGGGGGGATGTTTTGGGTTAGGGAAACAGATGGAGCTGCCTTGAGGAGCTCCTGGAGGAATGGCTGTGGTTAGTGCTGAAAGTGGTGACAGGAGATGATGCTCAGCTGGCCAGATTTTCAGCACCTTGCTGCAGGTGCTTTACCTGGCAGAGTCTGTACTGTCCAGGGAGGGATAAAGGGATGGCAGTGGAAGGGGAGAATGAAAGATAGTCTCTTCCACAGAGCAATTCAGATTTATATTTAAATACTCTGATTCCCAAACTGATTGTCTCCTTGTCAACTTTATTGGAGACCTGGAGAAATCCTCCCATATATGTAGATATTGTGAATTTGCTCTCGGGGTCGTACCACAAAGGAGTTTCAGATGCTAAACGAGAAAAATTGTCTTGACTTCAAAGGTGTTACTGTTTACTTTCATGCTGCTGAGGATTCAGCTCAGTATTTTTAAAATGCTGATGCTCCTCAGCAAGTGTGTGAACAAGTTTATTCTGACTGCCATGCTTTTTCTGTGTGTGAGAAAAGGAAAGGAAGAAGTGGCTGCTCATGGTACAGGAGCAACAGATGACTTCTCCCTAAAGGGATCCTTGCCTGCCATAAATCCAGAGCAAGGGACACATCAGGATCAGACCTGTAGAGCAAAGATGTTCATAACATTGTGAGAGCATCTTCTATGTGCACAAATAGACTGTCTTCCTGAACTGGGTTTGGGATTTGAGGGAACAAAGTCTTCTGTTCCTACCTGGAAAAAGCAACCTGCTAGAAATAAACAGCAGGTTATGCTGATTTTATAGACGGGTGAGTTGTCTTTAAAGAATGCTGAGGAATGTGAACATTCCACATATCCAGACAATCTTTGCCGCCAAAGACTGAAAGGAAGAAAAAAAAGACAAAAATGAACACATCGAGGAAGGCTCAGCTCTTTCTCATCTGCCAGCTCTGAGGCCAGTGGATAAGCACTTGTGTTTTGTAGGAGGAAAGGAAGTCTGTTGGAAGCTTGGCTCTGGAAGGCTAAAAAGGACACACACTGCAGTTGGAGAGGTCATGGGACCAGGGGCAGCCAAGTTCCAAAGCATAGCTGCAGTTATGGTTTGTCCACATTGTCTTGTCATTAATTCTCCAGCCAGCCTTCTGGGGGATAACAGGAAACCTCCAGATGGCAAAAGCCACGCCGTAGACACATTCATATCCTTTCACATCTGTGACCATGGCCTTGCAAAGAACAACATTTGAGATTAGACCAGCTTTGAACTACAGGCAAGAGGCTTAGATCCCCAGCAGCACAGGGAACAGTCATAGACGACTCGGCCTTACTTACACCACAACCAGTCAAACTCTGTAATCTGTACAAAACAGTGAATTACTATCAAAAGAATATGAACAGCCCAAAGCAGCTGCAGGGGGAAAGCAAGGGTCTTGCGTTTGTCTTCCACTTATATCAGAATGGGAACAACCTGATGACCTAAGAAGTGGAGTCATTTTTAATACCTGCTCTTTCCTCCCGGTACCTGGAGGGGTAGAGTCCTGCATGCCTCATCTCACTGGTTATCATTATTATGTCATTCAGATCAATCATTTCAAGCTCATTGGGTTGTAAATGCAGCTTTGATCATTCGTTACACTTTGTTAGTATTTATCAGAGCCAGGGCTCTGTTAATCCAAAACAGCAGCGCTCAAACACCGAGGAAACCTAGAGAGCGACTCGGAGGGGTGGTGTTGGGTTTTGTTTGTTTTCTAAATTATTCACTTCTAAAAACTTCCCAAGTGCTGCAGGGTTAAGACAGCTGACTCTGTTCAACCCCTTCAGTCTCTCTGAAAAGCAGGGCAAACCTGAAAGGCAAAACTCTTGAACAGCTTGTGGCTGCGAGCCCATCGCTGCTCCGGAGCATCGGAAACAGGCACAGGAGAGGGAGGGATTCCTCTGCGGGCAAAAAAACCTCTTTTATGTCTAAAGCAGGCTCCTGGGGCTGATCCACAGAGCACTGAAGCCACCCAAACCAAGAGGCCTGACTCATAAAAGTGCTCCAGAGCGGGTCTCTCACTGGTTCGGGCTCCTTGGAAGCACCAGAGGCGGGTGATGCCGCACTCAGGGCAGGACAAAAACGCCTCTAATTTTAATTCAAGTCCAGGAACCGAAGAGAGGATTGGACTGGCTCGGAATGGTCTCCCCGGCGATGACAAGCACAAATTCTTTAGCACCATCTAGCTAACAGCGAAGGTAACCCACACTGCTGACACTCCTGCCTGCAGAGGCTCCCAAAACCGGCGGCGGAGCGAGCATTTCGCGTACACCCAGGTGGAGCACAGGCTGATCAAAAAAATATTTATATAAATGGCCATAGGAAGGACAAGAGCAAATTTTATGAAACAAGCGAAATGGTACCTTGTCCAACAATCTGAGAAAACACGAGAGTAGAACGTGGATGAAAATATCTTTTCTTTCTTTCTTCTGAAATGCCACAGAGAAAATGAATGAGGAAAAATGCTGTGGAAGCAAAACCGAGTGCAGAAAGTTTAACAAAGGGCTAAAAAAAATTAATGGAAGGCGATCAGAAAACTTTGAGAGAATAACCAGATAGAAAATCAAAATATTGAAAAAATTTCATGCAATATTTGCTGAAACGTTCCTGTAGATACTAAAAAAAAAAAAATTACAGTAGGGTGAACATTTCAAAAGATTCCAGTGTTTTGAGGTGAAAGATCTGGGATTTTCCTTTTTGAAAGTAAATTATCTCTCAATATTTTATAATGCGGTATTATTATATAAAATAATTGTACAAAATTACATAAATTATATAAAATTATATACAATTAGTATATACAGCCATATTATTGTATAAAATGTAAAAACAAGTCACCGAAAATGAAGTTAGTAATATGCATTGTGATTTTATAAAAGGAACATTTCCAAGTCCCTTTTTTTTCCCAGCTGGTGGAAAAATTCGAAACTGATGGACAATGCATTTCTGAATTAATCCAAATATTAAAAAACTTAAAGAAAGTATTTTTCTCCCTAAGAGTTTCATGAAAAATCTTCAGAACTTCATTTTCATCCCTTACAATTCTGATGAGAAGTCAGTTAAGCTGATATTGGAACTGCCTGAAGGATAAGGAACAATATTTAAAGAACTATTTGTCTGGGGAACATCCCTAAAGAATTACTAGTAAAATATGTATTTATCTAAATTATTGTTTCACACAGGGCTAAATAATTTTCAGAAAAGACTACATCTTCAACTTTCACGGCTTTGTCAAGGAATAAAGAATTAAAATACACAAAAATAGGAAGCATTTTGATTTAGCACTCCCCCAATTATCTATTTATATTTAGGCCTTCAGAAAAAATCCAACTCAATTTTATTTTCACAACCAACTAAACCAGCATTTTAATTTTTGATCTCGACTTTCGACCTAAATTATTTTAAACCACTTGCTAGGCATTCTTAGACTTCCTCCCACAATGTGCTCATCGTTTTTCGTTTGGTTGGTGTTTGATTCTTTTAAGAAGCTGCCTAAAACACTCACAGATCGTGTTT
>VZDJ01000052.1:7115125-7153802 GCA_008694505.1 Cyanoderma ruficeps
TATTTTTTTTTTTTTAAAGCACTTGTACCCTATTTTTAGACTACAAAACCCCAAATTCAAGCTCTGGGCTAACCTGTGGGCCAGTGTGAAAAGCAGTTTGTGTGAACAGCCTTCCACACACACCTGTGCTCAGAAGGAGGAGGTGTGCAGAGAAAGATTTATATTTTTGGTGGGGCTTGGTCACTGTGAGCTTCACATGCCCCAGCAGAGCAGGCTGGCAGAGGCTCCTCACTCCTGAGAAAACAGACATCGCCCTACAAGAAGGGCTGGTCGTACAGACAACACTCTTCAGGAAGGAGAGGCCCAAAGAAGGTCCAGATTTTGGGAATGGAACTTGTGTGGGGACAGTGGGACACAAGAAATGCAGTGAGGCAAAAGAGATCTAGATTTTGGGGATGGAACTTGTATGGGGACAGAAGGACACAAGAACTGCAGTGGAGCACAACAGGTCCAGATTTTGGGGACGGAACCTGTGTGGGGACAGTGGGACACAAGTACCACAGTGGGGCACAGCAGGTCCAGATTTTGGAGATGGAACTTGTGTAGGGACAGTGGGACACAAGAACTGCAGTGAGGCACAACAGGTCCAGATTTTGGAGATGGAACTTGTGCAGGGACAGAGGGACACAAGAATTGCATTGGGGCACAACAGATCCAGATTTTGGGGACGGAACTTGTGTGGGGACATGAGGACAGGGATCTGCAGTGGAACAGATCTTCCATAGCAGTATAGGGAACTTCTGCCAAGCCGTGTTACACTCAGCAACACAGAAAGTGGTCAAAAAGTGGAGGAAAAGGAAGCTGCTGGAAGCCTGATGAAATCAATACCCACGTTGCTGAGTGGTGGAGGTGCTGGTGCCAAGGAAATGGGAGCCAACACTCCCACAGGTCCTCCAAGCCGCCCAGCATGTGCCCAGCTCAGTGAGCATGGCACTGCTCCCAAGGATTTGGGAACAGCCCCTGTCTGGCTGGATCTGCTTACCTGAGGAGAGAGTTCAGACATGAGTTTTGTTTGCTTTCTTTTTCTCGCTCGCCTGCCTTACTCGGTTCTTTTACAATTGGGCTTGTACAAAATATTCCGTCAAGAATGGTGTGTGGTGGAATTGCCTCTGAGACTCCCAGCACACTCTGGTCCCACGCCCTCTCACACCCTGTAATAAGCTTTTTATTCTACTGTAATTAACAGAGACGAACCAGCCCCTCTTTGCTTAAAATCACAAACAGCCCAATGCTTAATATTTTGTGCTGCTTTTGCTTTACCTGCTAATAATCCTTTCCCCTCCCTGAATTGCTTTCACATACTCACTCCCTGTCCAGTCACTACACGCTGAATTTGAACTCCCTGATTGCTTAATTAATTATTTTTTTTACCTAAATGAATCTTAAATCTATTTACCTAAGTGGTATGAATCTTATTTCATACCATAAGATTCTCTGCCTGTGAAATTAAGGGATATTTTCTACAAACCAGACGTACATATTTTGAGGAGATAGACCACTGGGGTAAATACAGTTTTTCAGTCATATCCACAAGTTGCTTCCTGAATGTTTTCCATGTCCTCTTATTTCATACTCCCAAATTTCAGAGTAATGTTTTGTCATGCAATGCCAGCACATGCAATTTTATTCCTCTAGAAGACAGGTGATTTTCAGTGGTCCCAAATAAGCAAGGCACTCAAGTCTTCCCTAAAAGAACTTGCACGGGCAATTAGGAGTCTCAGCTTCATTGAAAAACTAATGAAAACAAGGTAAAATTAGGAATTTTAACCTAGTTCACGTAGACCATTAACAATATTTTATGGGGTTTATCATCAAATAAAGGTTGCACATGGGACACCCCTGCTTGAATTTGAGTCAACTTAAACAGAAAAGGTGTTCGACAGCAGTGATTCAAGTTACTAATAATTATTGGTAATTTTAAAGGATAAAAAAATGTAGTGTACACGCAGGAATAGGATCCAAACCCCTCCTGCAGTTGGTGGAGTTCCCATTTAATATGACAGGCATTAGATGAGGCAGATTATATCGACTGACATGGGGACACAAACCGACTCTTTTGGCTTCATAAAAGCAAACGTCTTTTTTATCCGAATAATTATTATTATCATCGAAACAAAATGTATATTTTCTCAGCTTTTTATTTACAATGTAAAGTGCTTTCCACAGTAAATCAACAAATATGAGTATTCATGTCACCAAAAGCTGATGATTAAAAATAATTACTTTAATGGTAGCTGGCCTGATGCCAAACATGATTAGCTTTCGCATTTCAAGCATGATAGTAGATAATTTACATCTCCTTTCACACCAATACCAAACTGCTCCTAATGGATTCTATTTTAGTTTTTTATGAATTAATAGAAATTTAGTGTCCAATTCACCACGTTATAGACACCATTTGCTTTCAAAAGCAAAGAATTGTTTCAAAAAAGGGCAGAAAGTAACCAAATCATGGGATAGGAAGCCAATAAACTCAGATTCCCTGCTGACAGCGTCCTTGCCTGTGCCCTTAGAGCTCTCAGAGGCAGAGTGAGAAGAAAACTTTTTCCAACAGGCCAGAAAATCCCATCAGGAGAGGAAACCCATAGAAGTACTCAGACTGTCTCTGTCAGGACACATGCAGGTTGAAAGCCCTTCTCTGATAAAGACCGAGGAAAACCTCCCACCCACTCCAGTGGACAGGATTTTGCACTGGGGACAGTGAAGGAAATTGGACATTTGCCTTTTGAAAACATCACAAGCTGCTCAAGGACCTGATGGGTCAAAACAGAAAATATATTTACATTCTTCTAAAGGAGTTTTAAAACCAGTTGCCTTTTACCTACCCATTAGGCCTGAGAACAGAGCCCTGAGCATATCCTGCGGGAATAAATACTGACTTACACACGCAGGATGGCCCTCACCCACCTCAGCTCAGGCTCAGGGTGCCAAAAGCACCCAAACCCTCTTTGTGGGAGGAAAAGGAAGAGCAAAGACATTCCATCTCCATCTGGTTTGGAAGTCTGTCACCGTAGGAAATGTGGAAATTCAAAACACAGAGAGAAGACGCAGTCAGAAGGACAGGGAAGGTCAGAAGGAGAACCTCAGCTTACAAACATGGGATCATTGCTTCTTGGCTGGAAAGGAGAGTACAGGAACACCAAGGCAAAAACCACCAAGGGTGTTCGTGTGGGGAAGGATTCACTGGGCAAATAAAGCAGGAATGATGGGTAAGATAACATCTTCCATATAGAATATAATAACCCTTCATGAAGATAATAACCTTTCATGAAGGTAATAACCTTCAGCAGGCTGGAAGAGGATGGTTTAAGCTACCACAAAGAATAAACCACCTTGGCGATTTGGTTTCCCTTTATTCCTGGATCTCCATCCTCAACAGGCCCAGCAAAGCTCCAAAGCTGTGCCTGACTTCCACCAGACCAGGGTCTGAAAAGTGCAATTACTTTTGGTGGCTACAGGAAGTTGGAACCAGTGTTTTCAAAGAAACAAATCGGTTACAATATCCAAAAAATGCATAACTAAAAAGAAGTAAAGAGAAGCACCCTCCCTTTTCCAGTCTATCCCACATCTCTCAGTGCTACAGGAGACCATTTCTGCTGCCTGTGATTCCCTAAGACTGCTCAGGGCTGCAATAATGAGCCCATCCCAAGCTAATGTGTTTCACAGGACCTGTAAACATCCATTTTCTTTTGCTGGTCACTGATTAAAAGAAAATACATTAGTCAAGTTTAAGCCTTCACCTTTCAGCAGACTGCTGGCACAGCACATAAACACTTCTTGTGAAACCCTTCTAATTTACATTTCAATGGACCACAGCCCTGATCCACACTGGCATGAAAACGTCCAGCACTGGCAGCTTCAAACATACAGAATGGATGTGGTGCCAGCATCCCTCATGCTTCCTCTGACCTTCTATAGGCTCCTACAGGGGCTGCCAGGAAACCAAAGCTTCAGCATCACATCGGTGCTTGGTTTGTGTGGAGAGTCTCAGCCCCAGCAGCAATTAATGCTGGTGATAAAGCTGTTTGGTTTTTTTTTTACTGGACAGCCAGTTCAGTTTCCCTACAAAGGTCATTCACATCGGTTCCCAGAGCAGACAAAAACTGATGGGCTCTACCAGTTGGAGCAAATTTGGAACTGCTTACTAAGGGATAAAATTCGGTATCACAACAGGAAATCCCAAGGCCTGTTCCTGTCCCCTAGGCTAATTGTGTTGGTCTGGCAGTGCACCCTCATTGCTGAGCCATCCCTTCTCACTAGAAAGAGCTCCCAACACTCCCCCCACCTCTTTGTGCTTTGGCAGAAATCCGAGTGTATCCTCCACGCTCGGATCTAAAGCAAACCACCGTGTCATCGCTCCGGCAGAAAAACACGCAAATACCCTCCCACCTTCAGAAAGCAGCAAAACGTTAAGCTTTATGGGTACAACAACTAATATAAAAAAAAAAATTAAAAAAAAAAAGCCTGACTATTTAATGCAACGTTGTGGTTGAGAATTTAACCACACGAAAGGCAGAAAATTCAAACGTACAATTCCCACAGAAACCATAACTTGGCCACGTTTCACGTGCGCGCGTCAAGGCAGAGACTTTAACAGCGCGTCCCCCCCGTCTGAATTATTGCATTTGCAGAAGAGGTACGGCTCTCCCTTCCCACTGCTTCTCCCTTCTCCTCCTCCCTTCGCTTCTTTCACCTCGTTTTTTTCCTCATATACGAATCCCCAGTGGCAAAATTTATGAAAAATTAGGGGAAGGAGATGCCGCNGGGGGGGGGGGGGGGAAGAGGGAAGGAGTGTGACTTTGGGTAAACACACACGCACTGGACAGGGTTGAAAAGCAGACCTTAGCCTCCAGACTGCTTCCAACTTCAGCTGGTTTGTGTTCAGGCCCCTGGGCTTAAGTTCTTTCCTGGGGCAATGGCTGAAATCTGCACCATAACTTAAGCCTGATCACACAGCCCCCTGCAGAATTAACCCTGGAGGGTGCTGCCCCACAGACAACCTGCCAAGTCTCAGCTCCTTTCTTAGCTCTGCAACAAGAATTTCGATTTGGCTAAAGATCTACCCAAATCCACTTTGGCCAACACACTCCTGTTTCCCAAGGCAATGTTACGTAGGCAAATGAGGCGGTTTTAATTCACCCCTTAGTGCCAACAAACTTCTTTAAAAGGGCAGGCTGAGTGAGATCAGCCTTTGCACCAGTCTGGACCAAGAGGTTACCTCCACCCCTCTACCACTACAGATAAAACAATGCCAATACTGCACAAAATCCCAAGCTTCTCTGCTCAGCTTTCAGCACAGTAAACACTGGCATTGAATATGCAGGCAGCAAACCTTCCTCCATCTCCCATCCCTGCTACTTAATCCCTTCCTACCTGCTCCAGAGAAGGAGGTACAGCAAGCATTACACTTTTTTTCTTCCTCAATTTCCATCCCCAAGTTTGGAGCCTTGGACTTTGCTTGAGCATCTTTACTTGTATAAGCAAATGGGCATTTGTACCCGGAGGGAAGATGTGGTTCCAGCCACTGATCTGGACTGCCTGCCTCACTTGGCCCCAGGCAGTCACAGAGGCCAGTGTGGAATATGTTATACTTAATGTGCTGTGCTGCCTCGTTTTTGGCTCTGAGGAGCCTGTCCTAAGTGGCCCGAGCAGTTGGAAATCTGAATTTCTTGGCACTAGTGAATTTCAGCTTGTAGAGAAGAGAAAAACGAGGTTCATTTTACAACAATTAAGAGCATAAAAATAGATGAGCCATTCTGAGTCACTGATGGCCCATCCAACCCAGTATCTCGTTTTCCCCAGCGGGGAGCACCGGGTTCTTCAGAAGCAAACATAAGCAGCATGGCAATTACAGTGATCCCTCTTCTGGTATAACCCCTCAGATTCCAGCAATCAGCAGTCTGGGGACTTCCTGAGCCAGAGGTTGCATCTGGACCATCATGTTTAATAGCTCCCAGTAGACTTCTCCTCCATGAATTTGTCTAATCCCTTCTTGAACCCATTTATACCGTTGGCTTCTACAACATCCTGTGACAAGGAGTTTCACACTGCAAGTGCACACTGAGGGTGTTGGGGGAAGCAAGGGGGGGAGGAAAACTTCCTTTTCACTGATTTCAACTCGCTGCCTAATCATTTCAGGGAGTGCCCTCCAGTTCCAGTAGTACAAACAGCAGTAAGAAGTCATTGTTTCAGAGCTTGCTTCCCACCATCCAGACCATTACCAGGTTCATCCAAGCTTCACTTTAATGGCTAATCAGTATCTCATACAGTCTATTTATATGTCTCTCATACCAATGCAATTCCCTGTATTCACCACCTTCCTCGGTGCTTTTGTTTTCACTGTAACCCTTCTGATACAGGAATTTTTTTCTTTGGTAACCAACCATCCTGATAACTAACGTGAGTGCATTTACCAGAAGAGTTTTGAAACCAAATTCTTTACCCTGAAAACACAGGCACAGTTATAGACAAAAAGAAAAGGGAAAACTAATTTTGCACTTTGGTGGCTTCATCGACTTCAACTCAACAACTGAGCTTTACTCAGATTTATGTCCAACCTTCTCCCAGCCACACAATATATCTCGTGAGCTCCTACATACACCTATATATAATAATACAATCATATTATAGCATAATGATATATTATTTTTTCAATAATTACTATAATTGAATTATGCAATAACTCATAATTATACTGTAAAATGCTATGATGATATAAGCATAACGCACACATATATATTTAACTTTTTTATACACAGGCATACACGCGTGTTGTACATAACACATAAACAATACAAGTTATAGCACATTAATTTGAAACGTTAATCCTAGTTATTTAAAGTAATTTTAGGAGACTTTAAGGCTAAAATGGAGTTTATAAAATTTTCTGCGGTGAAAAAAGAAAATTGTCCTTTCTTTTGAATTGTTAACTTTGAATTGTTAAGTCAAAAGCAATACTTTACTACATCTAAAGCTTTAATTAAAATCCATTTTTTCCCCATCCATATTTTTAACAAATTTTAACAAAAATAATTAAAAGGATGCCATAAAGGCAAAATCGGATATTTCTTCTTTTGGTGAAGAGGAGAAGGAGTAATAGTTCAATCTTGGCCAAGAGAAGTTTTGAGAACCAGTTACTACCTGCCAGCAATTAAAGGTGCACTTAACCAAACACCACATCAAATGACAACACCATACACCCACGTTACCATGGACATACCATTGTGCAAGCGCAGAAATAAATATTTAAGACCAATTAAATCTTAGTCAGATGCCTAGAAATAAAGAAATGTGTTTTTCTTTGCTGTTCTCATGGAAAACATCTCACCAAAAGCCATGGAGCCTGATGCCTGGTGAGGTTTTCTCTTTAACCTTTCATTGTGTTGGTTTGTTACTTCTTTCTTTGGGGCAGACACATACACACAGGCCTCTCTAAACATATTGATGCGTGTGTATTAAATAAAAACATCCATTCTGCTTGAAAAGGTTTTATGAGGGCTCTTTAATGTCTGCACATCATAAAGAAGACGGAAAGGCACTCTGCATACACACTGCATCACTCTTACTGTACCTACCAGTCACTCACATGGTATCAAGCCAGGGAGAAGTGAAAAGGGGAAAACTCCACTTGGTGAAATGTGAAGAGGAACAATCCATGCCAGGCAGAAAAGGACTTCTTTGCTGGCATCTGGCCCCTCTCTGTGCCCTCATAAACAAAGCAAAGCACGTTATTAATCTCTGTCAAATGCGAAAGTCAACTTGTGTTCCTGCATGGGCTGCAAGGTCTGGTGGTCCACGGGCAGAAGTTCTGCCTGCTTTGCTCTGGGAGGGATAACACTCCACAGAGGGGGTGCTGGGCAATGAAACAGTCCAACCTCATCATGTGAGGTTTTTAAAAGGATTGCAAGCAAAACCTCCACCCCTCTGTGGGGAGATTTCCTGCTGGACCAGAAACACCTGCACGTTTTAGAATCATCAAGTCATTAAGGTCAGAAAAGATCTTTATGATCATCAAGTGCAACCATCAACCCATCACCATGTTCACCACTAAACTGCGTCAAGCTCCACAGTCACACATTTTTTAAGGATTTCCAGGGATGGTGACTCCACCACTTCCCTGGGCAGTGTATTCCAACGCTTTACAACCCTTCCCATGCTTTGCACATTCAGCTTATGGACATTTTGACAGACTGACAGACTGTGGAAAGCAGCCACCATATCCCATACCTTGCAGGGACTTCCAGTAACCACCACACAGGCCATGGTCCTTTCAGGCAGGACTAGCCACACTTCAGTCCTCCTTGCCACAGGCTTGTCTACCCTGTTCCTAAGGATGCCCAGTAGCAGACACATGCTGGGCTCCCCAGGCAATCCAATCCAGGATTCCACCAAAGTGCATCATCAAGGATCTGTCTGTCTTTGTGTCTTCCTACTGTCTGACACCATCTCCCATCACAGGGAAGGGGGCAGGGAAGAAAAATGAAGAGCAAACAGTCTATCCAGCCTTCATTAGCAGAAATGTTCTTGGGTGTCTTCTTGGTCGACCTTGTCTACTAAGACGTACTGAGAGATAATAACAATAATAATTAGCACTTACACAGCACTTAATCCTCAAAGCGCTTTACAAACATTAGCTAATTAACTAAAAGGCAGATTATATATGTGTCTGTACATATAAATAAATAAATAAATATAAGAGATCTGGGAAGCCTGCCACGTTCATCCTTGCAGAAGTAAGGCCCTGCAAGCTGCCTGCACTACAGAAACCTTGCTGCTTCCAGTGGCACGTCGTGCCAGCTTGGTTCAAAGCCCACAGATCAGCTTATGAGTTCGTGCTCTGCCATTCATGTAGGGAAATTTCTTTAGGACAACCATGAGATGGTATTAATTAAGCAGTCTGACTTAATTTAATACTCAATAGGCTTATTTTCCAACACGAGGAGTTGCTAACGACTGTAAATACTTGCATTATAGTTGCTAGCCACTTTAAGTAATTGCTAGATCCCAATTAAACTCTCAGAAAAAGAAACAAGGTCAGGAAAACGGCGGCGTTTTTAATCTCCCACTATCTCACATAATCCCTGTGTATTTCTTTTCCTTTCAACTCAAATACACACATTGTTATGGATGAGCTCATTTTAGGAAAGGTTTCTTCTTGAACTGAGCAGCTTCACGTGACAAGGGAGGGGACTTTTTTTATGACTTTTGTCATATCCGTGAAAAAGTGGTGGTGGTGGGCCCATAGGTTGTGTCAAAAGGGAGGTCAAGACCCCGTGGGTTGATTTGGGGACAGGAAGGCTTAAAGAGGTTGTATGGAACACTCCATTCAACATCTCCTCATGTTCTATCTACTTATGTCTGTACTTTGGCACAGTTTTGGGGCTGTCCTGGAGACCCCAAGCCCAGCAGCAGTGGGCAGTGCTCTCTTTGCTGGCAGTTCTGGCTGCTCTCATCCACCTCGTGGAGTTGGCAACAGGGTTTTGTACCTGCCTCTACCTTTCCCTTCACCTCCCCCTGTTTTGCATTTTCTAACGTTGTGACTGAGCTGGAAACTCTGATACATTCCAGGCTAGTAGCCTGTGACAGCTAGACGAAACTCCAGCAAGCCAAAAAATAAAATTTTAAAAAAAGCAGCAAATTAAAGAATGAGAACTGTATGAAATGTAAATGGAAGGCCACTTTCCTGACTTGTGGGCAAGGTGGTTGTCATACAGTGAGATCAAATTCATGCTGCACATGCCTCCCTTAGAGAAAAAGGTCCCTATCTCAGACAGAAGATCTCTGCCTTAAAAACCAGTTCTTACTCTGAATTTTCTTTGAAGTTTCAAAAAAAAAGAAAAAAAAACACACAAAAAATACCCACAAAACAACCAAAAAAGTAAAAGAAGTGACATTCAAAAGCTGAACATTGCCTATTTTCAGGCCAACTACAGCTCCTTCTGCAACAGGGCATGGACCAGACAAGGTTGCAGCACTGCAGATCCATACTGTCTCCCCCAGGTTCAGACCATTACACTTGACAGCAGTAACAAAATTCATTAAATTGAAAGGAGGAACCAAAACCTGCTTCCTACTGCACAGGTCTAATGTCCACAGAAAGCAATAGGAATCATACCAGGCAGATGGCAAGAGGATTTAACACTTTCTATTGTAATTTATTCTCTTTTAAGAAAGGAATCAGACTTGAACACAAGCCTGAAATGTGCTTGCCCAACATCTTAAATATTCCCACCACCAAAACAAAAGCAGCAGGTATGTCGCTTTTTTATTTTATTGTGTTTATTTTTCTACTTGCAGTGGAGTCTCTCTCTCTCTGGATACAGCTGGACTATCTCTGCCAGTGGACATACCTGGGGCNTGCATTTAGAATGCAATAGATTATATCAAGTGTCAGATATTTTCAAAACGCTTCCCAAGGGACAGTACTCCTATAAATTCTTCACACATGCACTTCTTAACTTTCCATACTCTGAGTGCTGTGTTGCCCATAGACCTGCTGGTGTTACTGCAGGAATTAGAGCAAAGATTTGCACTGGATGCAAATTGGACAAGGCTCCCAGTGCCTTTCAGGATTGTTCACGAGAGAAAAGAGCCTGTATTTAAATACACAAATCCATAGGATAGCAACTTTTTCACTTCTGTGAATGCATAAGTTAAAGCAACGCTATAGTTGTTGAAATTACTAATTTAGAGGTTGACAGATCTTTAAAAAAAAAAAACTGAGAAAAATTATTACTTTCCTTCTGGCTTGGTGATCACATAATATAGTTTTGATATCTGCACATTTTCTCAGAATTAACACACTCAACAGATGTCCAGACAGAAAAGAAATAATTTTGCTCACAAAGAAGCACGCTGTACAAATGGCGAACCAACATTAGAAAACTAAATCCACCTACATGTACTCAAACTTAATATGGGCGATGCACATATTTGAAAACATCTGTGTATAAGTTTAATTGTATCACAGAAAAACCCTGGAGAAGATTCTGGTATGTCCCCAGGGTCTTCAGATGAATTTTTTTCCTATCTAGAGTGCCCATGAAATGAACTTGTAGATCCTCTGGCCTCATGAAGCAACATTTCCAATGTTTGGAATGTTCATGGAACTAAGAGCTGGAAATGGTAGCACTCAGAGCACATTTGTTTTATCTTGTTTGGGATTTTTTCTTCAAGAGGAGAGTGTGCTCTCGTATTATGGGGTGTTCATAGTCAGAGAACCACAGAAAATGCTGAGTTGGAAGAGACCCATGAGGAGCATCAAGTCCAGCTCCTGGCCCTGCACAGGACACCCCAAGAGTGACACCCTGTGCCTGAAAACATTGTCCAAACACTTGTTGAGCTCTGTCAAGTTTGGTGCTGTGACCTCTTCCCTGGGGATCCTGTCCCAGTGCCCAACCACCTTCTGGGTGAAGAACCCTTTCCTAATATCCAACATAAACTTCCCTGTCCCAGTGCCCAACCACCTTCTGGGTGAAGAACTCTTTCCTAATATCCAACATAAAACTTCCCCGACCCAAATTTGTGCCATTCCCTGTCACTGGTCACCACATCAGTGTCCATTGATCTGGAAATGAGGTGAAGATGTACTCGAAAAGAAAAGGAGAGCAAAGGGAAAGGCAAAATGTTTGAAGACCCTGCACTGATACGCCGGCATCATTTTGGTTCCTTGCTCCGTGCCCTGTTGGAGGAGCGGCTCAGCCATCAGAGGGAGCCTGGAGGAGCCCTTCCTCACCCTGGGGCAATGCAGGAATGGGCGCAGACTCAGTCCCCTGCGCCTTCAGACCCAGGGCAGGGAGGCAGGGAGGGCACACAATAGTCAGGGAGGGCACACAATGGAGGGAGCCACTCCTGCAGCCAGGAAGAGGAAGGAGAGCAGAAGAGGACTCACCTCAAACTCCTCCTTGGCGTGTTCCCACAAGCCAGAGAAACACCCACCTGCCCCTGGCAGGGAGATGATGTGTTCAGAGATAAACACTCTACCCTGCCCACAGGCCTTCCAACACCCACAGCTACTGAGCTCTGCCCACACCTAATCCTCCCTCTCTGTAATTCCCTTGAAATCGGGCATTAACTAACTTTCTTTCCACCTGTCACAACCCACAGGGAAATCCCGGGCCAGATCCAGCCCACCCAGCCAGCTGGGACACGAAAAGGTTGCAAGTGCACTGCGGCCTCATCAGAACCAGCCCTCAGAAAATACTTGAAAAAGAGAACAAGCAGAAGAGCTTCTCCCAAAAGATACAAGTCCCTCCTTTACTGTGTGAAGTACTCTATGAAACCAACGTGCTATTTATGTCGAAAAATGAAAGGCAATTAAAAAAAAAAAGCCTGTTTTATGTTGCTCAGCAAGCAACAGCACTCCTACATAACCCTACTCTTTAGAGTGAGGGTCTTTGCACACCAGTCTAACATTCCTTTGACTCCAACAAAGTGGAATAAAATCTATTTCAAATATATTATTTGATGAAAGCAGATGTCAGCAGATACTGCCTATGTAATTGATATTTGATTTATTCAAGATTTATGCATGCTGTGCCTTAGATTTATTAATGATAATCCCCTGCTCTTGTGTTTAATATAGTGGAACCAAAACATAATTTGCTGGGATCAGTCAGAAATGCATCAAAGTGATTAACTCTACATGCAAACCATTATCCAGTGACATCCCTACTGTGCATAGTGCAAAAGGAGGCAATAATACAGTAATTGGCTTCACTTAAGCAAGTCAGATATTTGCTGTGATTGCTGGTAAAATTTGGTCCCTTTAATCTCAATGGTGCTACTTCTTCACATCCTTCATCTTCCCTTGATACATCCCTGTTTGCAAAAGAGTCAGAAACTTAAAATAATAATAATAGTAAAATAAAAAGCAGCACAGCCAAAATTCCTTCAACCACCTGGCAATTTAAACATAAGGAAATCATCAGAATCACAGTCAGCACGGCAGTGAAACTCAGCTCTGCTCCTGAGAGCAGCTAAGAGTGTCCCTCCCCTCTCTGGACCCATGCTATTTGCAGGTTGTTCATGGCATCCCTCTCACTGCAGGGATGGAACAGAGAGCAGCACAGCAAGAATAGCTTGAAAAGACCTCGGAGGAGGGATTAAGTTCAGGGGGGAGGAGAAACTGTGACTCTGTGAGTAATCACAGAGGTTGGAAGGGCACATCCTCAACTTCAGCTTCTCCTCACCTCTCAGGTGCCAGTCCTTGATCCAGGGAAGAAGCAGGAATCCCTCAGCTCTTGGGACTGGGAACAGAAGCTTCAATGAAGAGGCAGAGGGCAAAAAAAGGCACAGAAAACCCCAGTGCACACAGGCAGAAGGAGGAAAGCTGCTGGAAAAAGGCAGGCTGCGAATTTTCTCACTGGAGTCATGACAGCCAAAGTCTCCATTTAGCCTAATTAATTGGTTCCACTCTTGAACAATACAATTTCGGCTACATGTCTTACGAGTTGTTACATTTCCAGGCAGATCCATTGCCACTGCAAGAGCAGCCATGTGCTTCTGTGCTGTGGAACTAATTTTTTATCTCCTGGACCTGCAAAGTCATTCCTCTCCCCATGACTGGCTGACCTACAGGACTGGCTGGATTCCTCTTTGCAAAATTCAGAAAAGCACCTTTACCTCTGAGTCTCTTAAGCACAACTCCTGAAGCTGTCTGGGCCCCTAACAAACAGTAAAAGTGGTGTTCTGACATTCAGTCTAATCAGAAAGGAGACGTCCTGAGAGAGGAGGAGTTTTTAAACGAGATGTTAAAATCCACCATCATTATGACTTATGGAAAGAACATGCACTTAACGTGATTTTCTCTTTCTTTCCACCTGAAATGACAAAGTGTAATTAAAAAAAAACCAAGCCCAAAGGCTTGTTTCTTCTAGATACAAGGGTGATGTGCTATGATACAGAATTCCTCACTAAAAAAAGTTCACCCTGCATTGAGGGTGCTGGCTGAAGAGCATGGTGCATGCAAGCCCTGAAAAATTTGAGAGAAAATACAGATTCACAGCAGCTAGAATGGGACACTGGGCCTGCCTTGCCACAGACAAGCTTTGTGACCTTCTAAATTGAAAAGAAGGACCCTCTGGATTAGGCTTGTTAGAGCAGATGCTTCTGCATCTCAGATTCTTCTCCATTCTGCTCTCTCTTGTTCTTCCTCTTCTTCTGAGAGGAAGAACAAGAGAGAGCTGAGCAGTTCTTTTTCTCTCATCTTCTTGTCTTCCAAGAAGACAGAGCTAGGAGGCACCAAAATCAAGCAAGTCCCAGGCACACGAAAGAAAAAAAGAAGGAAGAGAGAGTCTATTTTATTAGAAGAGGAAACTAGATTTAAGTAATCACTCTTGTTCTTTTTTTTTGGTTTTTTTGTCTCCTCCTACCAAAGCAGGCCAGCCTCCTTCCTGTGGTATCCTCCCCCTTAACACCAGGAGAGAGGAGTCTGTGCTTGTCCAGCGTGTGACTCAATGCACCAGGATTCATGGTTTTCACTTTCCTACAACTGCTTCTACACAAGAGTACACAAGAGTCCTCTTCTCATGGAGGAGGACTGTCCAATTCTCCCAACATGGAGTTTGTGCTCTGACCAACTTCAGAGAGTCTTTTTCTCTTTTCTACCTGGATTTTTAAAGAAAAAAATGTTGCCCTGCATTTCTAAATGATACAGGTATCAAGCTGAGATTAGGACACATCAATCCTCTCTGGTAGGAAGGGTCTACAATTCCCTACTGAATTTATTGTTGAACAAAATGAAAAAAAAATTGGATAGTTTCAATTAAAAGAGAATTCATATCACATTCAATTTAAAAACCAAAAATCTTCATTAATATATTTTTTCCAGATTGAGAATAATCGCAGCCATCTGGAGATGAAATTATAAAATTTGTGCTGTAAGAAGGAATCTTGTCATTCAAACTTTGCACAACTTTGTCTTTTAAAAAGATTGGTAACATAAATTTTATAATGCTCTGCTTCATCCTTCTTCCAGACTGCTCTATCCTTAAAGTTGTTCCAGAATATTCCTGGTGTTCCCATGGAATACTTGAGACAGGAGCATCTCCTGACCACATCATTTCCCTGCCGAGACACTAACAAAAGAAAGGAGAAGAATTACCAGGAGTAGAGGAAATGCACATCAGGGAAGTGAACACCAAAACCCAGACAGACAGCCTGATTGTCCCCACAGATTCAGAAAAGTCCCAGAGACAGCTGCTGCTTCCCAAGCCCCACAGGCTCCACATGGGAACCATCTCCTCCAGAAGGCAAATCCCAGAGAAGGAACCTCACAGAGCAACTGCAGACACTACCAAGAGAGAGGCTTCTGGACACACAGAAACTTCCTCCAAACACTCCTTCCCCGTCCAAAGCTGTTTGACAATCTTCACCTCCACCTCATGCCTTCCTTTCTTCTGCCCTCTCCTCTGTTGCCTTTTCCCTTGAAGACAAACTGACCTCTTTTTCACAAAATCCAGCTCATTCCCCCACACTGGGGAATTCAAAGAGCCTCAGGCTGCTCCCTGAGGGCATCTTCCACCCACCCTGATTGTGCCCCATCTCCTGTTTCCCCTGGAATATCTCTGAAGATGAGACACCTACAGCTCCATGTCCGTGCAGCAAAGGATGTTTGTGTTGACCTGAATAAACACAATTCATGGCAACTCTCACTTTCAAAGCTCAATGAAACCACCCTTTGCATTTCAATGACACTGGTTAAGCTCCTTTAGAGCACAAAACCAGAAAACTTCAAACCATTTGTGCTCAACCCCGTTCAAAATTATCAGTACTTTAAGTTTCACTGTCCATTCCCTAACACACACACACATGCAAAAACCAAACTTGCAGCCTCCTGCATCTCAGAATCATAGGGCAGTCACACAGAAATCATAGGATAAGCTGGGAATGAAGGATATGCTGAAAATACTCTGCTTCAAAACTCATTTTTTATGCCTTCATGGATGTGATACTCTCTAATGGGCACATCTTCATGGTTTTTTTCTTAGACAGAAGGGCTGGCTCTTTAAGGGAAAACTGAGGATTTCCTCTGAATGCAATCCAGTCAGGAATTGCAAGATCAAGGGAGAAATGAAAGCAAATGCAAAACATCAAGTATCAGAAGAGTCATGGTTAGAGAAGAGGGATGAGCTGACAATGAGGACAGAAGGTCAGTTCATTAGGGAAGCTCTGATATAAAAAACGGGAAATTTCTCTCAAGAAAACCAGGAAAATAACAGCTTCAATTAAACTACATATTATTTTGGGTGTTTAAAAAGAGATTCCCTTATTAAGAAGTGGTTAAAGTATATAAATAGCTAATCACACAAGCAACATCAATTCCCTGCCATCTCTTCTGCTCTGTAATATTGTTACTGGGCCAAATCTCACCCTAGTAAAAAGCCTTTCCATCACTGCATACCACTAGAGGACACACAGAAGTGGTTCTCATCTCTGTACCCAGAACAGAGACCTTTGAAAAGCTCAGTGCACACCCAAAGCAAGAAATGGGCTGGCAGAACTTACCCCCCACAACTGAGCCAGCCTTGAAAACAGCTGACATTCCCATGCCCTTCAAAGCTTTTAGATGAGCTGATCGAGGACAGTGGCAGTGGGAGAGAATGACAGGTTGAGAAGAATTAATCTGTTTAAACTCACTGCTGAGCTGTAACTCAAACGCCTGGGAAGTTGCCCCATATTCCATACACACCGGGAGAAAAGATGAAATACCATTTTCAGCAGTGACATAGCTCAGCTTTGACAATCCTCTTAACTAGGGTTTCCCTGGGAAAACCATCTCTCTGGGTCCCTTCTCTCGTGAGATATCGATGTCATTTGTACTATTCATTTCCTTGGTGGTTTCCAAATTACCCCTCCACTACACACATCCCCGAGCCCAACAGCAGCTGAGCAGCTCTTCACTTAGAAGACAAACACTTTGCACAAAACAGGAAGGAATGGTGGCTCTGAAACCCTCCTCACTTCTTGCCCTGTGAACTAGGAAAAGGACAACCTGGCCTGATCATAAGCAGGCCACAAGTAACAGGGCAGGGATAAGATCCATGGGCTACCTGGGGAAGGAAAAGGGCCACATGGCACTGCATGGGCTGGTGCTAACGAGCAGCACTAGTCCCTGCAATAAATCCACATCTAAAGGCTGCACCTCTGAATAAGGACATTTTAGGGATACGAGGATGTTAACAGGATGTGGTGTCCATGATTTTAAGACAGTGAGTGTCTCCTTTGAGCTGAGCATCCCTGCTTTGGCAGAGAGATGATGGTGCGCTGGCAATATTAAACTAGCAACCTCCGTGGAGATGCGTAGCTGCAAGTAAGAACAGAATTTGAAACCCCGTCGTCAGGATAAGTCATCAAACAGATCCTCCTAAACAGCAGCCAAATATATATCCGCATCTACTGTTGTAGGTGTTAATGGAACAGCTCCCAAATATGAATGCTGAAATAACATCCTGATCTCCTGTAACCAGAGCTAAGAGGATTTGCTATTGATACACCAGCTCTGAGCTGGATTTACTTCGAAATTCTCAAAAGCCCCTGCGATGGCATAAAGCACGTTTTTGTGTCGAAGGAATCTGGAGGAGTGCTTCACACGGAGCACTGGGCAATACGTAATGAATTCCACATTCTAGCTTTGTCCCCAGAGGAGGCTTCCACGGATTCCACAATGGAACAAGAGGTTTATTGAACGGGACAATGCGAGAGGAAAATCTATTTTACAACTCCGAGCAAGCTCCTGTCCGCAGAGGATGAACAAAAATTTGATGCTGAAAAGAAAACTAACACTAAGCAAAAGAGCCTAGATAGGAAAGGAACAAAATGTAATTTTTTGGTGGTTCTTCACCCGTGTACTTTGTGCACCCTGCCCTCCACACATCTCCATGTAGCACGTACACACAGATGTACAGAAGCACTCTCCAAACACAAGGGAGCTAAAAAAGACATAATCCTGTCCTCTGGAAGTTCTCGGTATGGGAACAGTAATTAGATAATTCTACATTTGAATGTAGTACAGTTCATCAGAGCTTTCCCGGGGGCATTTTAGAATTAGGAGGAATGCTATTAAGGAATACAAATGTTTTATTTCCTAAACTGCCAATAAAAGGAGACGATCAACTTAAAAAGTCAAAAATAGTAATGGAACTAGGTTGCTTTTAAAAAAGAAAATCAGACCAATTCATTCCGATGTCATGGACCTAAACAGGATGTCGTGGTGCCAGGGAATTAATTGGATTGTAAATAAAAGTGAAACTGATCAGTAAGTTTTTATTGCTTGTGATGAGTGAAACACAAGGACTGTGCAAAAAGCGTAAGGGATGAAAGTTGAATTTGTTCTGAAAAAACTTCTTTCAGTTTGAATAATCCGCAGGGCATTAATGGCACTGGTAAGAATTTTTATTATAAACATATGAGGACAGTGTGAATCAGGAATAAGTCTATTTAAACCAATGGGATTGCACTGAGGACACATTTTTGAGGGCTGCAGAATGGAAACTAACTGAGATCTAAATACCCTTTTGATGAGAGCAGAATGGGGGCCACGGTTCTCTTTTTTTTTTTTTTCCCCTCCTTGCTCCACACTTGCTTATGTGCTCTTACAGAAAACTCTTTTCTTGAACTGCTGGCCCTCAAGATGAGCCCAGGTCTGGGGGCTCACGTGGTGACAACATCAGACTGTGGTGACAACATCAGACTGTGGTGACAACATCCCTCTCACCTAAAACAAAGCCAGCTACCAGCTAAGCCAGCCAGCTGGACTCACTGAAGTGAAGGCTGTCAAAAAAACCACAAAAAAAAAAAGCCAAATAATGCAATTCCAGACTTTTCCAAGAGGTGACCTGGGTGAGACAGAGGCACTGAGGTGGTGAGGAACTGGTGGCAATGTCTCTAAGGAGAAGGCACATGAAGTCAGGACCACAAAATAGGAGAATCGGTGATTCTTCCCTCACTTTGTATTTTTACCAGGATCTTGTGGCTCCTTTCTCAAGGAGCAGAAAAGAGCAGATGCTCAGGGAGGTCTGTGTGAACAGGCAGCTTGTTCAAGGTCGTACCTGTTGAATGGAGGTGAAGAACCTGGACTCACACTTCAGCAGTCCATCTGAGAGGGAGAAAGTCCTGCCAGCTCCATGTGGTAAAGAATGGAGGGGGAAGCCCTGAGGGATCAGTGTCCTCACTGAGCCACAGGAGGTAGAAGCTGTAAATAGAGATTCTCCTCTCACCTTGCATCTCCCCGTTATCTAGAGACTTAAAAAGGCTCATGAAACCTGCATGTAGTATTATTAATACCCAAGGCAGATCAATTTAAATTAACTGGAGCAGAGCTACGTAGAGTCATCACACGATAAAAGTGTGACTGCTGTCTGAAACCCGCTGGGGTAGAAGCCCACGGAAGGAGAACACCCTCTCACATTAACAGACAACAATGGCACAAAGCTATAAGTTTATTTAGGCTTGGAACAAACACCAAACCCCTAACTAGAAGAGCACTTAGGTCTTGGGATGATCACCTAAGAGGAACCACAGCAGTGCCCTACTGCTCAGGTCTCCCGAGGACTTCCCTCATGGAAAACTGCATTGCTTGACTTTCTTGCTGCAGACCTGGGTTTCTGCATAACATGGGACAGCTTATCAGTCTTTCTTACACAGCCCAAAAGGGTTTTGGGAGATCTGTAATGAGGGTTTCAGGACCTAAAACTCAATTTGTTTATCCTGTCTCTCAGGGAAATAGCTCAAGGAAAAGCAAAGCAGGGACAGAGGGAAAGCACATGCGCAAAGGGGATGGACTCCCCTAGAACAACATAGCATACTAATTCATTCTGATCTTGCTATTTAGTACCTGCAAAGTCTACCATTATGCATTATTAAATTCATGTATTATTGAATCACAATCCTTGTTGCCTGGTAAGAAATGTGGATGATTTCTTAGCTTAAATTAAAGCGCTGCTTCTCTTATTTGAATAAAACTGCATTACTGGCTGCCTCTCATGGTAATCAGAAAACTGCATTAGGCAGGTAGTACTGTTTGAATTAAAAAATAATGAAACAAGACTTTTCAGTCAGACATTGTTCCCTAGCCTGCTTTTCATGACAGCAGATTCCCTACTCTGGGTTGATAAGACAACAGCGAATGAAGATAACAACATGAGAGCAAAATCATTCACTCTAATAGGCTCCACCTGTGCAGGCTCCAGCTCATTTACATGACTGCAGAAAAATTAGAAGTCGTGCAGCAATTAGTCTCTTCTAGATTATGCACTGTGTCAACTGATACCACTCTGGAGAGCACTAGAGCTAAAATGGTTTCAAAAGATAAATCTACTAGCCTGTGCAAACATTTTTAATTACCTGGAAAACTGGATTGCCTGTTTAGAAAACTCTGCTGTAAATGAAGCTGCCCACACAGCCCTGGAATCAAATGTCACCAGCTTCAAATGTTTATATAACTGACTTTTATAATGTTTGATGGCTCGGTGAAACAGAACCACAGATCTGCTTTTGCTGCTGTGTAGCTGAAGGAGCATCTCTATCTCTTTAGAGGGAGGTAATGGAATTGAGGTAAAAGGAATTTTTCTTTCTCTCTNTTTTTTTTTTTCTTTTTTGTGTTAGCAGGTATCGATTCCTTTAGTCTCAGATCTCATCATCCACTCTGGTCATCCATTGCAAAATGATGATCATTCACAGCACTGAGCAAACCCAGCAGCTATTTACAGGATAAAAAATTAAGGGCTGCGTTGTGACCCCTGCACTCTCCCCAGCAAGCAGCTCTTCACCTAAGAGGCCCAGTGAAGTCAATTTAACTGCTCACCAGTAGCTGCTCATCCTTGTGAGGAAGCAGCTCACAATCTGGGCTTCAATCCTCTGCCAGGGTTAGCATATGTGCTGGTGGAAAGGGAAGTCTGCACGTCCAGCTGGTGCAAATCTGCAGCGCTCCCAAACTCAGAGAAGCTCAGCAGATTTGCAGATTTGCACTGAGCACTGATCCGGACCCCTCACACGGAGCGTGTGCTCTCCACATCTCGGCTGTTGCTAATGAGGTTTGGAAATCACCTGTTGGAATTTGAAAACGGTGCTTCTTTGGTGTATTTAAATCTTTCTCAAAGAAAAAAAATAAAAAAGCTCTTACAGTGATTTGGTGACTTTGAGAGCTACAGTGTTTAATTCAGAGCCAGGTCCTTTCTGTTTATCCAACTCGTTCTCTTAAGAATTCCAGAGCAAGGAAATACCTAGCTGTGAAGACTGAAACCTCTAGGACTGCTCTTGGGTTCATATTCTGTATCTGACATTTCCACAGAGTGTAATAATGTGGCTTTATAATTAGAACTGGATGAACTCATGAGGGGCCACCTTCATGGCACAGTCACAGCTTTGGTTATGTAAACTGTTCCTGCAGGCTGAATTTAAATGCAGGCTCCAACCCTTGAAATTTTTCTTTCCCTCCTTAAAAATACTGCCCATGTCTTTTTGTGTCATACAGAATAAATTCTACAGTTCATACAAGCAGATTTGGTGAGGGCCAACCCCATCCCCACAAGGTATTTACACAGCTCGTTTCTGATGTAGCACCATGTTTGCATTACTCTCAGTTCAGGGCCACTGAATTATCCCTCTTCAGTTATCAAGATTTCTTGTCACAGCTTTTTTAGTTTTGAAACCCTTAGCTGAGCATCTCCAGCACTTCCAGTTACAAATTAGAGACCTTACTTTTGTTCTCAACAATAGATCCTTATAACTTGGACCATTTCTCTTGGTCACACCTGGGAAATGTAGGTAACCTCCCAAAAAAGCCAGAGATCCTTCAGAGCTGTCAGGTGTATCTGAAGCTGCAGTGCTGTGACAGGGCTCAGCTGAACTGGAGAATGCCTTACCACAGGAGGATCTGAATATTAAAAAGTTAGCATGGAACCAAAAAAAAAATAAAAATAAAAAGGCTGGAAAGGATGAGGGGGCTGAGTGCAGCTGTCCTGATATATGTCTTAAAAGATACCTTATTCTTCCCCTAAGCAGCCCACAAGCTCTGTGGGCTGATACCCGTGAGGGGGACATCACCCTCATTATCCTTGATTTCTGTTTCCTGCTTGCTAAACACGCTAAACCTTGTTCCTGTGCAATTTATAAACAATTGAGAGGTGAAAGGTGGGATGAGTTTGGGCTTCTATCCAACACACAGCTCATGCAGAGAAGGACCCACCATCCAGGTAAATGGCCTGCAGACCCAGGGCAATCCCCTTCTGCTCATCCTTTATGCAGGATAATGTGTCCTCATCCCTACATGGTTCTGTGATCTCAACCTTCATGGAGGCAGCAGCCCAGGGTCCTCTGGCATAAATCACACCCCTGCAGCCTTTCCTCTGGTCTCTGCACTGGACAGGCTCCCACTGGCAGCTCCCGTGCTCTAGTTTTGGGCAGGAGGAGTCATCATGCACAGCTTTGCTGCTGCTGCTGTTTTGATTTTAACTCCAAACCCAGTGCAGTTTAACCATGTTGAGGTTAATGCACACATGCTGTGGGCAGCAGCATAATCAGCCACACTATAGAATTGCACAGGGAAATGATTGGAGGACAGGGCCCTTCAGATGCCTGGGGGTAGCTGGACCAACAGAATGCAACAACCCTCCTTGAAATATGGCCAGGATGCAAGAGAGAGGTTCTGGGCACGCTGCATGGAGATGTGCATATGAGCACCTATCCTGCTGCAAGCCAGTTCATCAGAGCTTTAAGAGAAAGGACCAGCAAGGAGAACCTCCTAGCAGTCTTAATTTATTCCTCGATGATGCCACAGTTGGTGGTACTGTCTAGGATTAGAATATAAAACGGAATTTATGGAGAAATTTATGAGTTTAATGGAGAAATCTGTTAAGAGCCTTGAAAGCCCTTGTATAGCTAACGAGGTGTTTCAAGTCCCCCGGCAAATTCTGTGCTTGCCTGATGAGGTTCAAGTTTCATGGTTTAACCAGACAGCAAGGGGAAAGAATGACATTATATGTGCCAGAGCCACAACACCGACCAGGAGCTGCTCATTTGGAAGCATCTTGGAAGACAGGTTGTGAGGAATGTTCATCCGTCATTATTAATGACTGAAGTCAAATAATTAACTGGGTAAGCCTGATCTGAGCTTGCTGCGTCCAATCTAAGACTTGTGGACTTAGCAACGTGCACAGAAACTGCAAAACAATGCATAGGATTTGCAAATATGCAGCACCTTAAAAGCAACAAGGATAAGCAGTGGAAAAAAAGGGGGGGTTCACACTTGCCTCACTTGTTGGGATTGCCTTGAGGATTTTTGGGCAAGCTGAACACTGTAGAATGCAGGAGTTGCCACAAGATGGGACATTCAGCTCACAAATGTGAAAGTTGCTGGCAGAATACTGAACTTTACATCTAATGAGTAAAGCTGGCTTTATAAACGGTCACTTAAAGGAGAGAATCCTTTGCTCTCTGTCAAACACCTCCCAACAGGCTCCTGATGAAAACCCTCTTTAGCTGAGGGAGTTTTGGCATTAGTGACAGAGTCACAGTTCAATTCTGGCTTCTTTGTAATCAGCTGGTGAAAGCTGAGAACTGGAAATTTCATCCTGCAGAAGGTGTCCCCAATGTCTGTTGTTTGTTTTCCTTCAATTACGTTAATGGAGACACATCTACGGCTGTAAAGTCAACCGGCCAAGTGGTGCCTCTTCTGGGGAAACCTCTGAACCTCTGCAGCTTCCTCCTTCAAAGGAATCCACTCTTCTTCCACAAATTAATGTGGATTTTCAAATGCTGTGGCCAAGCTTCCCACATCCAGGCCACACAGTGAGCAAACAAACAAGCAGGCTGAGAAAAATGAATCTCTGCTGCAGACAGCAAGTAGACTCAGTGGTAGCAGGACAGCAAGAGTGAATAAGGAAAGCAAACTTGGTTTTAGAAGTCAACATCATAACTTTCAAATAATTGCTTTCCTCTCTGCTCTTTGGCCAGTTTTTTTTTTTGGGGGGGGGGTTATTGTTTGATTTTTTTGGAGGTTTTTGGTTTTTTTCTTGGGGGGGATAGGGTTTGGGTTTGGTTTTTTGGGTTTTTTTTGTTTTTTTTGATGGTAGTTGGAGTTCAAGTCCTAAAGTCGATGCAAACTTCTGGATAAAAGGTGATGGATGGAAATGCAGCTCCTGTGATGTGTGTCACAACAAAGGGAAGGAAATCAGTTCAATAACTTGCCTCGTGCACCACATGGAGATCGAAGCAAGGAAAGAGTGGCTGCTAGAAGTTAATGTAAAAAACCCTAACCACAAATCCAGCACAGGGCCAGGCTCCAAAATGTGAGTGGAAGTGGCCTAGAAAACCCACACAAAGCCAGTAATTTAGAAGTGAAGGGTCTATGCTTCTGGAAAAGAAGGGGGAGAATAAAAAATTGCCTGTGCTGGTAATCTAGGATCTGGAGCAGAGTAACTAAATCTATTGGGTTTAGACTGCCTGAAGGCACAACATTAAACTGGGGAGAGACTTTTAGCTTAATCTCCAGCATGACACATGTCCTTAAGGGGATTCCATGCAAATATGCAGTGCATTGTTTTTGCCTTCTTAAAAGAAAAAAAGCTGGAGGAGTTGAACCACCACTCTCCTATCTGATGGGATGGATGTTTTTCTCTGCCTTGAACAAGATGTGGTAAAGTTTAAGAGCCTCCTCATGATTCCAGTTCACCCCTTTCCCTGGGCCATTGTAAATCAGCTGCTTTACAGGGATGTTTTAAGTAAGCCTCAGCATGATGTGCCAGCTGTGTTCTGTCTGTGCGTACGCCTGCACCCCAGGAACAACTGATGTGGTCTTAACAGCAACATCTCTGACTCCTCAGCTGAATATTAAGAAAAAAAAATTTTAAAAAAAGGTGGGTTATAACAGGCAAAGAGAGAGGAGAGAGAAAACAGAACATCACCTTGAGATCACAGAATACAGGGGCCCGTATTATATCCCCTGCACTAGATAACAAACCAATTTTTGAGGGGCTAGTTTAGGCAAAAAGAATGTTATCTTTTGGCAGATTTTAAACTGCAGCCTAATTAGACAATATCTCACGATATTCCTATTCCTGCCTGATATCACAGAATTAGACTTGAATGAGTTAAGCTCACAGACAGGGTATGGGGCCAAATGGGTCTGGTACGAATTCTTTTTAAAACCCCTGCTTTCAAAATAAATAATGCAGACAAACACTTAGGGAGAAGCCCGAATTTTCCAAAACAGCCACTGAAGCAGATGAACACACGGATTCACCTGAAAGACAGGAAAGAAGTTTGTGTGTGTCAGCCTGCAGCTTGACAAGCATGTGGTGCATGCAACCTCCAGAGTGACTGAAATGCTGAAAGCTTCTCTAATCCAAAACTAAGCTGATTTTACACTACAACCACAATTATTTTCTTTCTAAAATCAAGCGTGCCACTGCCAGCTCTGTAGCAGGTGCAAATCAGCACAGGCTTCAAGGGAGTAGCCTGATCTACAGCAGCTGAGGATCTGGTGTAAAATGAGATCATCTGCTGAAAAATTAAGAGAAAGGCATTTCTATTTGTCATCTGCCACCTCTTATAATTGCTCAGTAATTTCTATCTTGCCCTCCTAGAAATCCAAGCGATTGACTCGCTTAGTGCTCTGGTTGTTCCCCACCATCAGCAAGGTCTGAGTACTAATGCCTTGTCTCCAGGGATCCTCCCACACAAGACACTTATTCCCAAAGGATTTTGGCTGGCTTTTCTTCCAGATAGAAGCCATAAAGCCATACCCAAGCTTTACCTACGCTGAAAAAAAACCACTGCACAACCTGCACCACCATATCCCAGACCGAAAACAACTAAGAAACATTCTCTTTGTTTCACCAGCAAGGATTGCACCCTTAAAAAAAAACCAAACAAAAAACCAAAAATAGCAGCAGATCTGAGAGAAGCCCTTCCACCGAGGCAGGTTGTTTCAAAGAGCAAAAACTTTGCTCCAAAAAACATAAAACTGCACTGCGCCGTCCACCCGCGCTCCAATAAAGGCACAGGGAGGAAACGAAGTGCCAAGGCAACAACATCAACAAGAGCGTTCAAGACACCACGGAGGTTTAAACCTCTCTAACTGGGTGGATGCCCAGCGTGAGGGAGCTTTATGGATTAGTTAATGCTGGCATCTTTCTCCTGGAGAGAGACAAAACCCAAAAAGGCTGGCAGGAATCATCTGTGTCACGGTGTATGGCCGGCTGCCATGTGACACACACGGCCCAGAGGGTTTACAGAGCATCTATTCTGAGAGCTCTGTAAACCCTGAGCAAGATGATGATCCCAAGAGCGTGGAACAAACCTAAACAGCATTAGTGGTTTTTCCACGTCTAATGCATCCAAGCGTGCCAAAAGAAGAGAGCGGAACGGAACAAGGGAATCACCAAAACCTAGTGGAGAGAAAATGTCTAGATGGACCTTGGCAGTCCCCATTCCATAGCCCAGGAAGGGATGGAGAATGTAAGAACACAGTTGTTGGTTTTCTTAGCTCCTTAATTTTGATTTTATAAGTGAGACAACCGTATGAACGACCATTCTCAGCTCACTATCTACATTAGAACTACTTGATTCCACACCTGGCAAATTTCTACTCCTTTAGAAGAGAAGGAAACCCCCCAGAGATCAAATTATATGAATATGAGAGAACAAAAAAAAAGTATTTCCTAGCCTGCTTATTGCACACAGTGCAAAATCCCAATCCCAGCAGCAGTGATTACCCCTTTTAATCTCCATTCATCAAGCTCGCCTTTCTCAACACATCAGTTGTAACTCCTGCCTTGCTTACAAAACCTATGACAGTCAGATGATCATTGGTTTCTACTACCAGTAGAAAAATTCTTGCCAAACTCTCTGAAGCCCCACACAGCCCCAAATCTCCAGGACTTCCTGCAGCTGAATTCGACCTACTGTTTTCTAACAAAGACTTTATTCACTGTTGTAAGGGGCGGCTCACGTCACATTCAAAATGTCATTTTACAACCACCTTGCTGTATATCATGCAACTACTCCAGATTCTTAAAAGTGAATGCAATGTTTGGGAAACGAGTCCAGTTGGCAAAGATGCCCCCTCTTCATTTGCATAATTATAGGCTGAGTTTTACTGCTACTTATGGTTAAGGGTGCCTGACACTTTCCATTAAGAAATTCGGCTTTCGTTTACTAAAGACATTGCCAAACTCTCTATGCTTGGTATTATATTTTCCTAGCCAGTGTCTCTGTCTTGGGCTGAGCCATTTGGGAAAGTTTCAGTTAAAACAGTTCGGCTGTCTCCCAGAATGAAGTGAGGGGGGAAAAACAATTTGTCTGTATAGAAAAAAAAAAAAAAAAGAAGAGGCAATAACCATTTAATGGAGAGGTTCTCACAACCTTATTCTCTGAAGCAAGAATTTATAGCATTGGGGAAGGATTGCCTGTATCAAGCCTGTTGCTGCCTCCTCCCTTTCCCTTTTGGCCAATTTTTCCTTTTGGGGGACTTCAAACTCTGTAGAGGACCCTCAGCTCAGGGTTATTTTCTGGGCACTCATTCCAGCAAAATTCTCCCAAGATAAGTCTGCTCTGAATGTGCTCCAAATTCACAGATCTCTCACAGATAACTCTCCAGGAGCATCTCTGCCAGGCAACTGCCTATCCCAGGAACAAGAATCATTTTCCAGAAGTCCAATTTATTTCCTTTCTTCTTCTCCTCAAACCATGCTAAAACCAAGGAGAGCAGAAGAGAGGCAAAGACACGAGGAGTCCTCCCCTTTCCTGCCATATAGTTTTTCCTATCTGCTCCTTGCCACTTCAGAGACGGAGAAGACTGGCTGACAAGGTCTGTTTTGGGATATCAAGTTGGTAATTTTCCCCAGGAGAACCTCCTCTTCAGCACAAGAAGGTCCTAAACCAGGCTGAGCTGTTACACTCTCTGGCTCAGAAACCCTAAACACATCCATTAATTCAGCAAGAGGAACCATGCTAGGAAGCTGTCTTCCAAGAAAGGGACGAATTGAGAAAATAAAACTCTCCTTCTTCAACAGCAATCAAGAAAAAGTCCCGTGCAAGAACCCCCAATTCCACATATTCTCATTCACCACTAAAAATCATTTTCCCTCTGGAAGTATCAAGCTTGTTCTCCACACAAATAAGCACAGGATACAGTGTGCTGAGAAGAAGAAATGCTGCCTAGGAGTTAAACCACAAAGTCAAAAGATTCCAATTCCATTCCTGGCAAATACCCAACACCAGCATTTGCAAACCCAACGCCTGAAGCGAGGCACCAACATCCATATTCAGGCACTCAAACACGGAGTCTCGTGTGCAACAGCCTTGCAAGGCCAGTATCAGTTACCCATTCCCCAAAAATCTCTGCCTTAACTGTTTGGTGTCTTGGTGTCCTGTTAACAGTGTTCAAACTCATGGAAATACGTGGGGAGGAAAAAACTGGACAAAACCACTATAAATCTCTCTATGTCTTCTTCCTACTGGCCAATATTTTCCTTCACACTTAACATTTGGTCATAGGAAGAGCCAAATCCCTATTTAGGAGCTGTGGTGGGGCAGAAACCCACCAGTGTGCAGCACCTCCCTGGATTAAGGGTTCTCAGACACACATCCCCACCTTCATGGCACACACAGTGATTGCTGGAGGAGGAATCAGATGTTTCAGGTGTTGGTTAGCAATAGCTCCACACAGGTGCACTCCTCCTCCAGTGTCATCCTGGGAGTCCCACCAATCACCAGTCGAATTTAATTTGGATTAAAAGCAAGAGAAATTGTCACGATCTGGGAATCATCGGCTGGTCTCTCCTATTTAATCATCAGAACGAAACAACTTGTACTTTCAGGGTCCCAAAGGAAAGAGTTCAGCAAAAATAATCTGCAATTAAACTCTTGTCCTAAATGTTCAGAAATAACTTCTGTCTTTTCAAAGAATCACAGCATCACTAAGGTTGGAGAATACCCCCAAGCTCATCAATTCCAAACCGATGTGAGGAAAAACAAGAAAAACATCTCCCAGACAGAGCTTCCACTAAGCTCTGTATGCACAGAATCTTTCATAAGTATCAGATTTATACATTTATAATAAATATATCATTAAAGGCATGTTATCTGTTGATAACAGAAGACTGAGCTCTGCCCTCAAATTCCTTTGAAACAAACAGATGCTGAAGCCAGCCAGTGCCTGACACTGGTGGGGTGGAGCTTACCAAAAAAGACATCCTTGCAATCCTTCCAGCAGATGCTGCTGCTCAAAGAGGAACTGAAGGGTTCCCTTCACAGCCTGGTGAGCACAGTGCCTGTCAGGAAGGGAGGAAGGTAGGGGTCTGCTTTGGAAAAGCTGTTACTTACCAAAACAGGCTGTGTCCTGCCATAAAATACCCTCATTTTAATGCATTACTTGCCAGTCTCAACCACTCCTGGTACCACGGATCAAGGCTGTTTCTTCTATTTCTATTTCTTCTCTATTCCTATTTCTTATTTTTCTATTTCTTCATTAAAGCTGTGCTAAAACCCCAGTCAGAGCAGGAACCCAGCCCAGCCCAGCCAGCAGCACCACCCTCACACAGCAGGCAGTGGTGACTGAAGGAGGTCATGTTTTTAGGAGAGCTTGGAGCAAGGTGGCAAAAGATAAGCCCTAATGAGTTATACCTATATGTGAATACAGCTTTAAATTTTCTTTCATACATGCTTGATCCTATTTGTTAACTGGTCATGGGATGCAGCTGCATTCCTTTGCATCTTGCTAGAGAGAATTCCCTTTTTTCCTGAAGAAACAAATAAAGTGAATGCATACTAAATGCCTAACAGATGAGGCCATAATAAGCTGTTGCAAAGCACATAACTTGTAGATATTGTTAAAACAATGCCTACGCCTGTGAAACGCTGAAACATTTAATGTTATTATTAGGTGTGTTTTAAAATCCACCATAATTTAATAAATAATATTTATTTATTCATTCATTTATTTATTTATTCCNTTATGGATGGACCCTTCTTTGCTAAGCAACTGGTTATTGCTCTGACAAACATGCAATGCCAAATCCATCATCTAACTTTTAACTTCCCCGAAGTGTTTTTTCCCCCTCCTATGAAAAAGCAGATGTTCTAAAGCAACTGCAACTGTAAACTTCCAGTGTGCACTCAAAGGCTGAAATCTAATATTTAAAATGAGCTGTTCTGGTACAAAATATCTCCATGGTGACCCCTGGTAGCAGAGTGGGAAGTAAATCCGGATTTGGTGGAGAGTCCAAGGGGATGCAGCTCCTGTTGGTGGCACTGACCAAGGATCCATTGGGCTCCAAACCGGGCCAAGGTGTCAAGTGCTGCTCCACGCTCTCCCCAAGAGGAACTAAAGAGGGTTTTCAGCAAACTGCTTCCACCAAGCAAACAGCCAACGTGTTCATCTTATCGTGAATTAGTAATTTATGTAATGAGGTCAGGCTTTATAACAGGGTTTAACCCTAACAGGAAATCTCACTGCAACCAGTAAATAAGCAGTTTTTCTAGTGAAGTGCCCAAAGAGTTAAGGATACGAAATCCTTAATTGCTTAAATATCCACTTACCTGTGCGCTGTTAAAATGAAACTAAAGGTTTGCTTTGTTTTTTAAATTGGGGAATTCAGATAACTCAGGCATCAAAAAAGTGGGCGAGAGCTCAACAACTAAACACAGTACCAACAATTTTCACAAAATGTTTAAGCATCACAGGCTATGTTAGAATTGGAAGAAAACAAATTCTCTGGTTCATGCAAAACACCCAAACCCTGGATCTCTCCCAGATTGCCCTGTTTTTTAGCTTTAACTGTCGAGGAGCAAAAGCACTAGGATAAAAATTCAGTTCTCCTTCTCAATCCAGAATCTCTCTCCTGATGAAAGCTGGATTAATGCCAGTGGAGCTGACAGCAGCCCTTGCCTCCTGATGGGGAACACCAGAAAATTATTGTTACTGAAAATTCGAATCCTTCCATAATCTGGTTAAGATTTAAGAACAAGTCGTGTTTTCTCTAATAACAGTTTTCACAACAGAGCCTTTCTCCCGTGATGTATTTTTCTTACAAGCAGGATGACATTGGCCAGGGACTGGGGATGGTTGCCAATCAACCTGAAGTGCTCGACACCCTCCAGGAGATGGTGAGTGCACAGAACTGGTCCTTATGTTGTATGTAAGCCAGGGAGAAGCACGGAGCTTGAATGAAATTCAGCTGTGGGGCTGGACTTTAAAGCTGAAGGAGTTCATTAAAGCCCACCTGGGAGGGGAAGTAGGTTGTATAAAACAAATTCTCAACCTGCTGAAGGTCCATAAGGCCAGGTGGTTTGAAGGAAGTAAACACATTTTTAAAAGCAAGTCCTTTATTCTGCTTCCTTTACAGACTTTAGCAAATCTCAGCAGGGTGAGAAGCACTAAAGGATATACTGCATTTGGCCAAAAGAGTCAAAAAATCTTTCCTGGGAATATTTGCAATGATATTTTAATTCCAGGTACAAGGCAATGGATCTGTACAAACGCTGCTGATTTCAGATTCAGGGTGTGACAGATTTGCCCCCAGGGATCAGACCCAGGAAAGGAAAATTTCTGTTGCTGAAGTTTTACTTCTCTATAGGGCTTTCCCTCCTAACTCCTGGAAGCACACACACACACACACCAAGAAAAAAAGATGTTCTTTCAAGCAAGGCACTATGTAGTGATCTCACCACGAGGTTTCATTTCAGCAGAACTTTTTTTATTTCATACTTATGAAAAAACCCATGGCAATTTGGGAGCAGTTGAACATTTTAGTCACCAACGTGCCATGTTGAATAAAATTTCATGAGGGTGCCAAGGAGCTCAGCCCCACTGCTGGTCAAGATGTGCACATCTCACGCTGCAGTTTGGACAGCAACAATCTTGGCTTGAGCAGACAAACAGGCAGGTCCAGGACAGCAATCTTCCAACTAAAACAGACATCCCAGGCTCAAATTCCCATCCCCACCATGCACAAGTTCTGTCCTAGCTCCCATCCCTATCATCACCTTGAAAACAGATGGCTCAGATCCAGAAACTATTTCAGGACCAGGGAGTGAATGAAAGCTGGAGCAGCAACTCTCGCTTGCAAAGTCTCAAAGGACAAATGAGGCAGCATCTTTCAAAGCAGGAGGCAAGTCCGGTTCCACTTATGGCTAAGATTATGACTGGGAGAAGAAAAAAAAATAAAAATTTCAGAGAGCAGCCAGTACAGGAGCTTTGGCTACAAGTACTCAAGGAAGAGAGCATGTCTAACAACAAACTTCTAACAACAAACTGCCACATCCTGAACCAGATCTGCTTTCCAACTGGATTGTAAGACGTAGCCCTGTATTTATTTTTGCACACATCAAGAGTATGTGTATTTATATTGCTTGGACAAAGAAGGCTGACCAGAAATGAGCAAACAAAACCCACCTTCCTGCTCTCTGCCTGTGGCTCAGGGGGTCCCATTGACACCATAACCTCTCAGCTGAAACTGCCAGGGTTTGAAACTGCTAAAACAGGGTGCCAGGAGTTTGTCTGATACTCATAAAGGACATGGCTCAGGCTTGCCTGGGCAAAAGCATCAGCCATCCCAGAGCTCCTCTAGATGATCCCAGTCTATTCCTGTTTCTGTTTGACTACAGAACAGTAACTTTGGACCACAGTGAAGGAAAACCTGTACTGGACAGGCACAACCTCAGCACAAGATGGGTTTTCTCCAGGTAACTCAAAAATGCCTCCTGCATCCTCAGTCCACGTCAGGAAACACAGAGCCACATGCAGAGGTGACCAGCATGACGGCGTCTGGTAAAACGGGAATGAGCAGAGAAGAGTGAGCTGCAAAAACAAAGTTCTAAGACAAAAACCATCAGTTTCAATAGACCAATATGTACGCTTGGACAAGCACCCTGTCAGGCACACACATTCTTCTGCAGATTACAGAAAACACCTCTGGGTGCACCTGAAAGCTGAAAAGCTGATAAAGATATCATCGCCACCTACAAACTTCTGTCATGGATGCAACAACACTTCCATTTCCATATAAAGAGGAGGACCCTGGGAAGCATTTCATTACAAAGCTAAAGAGCTGCTTGGGCTTGTTCTCCCAGTCCAGGTAACTCTTGGTTGACTTTGCTCCTTGGCTCTTTTCACCAAGGTAGAAGCTATCCTGCCTTGCTGGTCCAGAGCTGATCCCAGAATTTATGTCACCTCTCAGCCTGGTCAGTTCAGTTGGCTGCATCTTAGTTTTCAAAGTTTTTTTCATCTTAGTCTTCTTAGTTTTTTGGTGATGAACTTCCCATGGTTTCAGACTTCAAAAGGTCCCCAGCCTGTCAGAGAGGCAAGTCAGGACACAATATTCCAGCATAAACAAAGCTGCAGATCTTTGTTTTTACTCTTCATCAAAAAATATCCAAGAATAGATTCAATGTCAAGGAATTCATTCAATGCCAGAACACACTCCAAGTCATTCCTTTCTTCCTTTAAGCACCGTTGGTTAATCTCTGTCATATTTGGATGTGTTAAACTGCACCCTCAACCATAAGCATGAAAATGAAATGGTTCAATGCAACTCAGAAAAGGGGGAAAGGCAAAGGGGTGAGGACTCACACACAGCTGTGTCAGGGCAGCTGAAAAACTTATCCGAGCTCTTTCCCCCACACACACTGTGATGAAATGCTACCTTTCTCCAAACACTGGTGAGAAAGGAGGCTTCACTACCAAAGCCCGCCCTCTAACAGCCCCTCTGACATTTTATTTATGGAAATAAAATTAACTCTACCCCAGCTGAAACCAGCACGTGTGGCTTCGGCTCCATGAGCCCTGCTAAGGATGAATAGCGCTTCCAGGAATGCTAAAAATTTGAGACTGCCTCTCTTGGTCTATTTTTCCTCTTTTTTTTCTAAGGCAAACAAATCCAGACAAATAGGGAAAAAAACAAACAGGTTGTTAAGTATGTATCAGCTCTAGAAACCTCACAAAAGAAAGTAATTCTTGGTGTATAGAGGAAAGCAATTAGAGTATATTCTTCATTTCAGAATAACAGTATCTGGAAAAAGTTATAAATATGTGCTACACATTAACTCTTAGGATTGGTTTGGGTTTTTTTTCCCCCTGGGGATATAATAAAGGAAGGGGAAAAAGAGGAAAAGACAATATTGAAAAAACATCACTGATTTTGACATGTAAATCAAAATGAAATATACAGTATAAAATTTAGTTTATGAAGAAGTAGTGACTGTTTGGGATACAAAAAAAAATGGTGTTTCAAGGGAAAAATTAACTTGCTATTCCTGTGTACATGCTAATTATAACTTCACTAATACAGTATTAAGGACTAAAAATAAAGTTTGGCTCACAACAGATAGTAATCGTAATCGCCAAATGCTGTAAACTTTGACAAAATAACTTCATTCAAAATGTATCTGTTAGCTCAGACAGAAATTCTGAAGTATGGCAGTAATAATATCACTTTATATAATATTCTAAGGGGCTTTTTACTCTTCCCAGGGAACAAAAAACAGTTTTACATACAAGTTTTTCTTCCATATTTTTCCTTTTTTAATTTTTTTTTTTAGGCATCTGGAAAACAAAGAAAACAGTATGACAAAGTTAAAAGAAAAAAAAAAGGCACTTTTTTGTGTTTGCTCACAGACTGTGTTTGACCCATTGCTGTTCCTCAACGCAATATCAGAGTCAGTGGAGAAAAAAAACCCTTGAAATCAGTGTAAGGAGTCATCAAGACAAGCACAGGCTCAATTTTTGGAGCTGGTCTCCTGGTTCAGTTATTGCAGCTAAATGAAAGGGCACGATTGGGAGGCATGAAAGGACTGGGTTTTGCTGCCTTATTCACATTCAGGGAACTGCTGAGACTTTCATGTTAAACTGTCTCCTCACAAGGGCAGGCTTTGGCCCAAAAAGACATTTCCAAACAATTCAAACAGATGGTAGCACTTAATATATCCACGAGAAGTGTTTCTCACTCCCATGCAAGCTCTCTGAGCGCTCAGCTGGGCAGAGCAGGGAAATCTCTCTCTTTCAAGTCCTGTTTGTTTTTTTTCATGAGCATATAGAGTTCTGTGACGGGGGGAGGAAAATTGGTGAAAACTATCCAGTATCACTCTGCAACAGGTCAAATTGGGGAGAGGAAAGGAGTGGTTGAAGAGTCTGAGTGCACGTCCATGTGCACAACTTTCCTTGAAGGCAATTTGTGCAGTTCCCATTAAATCAAACCCTCATATTTTGCAGTAGCTATTTATTACACCACGAAACAAATGTGCTTTGTTCAGGGAATTTAATTCCTAATGATGAATATGAAATAGTTTTGTCAAGTGACCCTTTTCTCAAATAACAATTTGTTATGGAATGTTAAAATCCCATTTTATCCTTATTCTCGCACAGGCTACAAGTATGATGAACTTCAAAGTGAGTATTCCTTTAATCAACAGTTCTGCAGGAGGATTTTCAAAGGATTTTTTTGTTCATTTGGGGTCTCAAGAGAGCTGCTATCTTTCTTAAAGCACAAAATCCTGGATTCATGCAGATTATGAGATTATTTAATCTGCGAGGCAGTTTCTAGCAAGAGTGGTCATTAGAAAAATTAGGAAAATAAGATCTAAAGGCAACATGCACGACAAGAACTGCAACTCCTCTTCTGAGGCTCACTAGTAGCATGATTTCTAGGGCCTGACTCCAAAGTCATGGCTATTTGGAATCATTTTACCTTTTACTTATAAATATATAGGCCTTTTACCTGTAAACTATACAAAGAAGACAATTTCTGCAACTTCACTGAAGTTCTGTTTTGTATGAAGCACACTCCTGGCCTAAAACTTCTTTCCCTAAAAAAAATGTTTTCCTCTGAAGCAAGAGACAGTTAAGGAACCCTTCAAAGCTTTAAGGAGATCCTTGCAGTTCCAAAACAACCGAAATAAAGTTTAAAGCAAAGAACCAGTTAACTCTGTGTGTGGAATCTGAAAAAGTGCATTAATATCCTCAGCAGTTGTTATCTCAAGAGGTTCTCTGCCTTCATTCATGGAATGAAAGTCTCACAAGATTGAAATGTCTCTTTTCAGAGGACGAGTGGTTCTTCATATTGATTTGAAGATTATTTATCAGATTAATTTACCTGGATAAATAAGAGAAAAGTCACTTCCTGCTGTGATGTATTTCTAGGCTCCTGGTTGTCCCCTTTTTTCACAGATAAAGCTTCAAAAGTTATTTTAATTTTTATCTTTTGTTTTTTAAATCAAAACATTACTTCTCAGGCTGAAATCTTATCTCCCTGAATTCAGTGAGTTTTACCCCTAATTTAATAAAGGCAAGATTCTACCAATTGTCAGACTTCTCTTTTCCAGACTTCCCACAAACAGAGAAATTGGTTAGAATGTCCCCTCTAACTCTGACATTGGTAGCAGAAAACGAATCATTGAAATTAATGCAAAGCTACATGAATTTGTGTATTTATAATGGACACCAATTACATACAATCCTGACTTTCTACGTATTCCTTTCCACTTTGTATTCAAAAAAAATTCCTTTAAGTCACAGGATTAAAAAGTACCTTCCTCTAAACCAAAACGACGAGATTATGAGTCTTTACTGTAAGAAAAGAAACAAAAAAAGAAAGAAAAACCTTAAGAAGTCTCATCTGAAGTTAATCTCTTGTCCTTGAGACAGCTCCTCTCCAGCTTTTTTTATTGGGGAGAGTGAACCCACAGTCCCCAAAGGGTACGAGGACCATGCACTGTTTTCCCAGTGCCCCGTGGGTTTCTCTTGGCTATTTTAGTGTTTCCAGTCCTTCATCTCCATATGCCACTGGACATCATGCCCCGAGCAGCCTGGGAACGTGGCCATTTGCTAAATCTCGCTGGCGTCAGCTCCAAACTGTGCCAGCTCGAGCTTTAATTTTTATTCAAGTGTAACTATTAGCTCAACTGCTAATAAAAAGTCTTTGGAGAACCTCATCCTTTGTTTGTGTTCTCTGCTGAGCTGAACACCAACAGCAACCAGCCTCACCACACCTGGTGGAGGCAGCCAACAAACCTGGCTGTTGTGACACTTCAGTTTCAGAGTTTGAACCGTTTTCCTGAATTTTACTGCTCTAGAGAAAACTTAGTATTAAAAAAAAAAGAAACAAACAAACCAAGCAGCTAAACTCACCTGCCTGGATTGTATGAAGCTCATTAACTTCCCATCTCTAAATCAGATTCTGTATTGGGTCACAAGCCAGTCTGAAAGCAGCGCTTACATCCAAGGGCCAGGGTTTAATCAGTTGTTTCGTATCACCCATTCACACATTCCACATCGGAGAAAAATATCCTTTCAACTAATTGCAGTCCCGAGGAAAAGTCAATGGCTATTCCCACCTGCCCCCCTAGCACCTCCTTTTGGTTAATTTGAGGCTTTGAATCTGCTCCAGTGTTCAGAGAGCTGCAATTATTCGATTATTTGGCTGATGGTTAGTGGCTGGCTCGTTCTCCCCTATAAGATCAGAGCGTTGTGCCCAGGGCTCCAGGCACAGACCTGAACCCAGACAGATTTTCTAAACACAGAGTTAATGCAACCATGTCATCTCATAACCACTCAAGTGGTTATTTACCCCTTCAAGTGCTTCTCGCTCAGCTGCTGAGAATGAGTTCAAAAGGGAGGAAAAGTCCAAACTGAATATAAAAATTTTACCCACCTCTTTTTGGGGCACAGTCTAAACCACATTGATTTAATGGAAAGGCTCCAGCTGGCTGCAAATCAAATCCAGTGTGGAGGTCCTGAAGTGTTACTGAGCTCTTGTACCATTAAGCGTGGAACAATTATTATAATTTTCATATCAGTTCCTCAAAATATGAGAGGGCCTTTTGTATTGTTTGTGTCTCGTGCTAGGGGTTGGTAAAGTTTATTGCAGAAAGGATATTAGTCACTGATTTTAATCTTTGCCAGTTGTGATAGTGCTTGGGGTTCCTTTATGTGGGTTGAAAGAACAATACGATGAATAAATAAAAACACGGAATGGAAGGGAGAAACGGCGAGAGTTTCCCTCCTTGCTCAAATATCTAGGAAGCCAAATGAGCTCTTTACCCTGCCAAAACACATGTGGGAATAAAAGCAAAATGTGTATGTTTGGGGTAGTTATCATCCGTGTATTTTGGACAAGCTGCATTTGTTTCTTGAGCGCTCCGTAAGACAAGGGAGGAAACCAATGCCAACATTGCAAAAACACACACAAAAGCCTGGGGAAAGCCAACTCCACTGTGCACTTTTGGTGCTAAATTAGGGATAAAATGTTGGAAAGCAGCACTAACGTAGCAAAAAAGAAACAAACTGCCCAGTGATGGAGAAACTGCAAACAGCTTGGTTCAGGGACAGGGTCTCAACTTCTTCCCTGTTCAGGCCCCATAAGGTTCTCTCAATAAACAATTCTGAAAATCCTGAAAACGTGGGAGAGCAAGGGTGCAAACAAGAAATTAATTCCCCTTTTCTAACAGAGAAATTCCTCTTTAAGAATTCAGTAAATACATAAATACCTTCTCTAATGATTCGCTTATCATCACGAACCATTGGTTTTTTTAAACATGGAATTAATTAGCCCATAGGAAGTACCACTAATAAATAGATAGAGATTAAGCCAGTGAGTATAAATTCTTTACTGTAGAATAATGACAAACATATCAAGACATGAGGAAAGAAACATGCTGCCATGCACGAGGTCTTTTTTTTTTT
>VZDJ01000052.1:7153910-7366270 GCA_008694505.1 Cyanoderma ruficeps
CACAGAAGAAACTCATTATTCCAAAGAAAATGCTTGGAAAAAATCAACCTGACATGCTTATATATTTTCAATACCGTGCAGTTAATGGAGAACATGAGAATTGATCTGCCTTTGGCACGGGGTGCATGGGAAGTGTCATTGCAGAACCCTGCAAATTTGGGAATAAAACAAATTCCGAGGAATACCTGTCAGCTGGAGAAAGCAATGCGAAGGACTAAAAGGCAGCAGGAATGGCCTTGAGTTTTAACACTGCTCTGAAATGTTTGACAGCATTTCTCTTTTTTTCACAGGTTCCCCCCAGCTGCTATGTTGTTCCTGAAGGGTGTCGTGGTGTTCTAGACTTCTGATTTCTTGATCCAGACTCTCAAAGACCTTTTTAGAGGGACAGGTTAAGACCATCCATCAAAATGAGCAGTTGGCATATTTCCTTCCCTAGATTTAGCCACCAGGCTTCCTCATCCTCCTTATTCAGCTGAATTTATCTTGTCCTGCATAGGCTGGTACAATCGGTCCTTGGATCCCTTTCAGAATGTCCTGTATGTTAATTTTGTAATTCTACCTGAAATGCTACAGCTAAAAGTAAGTAAGTGATGAGAGAAGCAAAAAAATAGCATTAGAAGCCATGAGGAAAGAAGAAACTGTGTTTTTTTCAAATGGCATTTCTATGAGGAAAGGAAGTGAAGGACACTGAGAGATACACAAAAACTGCTTCAAATGGCAGAATAACAGAGGAGATACTTCTGTGTCAAGACAGTAATTGGTGTGAGAAGATAGAGTTTAGGCCAACACTGAAAATAAGGGAGAATCTTATCTCTGTTGTTTGGATGTAAATCTACACTAAATAAATCAGTCTTAGTTCAACTGTATCTCCATAAGCTAAGACCAGAATGTAACACAGTATGTTTAAGGTTGTAAGTAAATTTCTCCATACAGGCAATTTCCAGCCACTATATAATGGCTGCATAATCAGAATGAATCTATCATTTTAAACTTTACTGACTATAAAACTTGATACACAAACTGTTTCATTTATTTTGATCATCTCCAAACTCTGTTCATTACAAATCCTGATTTAATTCCAGCCCTAGATCTCACACCTTTTCCTCACACTGAAATTCAACTTTGATTGATTAACTTTTTTATGCAAATCATTCCTAAAACAACCTTTATCAACTCTGGGAAGACACACCTTCACCTTCAGACAAAGGGGAAAAGTGGGAAATGGAGACACAGACCCACCCAACTCTGGCAGGAGGGCATTCTAAATAGCTGCAGACATGTTCGTCTATAAATTTGGGAAGTCCTATGAATTCTTGAATCTCTTCCAAAGTCCAGATCTCAACCATCACTGAAATTCAGAAGACCACAAGCATGTATGGTATCACCAGGTACAAATAAATTAACTTCAGTGACCAGTTGTGGTCAGTTCTGACAAAATGCTGTTGACTTCCAACTGGATTCCAAACAGATACTATGGAATTCATTCAAACAGAGTGAATTCAAGCAAGTTTTTTTGCTGCCCATTGCAGAGCACAGGAAACTGATTGCTTTTCATACCTTTAACAATACCCACGCTAGATTTCTATGAAGTTTTCTTCTTCTTCATTAAATAACTTATTTAGAATGGCTGCCTCATTTAATCAAAGTTTTGAATCAACACCTGTGTGAAATTGATCGATCCCTACCAAATTCTCCGGTGTTTTTAATAAACGGAAAGGAAATAGTTTGTGCCTTTTCTGGTTTGTTATGCCCTCATTCATTTTTAAACTAGAGCTGATGCCTTCCTGCTGTCTGCCTAACCCCACCAATACCTTCTAAATCTGTTGTCCAGCTTCAACCAGATTTTCCAGAGGGTTACAAACTTCAGGGATCAGGAAGTTCCTATAAATTCCATGAAAAGAAGTTGGACTGAGGAGGAATATCTGAATCAGCGCCTGAATTAGCAGGCTCAGCTGTTAGAAATGCTGCAGCAGAGTCCCCTCCCCTGCTGGTTTGTGTGTACAGAGCTCCAGGTAGACCACACACCCAGCAGCAAGCAGAGGTGCAGCCACACAGGCTGGTGTCATTGCAGCATAACTGCAGGGCTGAGGTGGATAACAAGAAAATCCAACAAGACAATCCAGCTTTATTCATTCTGCCACTCACGGCACAAAGCATCCCCTCCTAAAGGCCAAGCCCAGCTTGGGCAGGTCACCCAAACTAAGAACGCCAGACCAAATTTTTTTTTTGTTTGTTTGAGCAGAATTTACTAATGAATAGATGAAAACAGAGATACCATTTCTATTCTCCAGATAGTGAGTGGACATCTCCTTTAGCAAACAAGAGCCAGAGGCATCCCTTCCCAGGCACTGAAGTTGAAAACCTTTGCTTCATTTAAGCCAGGCACGCCACTCCCACTGACTTCAAACAGACCAGGAATTCATTCCAAGCCTTCAGAGCTATTCAGCTTGTGCTGACAGTTCAGGAGAATTACAGCTCTGCAATTCAGAATAAAGGGACGTCTGAAATGCCTTACCCTTCACTAAGAAATAACCAAGATCAGGTGGCCATGTGATTCCATTATTTATGTAATGCCTGAAAATGTCATTTGTCTTTTAATAAGAGATGACAGGTTTTGCATGTACAAGTTTTCTATAAGAGTGGCGTGCTCATCTTGATCCACTCAATACACACGTTGCTAATTTCAGATAAAAGATTTATCGCACAGATCCTGTAGTTAATTGTCTGCAGTAGCCCCTTTTTTCTCGTTGCTATGTAGATTTATTTGGAATTTCTTTCTACATGCACCAGTTTTCAAAACTGATGTATTTGGACCACAAGTCTCTTTTGGGAAAGATTTTATTTTCATTTTCTATACCTCAGTACCTCACAGTATGTGTTCCTGATGCCTACTTGAGGCTCCCATGTGCTTCTTCATGCTCACACAAACAGAATAAAACAGCATTTGATATAGAATTCATGGTTCTCTTTAAGCACCAATAGGAAAATTGTTCTTTCTAGTCATCAAATTACACTTGATATACAAATAGGAGTCTTTGACTTCAGTGAATTACACTTGTACTGAAACTAAGATTTAACTGATGCTTAAAATTAACACAACAGGCCAACCCACCACCAATGCCTTTTTTTCTCCCACCTCAAGGAATCGGCATCCATCATTATTTGTCATTAGTATGCAAGTATTTGATAGCAGCAGATAACAGAGAACAACTCCAACTGTGGCTTGGAGAATGCCTTCTCTCCTGAGAGCAAAGCCCCTGCTGAGTTCTGCAGGAATTCGGTTTCTCCTCTCTCCAGCACATAGGAGTGTTTGAACGTCCTCTCCCTTCACCTGCTTCAGAAACTGATGAGTTTTCAGTATGAGAGATTCCTCTTCTGTCCATCATTTCTAAAGACCAGCCCTCTCCCCAGACAATCAAAATCTGTCCTGTCTGCAAAGGTGTTAGGTAGAAGGTCTAGGTAGAAGGTCAAGGGTATCACCTGACTGTGGTTTGTTAAAAGAGAAGGAGGAAATAAAAGCGCAACTCGCAAAATGTAAAAACACGTGGTCAGCTTAAACTGACCCTTTTACCAATTCCTTCACCTCAGAAGTAAAAGAAATCAGGCACAGAGATAGCACATGACCACAGTGCTGAACTGCCAGAGGTGTGCAGGAAATAATGGGTTTTTTTAGGCACAACTACAGAAATTTCAAGAACTAGCAGATCTTTGCTTAACTAAAACAAATGGTTGGGGACTAAGACAATGTGAAGCAGCATTGCAGGTCTTTGTTTTCTGACCCCAGACCTCAGGCTTTGACAGGATAGAGATAATGGAAACCCTTTGTTTCTATCTTGATGATGCAACCTTGTATCACAGACCCGTTCTGTGAACAAACACACAGCTGTGGCCTGAATAAAGCCACCCGAAAAGTGCACAGACAAATATCACAGACTTACAGCGGCCACTGCCCTGACACCATGAACCATTTTGTTTCCTGCAAGATTGTTTGCTTTCTATCACCTTTAATAATGTCCTTCTCCAAACCCCTTCATCTTCTGTGCTTGTCCTCGCTCTCACAGATGTGAAGCAAAGCCACAACATCATTTCAGATGGGAAATCCTCCCCTCTTCCCCAGACTGAGGGTCAAGGAGGGTGGCTGACACTGCATCCATTGGACTCCTTTGACCATCTATTTTTTGAGGGATCTCTAGTTGGGTTCAACAAGAGCATCTTATATGAAGTTTGGAGAGCTTGATTTGGGCTATGCTTATTGGGACAATATTCCAATCTCAGTTCCAGAGTGGGTAAATCTCCCGTAGATGTACAGAAGAGAAAAAAACTCAACATTGATGTGAACAGAATGTCAGAGGTGATCCCACACAGGATGACTTTTCTAAGACCGAGTTTTCAAAATTTGGCAACTAGAGTGAAGTGAATATGACCTTTCTCCAGAGGGGAAGAGACAAGAAAGAAAATTGAGTCTTGGAAAAGACACAGACTCCTAACATTATGAAAAAAAGAAGCCACCCTTCCTGGAAAAGAAACACCAAGGGGCCCGAGGCCAGCATTTGATCTATGCTAGGAACATTTGGATATTTTTATGAGCAGCAAGTTCATCAAGAACCTTGCCTGAGGTTAAACCTCACGGAAAAGACAAAATAAGGTTAGTAAGGACTGTTCATGTGAGAAGAGATGTACAGGAAGAGCCCAATGTGTTGATCTTGCATTATGGAAATCAATTAAGCATTAATTATAAATGTACCTGAAGGTTAAGTGAAGTGTGCCTCGCTACAGAGCCAGCAGGCTGAGGCACCCATCAGGCTTCCTGACCCAGACAAGCTGTGGGTTCCTTGGGCAGAGGGAAAAGCTGAGCTCCTCTCTAGCTGGGCATCCCACCCCATAAATAAGACAGGGATTTGCCATGGGCAACAGAGGAGTCCTGAGGAACAGCCCTCTGAGACCTGCACCAAGCACTGGGACAGCCTTGAACAGGGAGAACATGAGGAATCACCAATCCCCCTGGGCACTGCTCATTTCCTAAATACCCTCACTCCTAGTCTCACTGGACTAAAACAGCAAACCCCCTCCAAGTTGCTTCCATCAGTGAAACTTTTGCCTCAGCAAGACCAGAGAGAAGAGGACAAGCTTTGAAACATTCCCCTCCCTTGACAGCATTCCCAGGAGGAAGGCTGCAAGAAAAGGCCCCAGTGGAGCTTCTGTTTGCTGAGGAAGTGGTACAAATAACCTTGATCAAGCAGTTTCTGCCTTCCCTCCCTTCCCTGTCGTGCAGTTTCTAAAAAAGGGCTTCTGCACTGCTACATCTGTGGGATAAGGTGGTTTGCCTCCACTACTCTGATTATGTACAGCTTAATTACCTACTGACTAATTGCACTTGCCTTCTTGAATGTCTCCAGGTAACAGGAGCACTGCTTTCTTTTTGCTCATTGGGCCGTGAAGGCAACCAGTTTGTCTCATCCTTTCTGGTACTTCCAGACAAAGGGCCTTTCAAAAGAAAAAAAAAATCCTGAACAGATAATCTAAGTAATCCCTCTTTGCACGCCCCAAATAAGACAAATATATGTGTGTGCATGTGTCCATCCTAGAGTCAACTCTTAATGCAGTAACTTGGCTGTACCACCCCGAAAGCTTTACCTGTACCCAGAGGGAGGAGTACCCTGCCCACAGTCACTTCCCAAATGATTTATTGAAAGGAATTTTCTGGAATGCAGGGTTAATCCTGACAGCCATACCTTCTAAGAGCTTCAAGCAGCAGTAAAAACGAGGGTGTTGTCGCTCACCGTGTGCGAGTCAGCGTTCCTGCCTTTCACCCAGGAATGGCCAACTCTCATCCACAGGAAGTTCCTGCCTATTCCCCTGTCCCAAACCAAGCACAGCTAAGTGGATGACAGCTAAACTAGAGAAATCTGTGCTGCAGTAAGAGAAGAAGGTGGGATAGATCAGTAACTGACCCACAGCACGCCTGTGTGCGATCAGCCCTTGCACGAGGGTCAGCACATATCCCTTGGGACATTCGCTTTTCAACACTCATCTAAAATGGGAACCAGTCAAGAAACTGAGCATTTCCAAGCAGAGCCAACAGAAGTGCAGTCCTCAGCTACACATCTCCATGTGGGAATACTTGGCATGCTGGGGCTCTTCCAAGTGAGTCTGGCTTCAGCAGACTCCAGTGACTTCAGAGATATTCTTCTTGAGTTAAGCACAGCTGGGAAGAGCCACTGGATAACAAGAGGCAGAAAAACACCTGCTCTGAGGATCCAGATGGATTGTGAACCCAACAGAGACTGAAATCCTGCTGGGAAAATTGTCAGGATAAGCAGGCTCTGTGTGTGATAGTCAGTAAGTGAGCGGGTAGATTGGCAGTCTTGCATATTTTCTGTCACTGTTACTCATGGAAGCCTGGCGCAGAGGCTTTCATGCCATGTCTATCCAACAAGAAACACAGCCAAACCAACAGAAAAAGGCTGAGGCCCTGGTAGAGAACTTTGCCTTTTTGGAATAGCAGCAGATAACACCTGCCTGCCACAGAAAATTTGCCTCTCTGAAAGCTGAGTTGAGCCACAGCCTGAATGGCACAGTACATGGTGGTTCTGAAAACAAATTTATGACCAGAGATTGATGTTTCTACTTCTACATCATAGAGTTTTAAAATCTATGTAAAAGGCAGTGTCTTGGCCAGTAGATATGAAGGATGATACAAAGATTTTCTTCAACTGAAATGACATCATAATTGTGCTCCTATAAAAGGAAAATCCCTTCCAAATGGTGCATATTCCCCTACTTCCTCTGGTCAAATCTCTTTCTGAAAATTGTTTCTGGAAGATCAGAAATTATGCAGAAATCTGCACTCAAAACTATCTGCTCATAATCCAATCCTGGGATGGTGGTATGAGATGGTTATTAACTAAAATGTCAACAGAGCTTTGATCTTATGGCAACTATCAGCCTGATAATCCCTGGAAGCCAATAGTTGCAATTTAAATTTTGTAATTTTTGGGTTATCAGACTTTCTCTTTCCTGTACTGATTTGGGGGGGGGGGGGGGGGNCTCCTTGAAATTTTGTCAATCCCCACACCACTCTTACATCCTTTCACAGGGTCTTTTCTTGTGTTGCTTTGGGCCATGGAGCTCAACTCTGTTCAACACAAGCGAAATCTTCTAAGCAGGTGTTTGAAACAGGGTTTCTCCTTTGCTAAGGGAAGAGGGCACCACTGCCTGTCTCTGGTTCAGTTTTAGACCAAAAATCTCACAGCTGAGTTTTTTAGGGCTCCAGAGACAGCATGAAAAAGGACCCTATAAAAAGAATTAGCACGTTTTTCTGTGTCTCACCAACACTCGTGGGGAAAACAGGGAACAAACTGCTTGGCATGGGGCAGCAGTGGGCACAGAGAGAAACGGATCTCCAGGTTGATGAGGAACTCAGAGCTCAAACTAATTAGAGTTGAACACCACACACATTAAAGCAGCAGCTACTGTTGCAGAACCACCAATCTACCCAGAGAAGAAAAGCCCCTCCATAGGTCTTCAGCCCTAAATTGGGGCACCAAAGTCTTTCTGTAGATTTCATCTGCAACAACAGAACCAGAGGGGGAAGGCTTTTGATTAGACAGTACCTGCCAGGAAGTTTGCTCCTGTGAGGGACTAGAGCTAAGCCACAGCATCCCTCTGAGATTTGTACCATTGAAAGAGAAAACATCGACTTGAGCAACACATGCCTTATTTGCTCTCATGCCTGAAGTTGACCAGAGCTACTCTCGAGAAGAGTCACTGCTGCAGAAAATAGAAATTACCAGGGAAAAAATATTACAACACACACAGGAAGACAATGCCATGTAGCTGAAAGAAATGGGTAAATAAAGGCAATTATCAAATGGGGCATATGAAAAGACAAAAATTTCCTTTTAATAATCTGCTTTGACACTAGTCTTATCTAGAAACATCATATGTTGGCGCTCAGTGAAGTTAGACAAGATGCTCAGCTCTTTTCAGCACGTGGGCACTGATACTTATTTCAGAAATAAAAGGGCTTTGTAATTAATTGGCAAGGCTGTACATGGTTAATTTTTGATGCCTTGTAAATGCTAATTATGAAAGCAGATGTTAAAGGGTTCCTTAGGAAATCAATACTTTATTATACAATAATTGCATCTGCAAGTTTAATGTTCTTCATAAGACTCCGAAAGAATGGAAGAGGTTGGGAGGGCAGATGATGCAAAGGTGGCTGCGTGACCTGGAAAGTTATCAAGAATTTGAGGCCTAGTAAAATGCCCAGATGTCATTAAAACATTTTCAAAAATCTGACACTTCTTTATGGAAAGCAAACTGGGAGTACATCTGTCTAGGTGACACTTGGGCCCGATACAATCCTGGGCACACATAATTGAAATGGTGATTTCGATTATTCCTCCAAGAGCTTTGATTATGCCTTTGCCTGAATGATTTGCTCCTCTCAGGAGAAGCATCTCAGCTCTGTCCCCCCTCATCTTCCCCTGGCTCAGTCCCCAGTTGTTCCAGCTTTCCACATAGGAGTCAGCGAGGAGCTACCGTCAGGGTTGTGAGCCCTGGAGACAGGATACAGCTGAAAAATCATTCTTCCAAGAATTTCTGGGTCACTGTCTAATTGATACTAGCATTAGCATGCCTCGTATTCATGTTCCAGCTCCACAGGCAGTACTTACTCTGTACCCAGCCATGTGGGACTGCTCTAGGCTGTGAGTGGGAACCCAAAACAACGCCGCTGTATCAGCCTGAGAACGCAGCAGCCCCGAGAGTTTTAGCACAGCAAAACAGAGAAAAAGAGCCTTTCTTCCACTGTGGTCATCAGTGCAGCAGCACATTCCTCTGCTTTTTATTACACACTTTTTAAAAGAAATATACAGTGTTTTTTAGGCCTCATTAATTTGTAAAGAAACCACAAGTCATTTCCTTACATCATAGGGTTTTAATTTTTTTTTTAATCCTTACAGACTAGGAAAATCCAGGGACTTCAAAGGAATAAGTTTAAGACTCAGTATGTAACAAAAGGAGTCCAGACCACGTATAACAAATATGATACCTTTTCCTAAAAGCAAAGTATTTCACAGGTTCTATTGCAGCTTTTTACTCTGTTGAGAAACTGAATGAGAAGCGAGCGGTGATTCATGAAACAATTAGTTTAATGCACGATAAAATAAGATAACATTGCACGGCTTTCTTAGAGAGGCAAAAGGCGGTGCCTTGTGATCAGCAAACTACTCAAATAAAAGCCCAGCAGGAGGGCAGGCAATGCTGACTTGCTGCAACCACTCCTAGTGATTCATCTCATCTCCAGCAACTCACCCAGTCAGCACATCCAAAACGCAAGAGGAGAATTTCGTGCATGCCCCTGCCCACTCGGCCCCCAAAAGGGATGAAAAGAGGACAATATGTGCATGTGGCCGCTTGTGTGTTGTCCTCTGTGAAAGGATGTTCGCTTCTGTGCTGTGCTGAGAATTTCGGCTCCATGGTGACAAACATTGTCCCAAGAATTTTGTTTTTCAGGAGAAAGTTTGGTCTTTGCTGAACACAGGAAACGCCCCAACAAATCTTCAAAAGCAGGAAACCTGACAGGTTGAAATATCCTCTGTTTCCTTTTGCCCAATGATGCAATTTTGTGGCACTTGTCCATGACCAGCAAGATGTAATGCACATTCATTTATGAAGGAGTGACACATCGCTGCTTGACACCCATAAGCAAAACATGCAAAAAAGAAGTAACCTCTTGTGTACTGGAGAACTGGCAATACCAAAAAAGAATTTCTCTTTCCAGCATGTCTAACATGACCTCACTCAAAACCATGAAGGATGAAGAGCTCTACCTGTATATTCCATAATCCCTGCCTCACAGATGATGCATTGCTCAGTGCTCTGTAACCTGCAGGTGTATCCAGCACAGGGAACAGAACTCAACCCATCCACTTATTTCCAAAAATTTTTGAGGGTGTTACCAATATCTGGGATGCACTTTTTGGAGAAAAATCAGCACCCAGATAGTCACCAAGCTAAGCATCCTGGCTGGCTGGATGCTGTTGAGAACCCACCCAGCAGTCCCTTGAAAACCTTGCTCTTGTTGTGAAACCTACTGAAAACCTATCCTGAAAGTGAGCTCTGCAGGGACAGCTTCTTCAGATTTAAAAACAACCCAAATGTCACTTTACAAGCCCAGGCAAGGGAATGAAATGCTCAGTTCTAAACAGAAATTCAACCCAAACTAAAACAAGAAACAAAAACACCCCACCAAAACAAAAAAACCAACCCATAAAAGAGATGAATAAACACGCTTACCCTGAAATTTTTCTTTATGCAGGGGCAGTATCCAGTGGTATTACCCAATATCTTCACAGCTGCCTGGAAGTCTGAGGACCCAGTCCAGACTCATCCATCCCTAAAACAGGCACAACTCTCCTGCTGAAAAGCCCCATTAGCTGGGATGACTCAAAATTTGTGACTGAAAATGGGTCCTTCTGACACCAAACACCTGTAGTTCAGTCAGACACGGAACACTGTGTGTACACTCTGAGTGGGGAGCACGAGAACTCTGCCATTCAGTCATTTACAGAGTGGCAACAGCTTATCTTTGAGCTGGCCTGTAATGGGCAGCCAGCACCTCTGCTTGAAGAAAGGAAAGGGCAAGGTAAACACCTGGATGGGGTTTCTGTTCTTCTGCACAACAAAAACCAAAAGGGCACCTTATCATCCACACAAGGTGTGGAAGGAAATGAGATTAGCTTTATAAACAGTGTCCCCAAGGAAGAGTTCACTGGGCACATTGCTTCCTGCTGCCAAAACACCAGGCCCAATTTCAGACTATGGAACAGTTAGAGACATTTCAAGGATGCAGATAAAATAGATTTGGCAATGAGATGTTTGCTCTCACCAGCAAGATTGAGGTGGGAAGAGGATGGAGGCAGCTGCTGCTGGAAGGGCTGCCCAAGCCCTACCACAACCAGCCATGTCATCACAAGCTGCTCGTTGGATAAACTCTACAGATGCAGCTTATGAAATGCAGCCATACCATGGATCAATTCTAACAACAGTGTGGGTTCCCAAACAGTCTTAGGATGCGATTTCAGGATTCTTAGGATTTCAGGATGTGATCTCTTACTGTATTTCTCAGGCACACACATTTTCATGTCCCCAGACACTGAGGAAGTGTCTCCGGTCCCTTCCAGGAAGGTGATAAAGCATCACCAGCTATCCTCATGATCTTGGGCATGCTTTGGTTCTGGAAAAGCTGCTGTGAGGGCATCTCATTTAACTGCATCTACTGGACACAGCAGTTTGGCAAGAAGGGATGCTGTGAGCAACAGGAGAAAGGAACAGAGCTGAGGGGGAACAGCCCTCAGAGATAATCTGACAGCATGTAGGATTTTATCCTGACATCCCCAGGCAAGGCAGCTCGTATCATCTCCCTAAGACAATAAGAATCCCCCGGACAGACAACTGTGCTGCTCCTCAAGCTTCTGCCAAGAGTATTGTCTGAGAGAGTAACTCAACAGTGCTGGCTCTGGGAGAGCTGATTATCTGCTGCTGGCAGCCTGGATATGCTTAAAGAAGTCCAAGCACACGAAAGAATAGTTCATTGGCTTTGAAATGGTTTCCCACAGCACCTGATATTGCCACTGTGGGACGACGTTCCACAATAGCGACAGCGATCTTGCACTGTGCCACCTCAAGGGCTACTTTGAAGTAGAAAAGCGGCACAAGAGCAGCTCTCACTAGAGCCAAGTGCTAGTCAGCACTCACAGGGATAAGTTACAGTCTGTCCAGAAGGAACAGAAGCTCCCCATGAGACTAAATTGGAATGGAGGCACTGAGAGATCATTCCTGCTACTGACATACTCAAGGCTCAGTGAGAAAACACACGCCCATCACCCTTAGCAGGGCAGGATGGCTTTGCCCAAACACAGAGAAAAGTTGGGAGGGAAGAGAGTAAATAATTGATTTCAAAGAGGTGATACACACACACACAAATTCCCAAACAGACTGCCTTGACTGCTAAAAATAATCCTTTGGATTTCTTAATAGTTCAAAGAGTACCTTATTGAACACACCATTTAAATGAGGGGGGAAAAATGTTTTTTCCTACTTTTTTTGTGGGGTTTTTTGAGTCTTTGGGGTTCGCATTTTCAAGTCATCTCCAAAGCCCTGGGACCTCAGGATTTAACAAAAGATATGATTTTCACATAACATCTTGACTTGAATTTTAAGAAAACACAACTATGTTGTGCCACGCTAACAACAGGTTAATGATAGTTGGCTTTTCCCAAATTTCATGCAAACACCACCTGTTGAGTCGTCAGCAGATGCCTCAGATTGGAATTTGGGCAACATTGAATAAGAAGAATGATAATCTGGATAGGAAGATGATATCTACTTCAGCTTCAAATTGTCTGGTTTCTGTCGAGTTTTTTGTCACAACTTTCCCGCCAGTGCTGTCATCTCAAGTTTGGCTGAAATTACAGATTTTTTGCCAAATAAGCTTTCCCAGTGTGCTGCAAGAACCAGCACATTCCTATGACTTTAAAACAAAAATTCCAGAGCAAAGAATAAATAGAGGCTTCTGCAGTGCTGAGAATTTGGAGGTTGAACCGATTATGGACAAAAGCAAAACCCACTTCAACACCATGTTGAAAAGTAAACTCCGGGGGGTGGGGGGAAGAAAAGAGGAAGAAAAAAAAAAACAACTTAAGAGCATTTTAATTTTTCCCTGTTGTCTCAATTTAAAGATTTTTATAAAGAACACATTTTTGAAGATTCACTTTCCTCCACTGACTTCTAAGTCTCCAGAAATTTTTCTGCCACACGAAAAGATTTGTTCTCTGTGCTAAAGCAGCAGTTCAACAATATCGAGCCCTGATGCAATTTTTTTTTTTTAAGTAGGTTTTAGAGTATCATTATCCTCATTCCATAGGTGAGGAAATAGCTTATGTAAATTGCTGAAGGTCACTAACCAGTCAACAGTGCAGGCTCTAGGCTCTCTCCCCCCTCCACGGCACTTTACGGGAAATGGAATTAAAGAAAATTTCCAAATGAAAAATGTTATTTTTCCTTTTAAGTCCTGTCCTCAGCAACTGACGCAGAGACCACCAATTATATGCCCTGAAATGTCTGAGAAAGGAGAGAGAAATCCAAACTGATTTAGCTAGTAGGACCTTGGATCAGTAAATGAGTGGAAAAAAAAACTCCATATAAACACACTTTCCTTCTGGAAGTGTGGGTGCTGAGGTTCTACTTGATTTTTTTTTTCTGCTTCATATAGTTGGGTATGTGTCAACCCATAAACATCCAGGCAGCCCCTGTGCATTTTTGCTGAGCAGAAATTTGCAGCCACCTTTCTCCTTTGCAGAGCTCAAAAAAAACCAGAGAGGGGATGCTCTGCTCTTTGTCCTGACCAGAGGTAAAAGGGATCTCACACCCCAGGGATTCTCCTGCTCCAGCATGCCCTTTTAGCTTCAGGACCAACATAAGAGGACACATTTAGTTCATGAAGACTTGACACCACAGGTATTTTGCAGAGTCTTCATCTATTCTCAGCAGCTTTCCAACTCAAACTGTGAGAGACCAGGCTGAGTGGGAATAAGGAAAAGTTTGCTGCTGCCAGTGATGCTGCAGCCCTCACGTGAATACCGTGCTCTCCCATGGGTTTCCTTGCCAATTAATTATCCTTCTCCCTTCCAAATAATTAGCCTTTTGCTCTTCTCTCTATGGATTTTTGCACCAGAATGTTGGTCTATGCTTTTGAACAGCATTTGGAGAAACTCACAGTGTTTGCACAGCAGAGCTCAGTGGCACGAGCCAGCCACACTGGCTTGTGCCAAACCCGTCTACCTAGGATATCACCTGCTCCATGCAAAGCAAGTTGTTGAATTCAGTTTCAGCTGGCCCCTAAAGAAAAGTGATTTCCATAAAGCTAAAAGGTCAAATATTTTAACCTGCCAAACACGTCTCATGCCCAATCTTGGCAAATACAGTCTTATGTTCCATCAGGTGTTGACTGCTCATCACAAAAAGAAATAAATACATAAATAAATAAAATCACAGCTGGCAAGAGTCAGCTTAGAACACCACTGCTGGTGCCCCTACCATCACAAAAACATTTAAGCACATCCCAAAGCAGAATGCTGGAAACCCATATCAGTGAGATGAGACTGATTCAATTTGGCAAAAGTTCTAAAGCTTTTTTAGGCAAAAAAACCTACTGCCTTCAGCAGGATATGGGGATGCTCAGAATGTAAATTGACTCTATGATTTCATGCCTTTTAACTCAAGTGGATACCCCCAAAACTTCCTAGTCTTATTCTCACAGACTACACAGAACAGGTCAGTGTTCCCTGCATTAACCTCTATCTGTGCTCCAATATAGCTGGTTTTATGGCAGCAGCTTTTTTCCACTTTCATTGCACTCTGCCCAGGGTTTTTATATCTTACATACCCTGGTTCTACTCAAAAAGGTCACTCAATCTGCAGCCAACATTGCTGCACAGCAAGGAAGAGACACTCCTGTGCTTCAATTCAACCCAAGTGAAGGCAGCATTCCTGATCTCTTCACTGGGAACACTCCCAGGAAAACACGGGGCACCTCACTTGGGAAGGAGAGGACTGGCGGTCTTTCCAGCTTTAATTTTTAATTTACACATGTCAAAGTAGCTGCTGTAGGAAATGGATTTGTCTTCCCCAGTGCAAGACAGGCGTAGATATAGAGGAGGAAATCCAGTGAAGAACAACTAAAGTGGTTAAGGGACTGCAGTGGTTAAGGGGCTTTCCATCATGGAAAGAGGCTGAGGCAGCTTGGGTTGCCCGGGCTGGAGAAGACTCAGCATCTCATCCATATCTGAATGGGATTTTGGATGGCAGTGAAGAAGATGGAGACAGGCTCTTCTCAAAGGTGCTCAAAAGACAACCAGCACAATTTGAATTACAGAACTTAAACATAGTAAAAACATTATTACTGTGATTGTGGTTAAACAGTAGCAGGTTGCCCAGAAATTTTTCACCACCTCTATCCATGGAGATATTAAAAAAATCCCTCTGTGCGTGGTTTTGAACTTTTAAAATTGAAATGAACAACTAGTTATTAGCAATCATGATTGTGAACATCCACAAAGTACAAATGTTTGTTTATTTAGATTGAGGAAACCTTTTCCAGCCACCTGGAGAAAACCTCTCAGCTGTGCTATGGAGATCTGCCCCTCATCAGCAGCTAGGGATGATGAAGCACCTTTGCTTTCTTTGCCATGAGTGACCAAACAAGTTGTCTCCTTCCTAAGGAAAGGTGGGAACTCTGACTCCAGTACAAGGCAAGAAAAAGGGAGACCAGGAATTGGAAGTTCAGAAACAGGAAATTTAGGGCACAGTGACCTGAAATTCAGTGACACCCATGTCCCATGTGGAGTCCAAACTACATCCACGAGTTTGGGCTTCAACATCTCCAGTGCTTTAACACCACAACAGCTCGATTAAACACAGCTCAGGAGAACTAGTCTGTCCTATTGTAATAGCATTAAAAATGAAATTCCTCCTATGAAGGTTTTTTTAGGATTCTTCCACACATGCCCCCTCACCAAAAAAGCCCCTGAGCCTTAAAACTTTCATCTAAGAAGCAAAACTGTCCTATTTTCATTCCCTCCCAAACACAGCTGTGTTTGAAGTCCTGGCAAAACCAGGTTAGAGTATGAATGAACAAAGCAAGTAGGAATTTAAGGCACAAGCCTTGCCTTGATGAAGGTAATTATTAGGTCAGCCCAAGAAAAAATTGATGAGCCTGACATAACACTCCCAAACAGATCAACAGTCTTCATATAAATTTTGGTCCTGGCTTCTATAAAACCATTATCATTCCCTAGCATTGTAATTTACAGCCTGATGATGCACTGAATCATATTTTAATTTATCTGGAAGATATAAACAAACATTCTTGGATGGAAATTAATACCTGATCTTTGGCTACCTCTTGTGGTATAAAAACCCAGAGAGAAATTACATTCAGAAAAAAAAAAAAAACATTTAAGAAAATCATTGCACAACTGATGAGCTTGTCAAATAATTGTAAGGAGAAAATTAGTTCTTAGGGGGGTTGTGTATAAGAAGCTTAGAATATTTTGCTGTGTAAATGAATACCAGAGTCTTAACAGGGTGAATATTTCTGTAAGTGTATGCCATGGATGGCACCTGTTTTCATACACAAGTGGAGGGCAAATAAAGAATTAAATCAAAGCCTCAACTCTCCCATTTTCCTAATGCCCACTGTTCTGCAAAATGTTTCATGCTTTTGTAGGAATTCTGTGCTCGAAGAGAAATCTGTGAAGCACTGCTAACCTAAGGAGAAAAAACCCAGGGAGCTGACGTGAACCTCTGCTACACAACAGGATAAAATCCACATAAAACCAGGCTCAACAGCTACAAGTAATCTCAAGTATAGTAAAGGTGCAAGATATACAGTTATGGAGAGGAGACTCAGGAGTGCAGCTGGCATGCTGAGAGAACATCTGTACACTCATTGTACCACAGTTCATCAACTGTTTATTCCAGCAAGTACCAGATGCAAAGGAGGAATGGGAAGAGCATGAACAGAAATCAGAATTTGTTCTGATCGAGAGGATCACATGGTCTGAGTCAAAGAAGGAAAGCGAAGAGATTTTCAAAATCAGACAGAAGGCCTATCCAGCCTCCAACTGGAGAAAAGCAGGGTAGCCCAAACACGGCTCATGGCTCTTATTAGTTCTGGCCTACGTGTACAGGAACCCAAAACTTTCTTTGGTGGTTACAACAGTAATTCAAAAAAGCAGACACACTCCCTTTTTAAGGTAGAAACAGAGACTTGTCCAAAGAAAAAGGATTTGTGCCACCTCAGTGTCTTATGGGTTTCTAAAAAGGCCTGACAATTTGGGTTCTAGAGTAGAAATTCAGGTCTGGCTCGAGTAATCTCCCACCACCACTCAATCAACTGGAGAACCAGCAAGATCCCTGGATCAAATTAAACAGGGAAAAAAAAAACCCCCACACTTCAGTTAATTTTTTTCTCTTATGCCCAACCAATTCAGTATAGGGAAGAGAGTTCTTTTTCCTGACAATCTAGCATCCAAGAAAACGTTCCTACCTGTATTGCCAAAAGTATGGCTTGTGGGAACACTGTCCCACATGTCCTGCACATTGTACCATGGAATTTAATCCAAATTCATAAGTACTACACCCCTCATCACATGCTAGGAAAATACCAAAGTCCTCATCATGCTAGGAAATAAGCTCTTGGGAAAGTCAGTGGCAGAACTCCTGTGAAACAAGACAGGCAACGCAAACAACACCACAAAGGAAATGGAATACTCTGCTGGATGATAAGCAGCCAGAGGAAAACGGGCCCCGGACAACCAGCAGCACACAGCAAAGGAGATCTCCACGTGGGATTTTTCAAGAAAGTCAAGTGAAAAAGAGGAGGTTCTCCTGAGGAGGAGTAGATCAGAAGAGCTCAAAGACAGACCTATGTCCAAGTTGTGCTTTGTAGCCCCACATCCTGCAGGAAAAGGCAGGATCTCTCCTTTCGTGCTAACCTCTCCATGGCCAGCACTCACATTCAGATGGGCACAGAGAGAAATAAGGTTTCATCACCAACTCAAAACGCCATTATAAAATTTGCTGAGGAAATTGCAAACCCAAAATGGAAGCCAGCTGAGACCACAGCCTGCAGGGTCATGTATCATTAGCGCCAAGTGAACCAAGTCCAAATGTCCAGCTTACTGTTCAGGAGGAAACAAAAGCACTACTATATATGTGGGCAAAGCATCATCTTTTTCTAATCAAACCTGTCTTAGGACTGGGTTGAGAAAAGCACTCAAGCATGTGCTTAAGGCTCTCTATATTTTTTTTTTTTTATTTTCAGAAAACAGCTCGAAACACACATTTACCTGTAAGCACTTGCTAAGGCTGTGAATAACAGTGAAAACCACAACTAAAATCTTCGGAGAAAAAGGTGTTATAAAAAAAAAAAAGCAAAATGTGATAAGATGTGATCGTCCATCGTATTGCCTTATCTCTTATCTCTCTGCTAGGAACACTGTGGGACAAACAGTGAGTAACACAAGGCTGCTCACAACATTAGACACAATATCCGAGTCACAAAAACTATATAATCAGCACCCTACCATATTCTTGGGTTTATTTATGGCATCGCCAGAGAGCCAGTAAAAAAAGTAATTAGAACAGCTCCAGGTTTGAGACCATTCTCAGCCATTCAACCTCCAAAGGAGATCTTTTGCAAGAGTCTGGAGTGAAAGTTATGACCCCATTTAGTGCCATTCACTAATGGCAGTAAACATGACACAGTTTCACACCCTGGCTCAGTCCTCATGCCTGCTTGCAGCACATTAATAATCCTGTCAGAGCTGTCAAGGGGACACAAGACTTGCTGTTCTGGTGATGCTCTGTCCCTGTCTCCATTCAAATAATTTGTCTTTCATCACCGTCAGAATTGTTTTCCAGCATTTCTCTTTGACTCAATGACTTTTGATCTCTGGCCTAATATTCCATTCACCCTTACCAAAAAATCAAAACCCCCACAAATCTGAATAATTAGCCAGAAAGTTGCTGGCTAACAAATCCAAAAGGTTGCAAAGGCAAACTGTCACCAATTTCATCGTGTGATTAACACAAGTTGACTTACATCCCGAGGAGGCCATGTTGCCTCCCTGGGAAATACTCTTCTGCACCAGTTATTCTTAGGTGTTATTTCTGATTAATTATGCTCTCGCTCCATTAGAAAACTGATGGCCAACTTTGCATCTGTCTCTTCGCTTTTTATCTTACAAAGACAAGCAGTTATAAAAAATTCATAGGAAGGAACGAGAAGATGGTCAGTGTGTCCGAGGAGGTGCAGCAGCTCAGGTTTTCTGTCCTGAGAGTATAAAAGTGAAGGTCATAGAAGCATCAATTGATACAGAACCCCATCTTCCCAGGCAGAGGTGTCGTTTTTCTCTCACAAAAATGCATCTGCAGCTTCACGCAGTAGAATTATTAACAATTCCACGAAAAAAATACCAGATGCATCTCCAGTTTTATGAATGCAAATAGCCCCATTGGAGCCGAGGGGAATACTCACACGTGTTTAAGTTAGACACATGCATAAGCAAAGGCAGGATCACAGCCCCAGCTATAAATATTTATGTCTGCAGTACAACACAGCCTCAAAAATGCATTCACAAAACAGACTATAATGCGAGATCCTGACAATACAGGTTACTCCATAGAATTTCAATGGGAGGCACTTCTTTCTTGTGTCCCTTTGAAAACCCCAGCCTCTATTATTTTAATAAAGCCGCCACTGTCATTTCAGCAACCTTGGCCAATAGCACCCACAAGAAGCAAAAAGAAATTAAACACAGCAAAAATAAACTAAAAATAATTCGTTACTGCCAATGTAAAAATCTTTTCAAACTATGTTTTAGCACATTTATTGATTATTAAGCAGGGTACTAAAAGGATCTGACTTTGGAGCACTAACATACATCTTCAACTAAGATTAGCACAAATCAGGCGAACTCCCACCTCTCTCTTCCTTAGAGATTTAAAATTAGATTCGGGTGACTAATGCAGATAAAAATATTCATTCACTTCAGCCACACAATCTGGTTTCCTGGCACAAGTGTTTGCAGAAAACAAATGTTAAAAGCAAATGCCGTTATTTACTTTGGAAGAATATTTCTACACAACCAATGACAGAATAGAAACACCAGCAGGTGACTTATGCAGCCAGTCAGAAAAAATATCCCTCACGTTTGAAACAGTCAATTCACAGAGGAAGAATATTTGCAAAAGAAATTTTGTCAGATCCATTTGAGCTCGGAATACATAAAATAGAAACCAGAAAAGTACTGAAGGAGAAGATGGACTTAGTCAAAACAAACCCCTCAATCTAAACCCAAGCCCAAAAATTGCTTTTCCCCTTCAGTTCAAAAGATTTTGGATCAGGCTACTCCAGCTCAATTCAGCTTCAAAGGCTCACACAAACCTGGAAGCATCACCCTGCAAGCAAATCTCAAGCACTTGGTCTGCACAGCATTGCAGGATCGAGTCTTGTAGAGAGCATCAAACACAAGTTGTAATTAAAATAATTTATATGCCGCTAACAAGTCAGCTAAAGCAAGCACATCAGGTTCCCAGCATGGATTTCAATTTGCTTCAAAATTACTCAAGGATAGGAGCTCATATTTTCAACATCATCCTAGTTAGCTTAGGAAAAAATAAAAAATAAAAATGCAAGACCCAAGTGACAGCTGTTTGATTGGAAGAAGGTGGGGGTGGCTCTTACTTGGTAGGTGTTTACTCACTGCCTGGATTCATCATGAAAGCAAACATCCAGACTGTGCATATGCTCCCAACAAACGTGTCACGGGCTGCAAAAGGAGCAGGCTGGGCTGCTTTCCCATGAGGAAGTGTGCGCAGGGCTGCACAATCAGTGCTGCTGGGTAATTCCTGGCGGAATCTCACCTAATGGGAGTCAGCCCCAACACATGGATCCTTCCTCACCCTCTCTTGTAATCCTCAGGAAACCCAGTCCTGAATTAGGCTGTGCTCTGCTGGCTTCTTTCTTCACCTCGGCGCTGTTTCTTCACAAGCTGCAATCACTTAGCTGCCCATAAAATCCAGAATGAGCCACCTAGATGGATCTTTTAGCCTTTTGAAATACTGAGATTAGCCCCGGTGTGTCCTGGAGCAAGCAGCCATCCTTCTGCAGGACCACCTGTATCTCCACAAGGACCATGGAGGTGGAGACAGTGTGTGAAAATGAACCAGCGTGTCAGAAATCCAATTTCTCCCTCTGTGGGTAAAGTACCTCAGAGAAAATCAGCTGATGATGGAAAAGAGCCCACAGAACACCACCAATGTGACTGCAGCATTTTCTAACAGCCATGCATATCGCCTAAAAAATTAAAATATATATATACTGTTAGTGTATTTGGTTCAAGCACTTATAAACTGTTCACCTCAGCTGAAGCATGGGTTCTTGCTTTAAGGAGAACTGGACACAACTGGTTTTTGTTTTGTTTTGTTGGGTTTGTTGTTTTTTTTTTTACTTAGAAGCAGAACAGTTGCCGAAATCTCCTTGTGTTCTTTTTGGCCTGCTTGGTTTTTCCACTGTGGAAATTATTATTTTAAGGTCAGAAACAATTCCACTCCAATATTTATCCTTGCTAACATTACAGTGCAGGTGTTGGATATTCAGGGTGACTGCCACCCCCACAAGCCAACTACCTTGTCTCTAACGTACAAATTGTGGCACGTTTAATTGCAAATATTTGAGGAGTTAAAACTGAAACTCAGTGCTGACTGGCAGAGTCCAAAATTTTAACTTCCCACATCCTTTTTTTGGATCCTCTGCTTTTGGACATTTCTAAAGAAGCCATAGAGGTCTTGATAGATCTCACACCTCATCTGCTGTGACAATTCCTTTGCTTCTCAGATCAGTAACATAAAACTTTGTATTTGAGGCTTTCGCAGCAGATTGTTTGGTGCTTTAAGTCTCATTTATGCTTTATCACTTACTGAGCTGACAAGTCATTTAAATATTCAATTTAGGAAATAGCAAAAGTTTATGTGTTGTCCTGAACTTACTAAGGATAACATTTAAGAAACCTAATTCATAGGATGGCATCTGAAACCAGCAGGTCAGGAGGGAAAGTTATTAGCCTGGATTCAAGGCTTTAACTGGAATAATGTGTGCTCTCGATCTCCAAGGATTATGCAGTCAGAAGGGAGATATCTGGCTAGATGGGATTTTGCACATCTGTCAGCTACATCAGAGATCCAAATGCAAAAGCCAGCATGTAAGAACATTATGTGGATTTGTGTCCCTCTCCTGAGGATCTGGGGTCCATAAACCAATGAATGGATTACAAAGAAACATGGTTATAGTATTTTCATCTGTGACAGATACTGCTGCAACTCCAGAGTGGCTCCCAATACTTAAAGGGAAACCATACCCATTCTCCACATAGCCCCTGAGAAAATGCAGAAGGCACGAAGAAATGAAGAAATCAGAAAATTTATGCTAAAAATGGGTCAGCACCTGACTTAAAAACTCCAGGGCTGGTCAGAACCAGCACAGTATGGGAGTGTTTTCCTTCATTCATACGTGCTGTCTGTAATGAATCCATGTGGAAGAGTGAGTGGTTGTACACCCTGAACCACACTTTAGAAATGTGCAAAGAAGTTCACCAGAGGGGCTGGAGTTCCCAGTAACCCAGAACTGCATTCCATTTAACATTAACAGGAAAACTCCATGACCCTGTCTGTGGACATTCCCTATCAATTCACCCCACACCCCTCAAACTCTGCTTCAAGTGTCTCAGCGTGAGAACTGCTGAGCTTTGCATCTGTTTGAATGCTCTCAGGGAAACCCAGGAAACACCAAGAGCACATGAAACTGAACGACTGGATGTGTTACAGATTAGAATTTCAAAATGCCCACACCCAACTTCAGCAAGTTTCCCACCTTCACCTCGGGAAAAGCTGTGAAACTAAAATTCCAAGGGAATTTTCTTTTTCAAGCCCAATGGCACACACGGGCTCCTAACAAAGTGCAGGGCACACCAGCCAAAGAGGAATTTGCAGATCTCTGAGGGTTTTACTCCCCAGAGTTATGAGATACTGTAGAGATACTTCAGGTTTGGAAAGCCAGGGTAGCAACATATGAACTTTTTTTTTTATTTAGCCACACAATGCAAAAGGGTTTACTTGACCCACTGAATTATTCTGTGTACAACCTTAGTCAGAGAGTTCTTTGTTCCTGTGTTCTCGTGAGGGAGGCATCATTAGAAGGAGTCCTGTTTGTTTCTTTTGGATCTTATTTGGGAAGGCAGGCATTTTAATTTGGAGCCAGGACTGACACTATTTGCACCATGGCAAGACATTACCTGTTGGGTTTTCTCTGGAGTTCACCTGTTTATGTTTAATAAAAATGCACTTTTGTAACTCATGATGGGCTAGAGAATTCCCAAACCATTCAAAATACTTTAAAGTTCTTTTGGGACACAGCCAGATACTTAATATTGTATTACATTTTATAGTTGTCACTTAATCAAGCTATTTAATATTATAGTACATTTTAAAACTGTCACTTAATCACATTTTCTTGACCCTTTTATGTGAATTAAAGATCACTGTAGATAAAAAATGGCATGCTTTAGTTTAAATAGATTCAGTATGTCCAGTTTGACAGTTACTTCTGAGACATTAAAAGAATTTTCTGTGATTAATGTGACCCCCACACGTTAGGTAGTATAATGTTCCATTTCTTCAACCATTAGAGGAAACAGCATTAGACAGAAGGAGCCAAAACTTATCTGACTGTATGTAAAGCTAAGAAAGCCTAAAGATAATGTACAGCTCTGTCTGGTGTGCTGTGAGACCAAGTTAAACCAACTCAGTATTTTCTGTTTCCTTACAATTCAAATGGGGAAAAAAAAAAAAAAGCGCTCAGCAGTAACACAGCAAGCCTACATTCCACAACGGAAGAAAGATCTTATTGCAGCTTGCACAGAAAAGGAATAAATGCACTTTCTGCCATGGCAGGTGAGCAGGACTGTCTGTGCTTGGTATAAATGATTGATAGCCATGCATCCTAGTCTTGGAAGGCTTCTTACCTATGCATTTACTCACAAGAGCAAAAAAAAATGTACATAAGACGTGTCCACCCTCAGAACCATTTTTAATGGCAATCACCATCACCATCATCTTTGGTGGTTGATCCAGAACTGTGTCATTGAAAGATTTTATGCTTTTAAGTCATACATAGTAAATTACCTTCTCTTATAGGCATGTTTAAAACTATTGTCTTTTGCTGTAACCTTGGTCCTAAGATCCTATTTAATTTATTGAATTCTAATTGCTCTTCCTTTTGTATCTTAATCTCGAATCAGATGTACCACATTTGTTAACAGCTGTGACTGTAAGTGCTGCCCATTTTCAGAACATTCTGTGTGCTTTTCTTGATAGTTTAATTAGAATAAATACCCTTTTTAATGCATGAAGTGGGACACAGTATAATAACATTGATCTTTCATTTGACAGCAAATTTGTTTGATAACAGAACGGGGTTTAGTGTAACCAAATCGGCAACAGTAATTCATTTGGATAGTCAATTAAAAATAGTGTGTGGAGAGTACCTCTGCAAACAGTGAACAGCGGGCTAAAATAATCAAGACATGAAAAGAGCCTGCACAGAAATCAGGATGTTGATGGAGAAAAACAGTTCAAACTTATTTACAAGAGTTGCTTATGAGATGCGTGTGGGCATAAAAGCGTCTCTCTCTAAAAAATGTGGTCATGTTGGGAAAAGAAGTCAATTAACATGGTCCACTCAACAGAACTGCTCATTTTTTCCAGAGGGATATTTTCTTAACCTAAATTCTGCAGACAGGACAGCCTTTGCCTCCTCCTGGGAGAAATGAGCCAGTTTTTGCATTGGACTCCCAGCAGCTTGGGAGGGAGAACCTCCCCCTCCATCCAAGGGCAGACATCAGCTCAAGGAGCTCCATCCCACCAGCCACACTGGCAATGGCCCAGGATCTGACAGCAGCAGATCCTCAACGCTTGGGGCTACAGCTCACCTACACTCTTCTCCTCTGACACTGAATAAAGCACCTAAAAACTAAGCTACAAGCACGAGCAGCAGCGGAAAGGTAGATGCACACTTTTCCCTCAATCCAGAGGAAATTCTGTCCAGACAGACAGACTAACTGAAGAGCTCAGTCAACCCAAGCTGTTGAGCCTCAGAATTAATGTTGTTGCTGTAGTGGGGATGTCACAGGTATTGAACACAGCACAGCAGTGGAGAGGACAGGTACTGTTGCTCCCAGCAGGTAAATGGATATTATCCTTTTCCCTTCATCTATTTTTTCCCTTCCTGTTTGTCATCAGCATTCTTGGATCTTCAATTAGATTGTAAGCTCCCTGGGACATAAACCAGGTCATTATTTTGTCTTCAAAAAGGGATCATCACAAGGGGCCAAGACTGTGTCAATGCTGCTTGGAGCCTTTGGGCAAAATATTACTAAATTGCCCTTCAACTCCAACCCAAAATTATAGGCATGCTGCGTGCAGTATTTTGTAAGCCATTGTTTTGCAACGTGGAAATATGCAAGTGAACATGATACTTGAACAACATAATTCATTTTCCATTCATGAGCCACAATGGGTATCTCATGGCACTGTTTGCTCTTCAGTTTCAAATGTGAACTTGCATACAAAGTCAAGCAAATGAGCTCGCCTTCACGTTGTTTTATTAAGCTCTTGGACTTCACTCTAAGCCCTAGAAGAAGAAGTTACAGTTGCTGTCGTCTCACAAAAGCAGTGAAATTCCCAAAGAACTGAAGAACTTGGCCCTGGGTTGTGTATGAAAGTGGCTGTAAGTCCTCTGCTGCTTTTCTTATCCTTCCTCGTGCCAGCCCCGCATTTGTGTTCAAAATTAAGTTTTACAGCAGCATTCCATAAAACTCCTCATCTTAACTTTTGGAGGATATCCTTAATGACATTATTGGTTTGAAAAGTTTAAAGATAGCTTTGTTTTAATTTCTCTTTAGCTTTTCACTCAAATACCCCGTGTATGACATTATTATAATTCCTTCGCTGGGTTTATACCTGCAAACTCCTCTCCTGTTCTTTTGTTCTCGGGCTAATCTTTCCTTTTATATTAATGAAGCCCTTTGAAGTATCTCTTCAAATCTTCAACTAGATTCCTTTGTGACTCTTTTCCTCCCCCTAAACCTGATAGGGTTCTTTTTATCGTGAAAATTATTAATACTTCCCCCACTTCTGGCATTGTACTGTCAGCTTTAAAACGTTCTATTATTATTTCTGATCTTAAGCTGCTTTCTCCTGACCCAGGAATATTGGCAAATTACCGACCTATAGCCAAGCTTTTATAGGGAAGGTCTAGCATCAAGTGGTAGCCTTTCAAGTGCTTAACCACCTAGTAATAATCTTTATGACAAATGGCCTCCAGCTTTGCAGTTATGCCTAAGAGCGTCCCTTAAAGTGGTCAATGACTTTTTATAAAACCAAACCCTGAGTATCATGTCAGCTCTTACCCACCTGGCTATTAGCACACCTCGAGACCACACTGCAGATCACAGTAACCCTTTCTGACCACAGGCCAGCTGATAAAACACAGGGAGGAGGAGTTTTCTTCAATCTGAAGACATCAACTTTTCACTCCAGGACATCATTCATCCACGTCGAGCAACGTGCATCATTTTCTTGTAATCAATGCAGAGTCCACTGCTCCTGAGTGGTATTGCAGCTAATCATTAAGATAAATATAATTGTTAAGAGTACTGACACTCCTTTCAGCTGCTTTATGCAAAGAATTGATTTCTACACATGCAGTTTGGCATTTTACTGTGAATCAGTCTTCTTTTATTTTTTCTTTTTTTCTTTTTCTCTTTTTTTCTTTTTTCTTTTTTTCTTTTTTCTTTTTTTCTTTTTTTCNTTCTGCTGCTTCATCACAGTGCCCTAAGAGCAATGCAATGGTTTAAAATTATGGGGTTTGCAACAGGAAGTGTTTATGGGTAGCAATTTTCCAGAATTTTCGGTTTAGGTCTACTCCTGCAATCAAAAGCGTTCCTAAAATTTACTGCAAACTAGAAATCAAGACTATTAGCCATGAAGCAACATGAAACAAAGTGTTCCTTAACAGGTTATTTCCTGGTCACTCAGCTGAGTAGAAATTCTACAGGAAAAACAACTTTTCACCTCCCAACCACAATTCATTGCTTTTAAAAATTGCCTCATCATAATCAGAGGTTTTGTCATGGCTTTCATCAGAAAAACAAATCCAGAAACAAACAAAGATGACAAGAACTGTGACAGATGCCTTTGTTTGATGCAGTGATCCTCCCTAGGTGGATAAAGAACCACAGTCAAGAGTGGTGAGTATTTTTTGACAAGCCTCATTTTGCTGAAATGGAAATATTGAGGGAGGAGGTGGCTGATGAAACTTGTTCTCTTAATTAGAATATCTCCAGCTAGTCCACAGACAATGAAACCCTTCTGGTGTTCTCTAACCTGGCCTCCAATTATCAAAAAGATTTTTTTTTTGCCAAAAATAGAACAAACCTATCATAAAGTGACTTTGTTATATTTGTCTCTATTTGTGATATTTGCTGTGCTTAATCTAAAAGCTGAGACAAACCTCACACACGAATGACAAACATTTGGCAAACGCCCTGTTCAGACCGTCCTGTTTTCTCACATGCCCACCAGCACAAGACCTTTTGCCTATCCTCAGCATTCCCCCACACAATCCAAGCCTTTCTGCTCTCAAATTAACTCCCACCCTGATCTCACAAAAGAACAAAATTAGAAGGCAGCCTGTGGAATTCTCAAGGCTTACGCAAGGAGACTCGGGCAGAACCAAGAGAGGAATGCAGAAATTTTGCTGGCTCCAGCAAAACCAACCTGAGTCAGCTGAAAGCTCCTAAGGGATGATCAAACTCCTAGGTCAGGTTGCTGGTCACTCCATTGCTTCACTGAGACACATCACAGGTGGCAGTTCCATTTGCACACTCACCATTACTCTGAAAGTTCTGTCTTCAAGCTGGAGCGGGCAAATTTCAAATTGAAATACATTTAGAAACACACACACACACAATTTGGATGCTCCAAAGCTGAACTTTTAGAGCTTTAGATGGACTCCAAAGGACTCCAAGACAAACCAACACTTGCTCCTGGCAAAAAGCTACTCATTGCTGAACTGGGGATTTGCCTGTAAGTTTGTGTACAGTCTGTGTTGATGAGGGAGGGGAGCAAGCTGAATATTAAAAACTGCTGCCTCAAGAATAATATAATGTACAGATTTAATCATAGTAAAAAATGATCTGCAAGTAATTGTAGTCATTACTACATCTGCTCAGAGCTGTGGGTAATCATTATGTATGAGTGAATTAAATCAAATTCCATATCATGGGTCTGATCCTAGAATTTCCTCAGTAAATTCGCCTTGTATTAATAATCACCTTCAGTGTAGAGAGTCTATTTGCTTCTATGGGTACATTTCTTACATGAGAACTCTTGTGACCCTTCCACATTTTACCTTTAATTTTAATTAAAATTTAACCCCAAAAACTTAAGAAGGTAGACTAAATATAGATTTCCAAAGTTGGGAAATGGATTTGTTTCACTCCGCTCTTCTCTCAGTAAAGGCACTAAAGGGGGTAGAGAGAAAGAAGCTTCAAGTGGAGCCTGAGTAATGCAAAAGGCAAAGCCTTCCAAGACAAAAAGTTGAGCTCAAATTCCTTCCTTTTGTCACTAAATCCAGGCATTAACACGGCACTGAAGACACAGGTGTAATTTACTGCACAGAGTGGGAATGTCAAACCCTGACTCATGAAGATAAGAAAAACCTGTTTACAAAAAAAGCTGCTGAAGGGCAGAGCTGGAGCCAAACTCAACCTAGATCAATAGCCAGATGAATTATTAGTAAAAGAAATAAGTTATTGGTGTAGTTTCTTCTGTGACACTTATGCCAAATGTTAGAGACTGCATTTCAGTGTATTGTCATGAAAATATATCCAAACCAGAAAGTTTTTACTCCAGCAGTCTTGTGCTGACCTCTGTGCATGTTTGAAATGAGGAGTAAGAAGTGAGGCCCCAGATATCCCCATTGTAGAGAGGACAAGTTTTAACCTTCCTAAGAGAGCCAGGAAGGCACCATGCTCTCCCGAAGATGCAAGTGAGAAATCAAAATATGTCTGAATTCTTCCTCTCATGTCTGTGAGAAAATATGTTATAAACTGAGTTTAGGTGGCATTTTCAATATCTTTCTCATGGTGGATATTCTAGCAAAAATGGTCTTGAGCAAGGAGAGACTACTGGTTTGCTTCTGTACATCTCCCCAACACCCACAGCCAGACAGGTACACTCTCACTTCTGACATAGGTAAGACAGTATTTGATCCTGCAAAGGATCATTTTTTTTTCTCCTGAAACAGAAATGAGCTGCCAAGCATAATCAAACAATGAGAATCGTTTTTCCAAAGAAGAGCGAGAGCAGCAACAACAAAAAACTCCAGTGAGAATTATGACAACAATGTAAGAATGCAATCAGTAGAGAAATCCTGATATATGAGGACCTTACATTTTTAAATGCCTTTAAACCAGTACAAATAAACATAAATTTAAACAGAATTCAATGCACAATTGAATTAGAAGGGGAAAATTCAACCGAATTACTAAAATTCCACTATGGAATTTGCAAGTAGTTTATCTAGATAAAGCCATAAAATTAATAAAACAGCAGCAAAAAGAACTTTTGCTGTCAGTAAGAAATCCAAATCAGGGATGAGAGTATTACGAATGCTGCATAAAGAGCTGTGGAAAATATCCTCCAGTGGAGAGGAACTAATGATAGATGAATGTGCACATGTAGTTGAACATGCAGAAAAGAAAACCAACATTCCAAGAAGGAAAGCAGAAAAGCTATCAGGAGTATTGGCTCATGTGAACATTCACAAGAATCAGATGCACACAAGGAGAAAAAGTAAATTACCAAAAAAGCAGCCTGCTCTGTAAAATAAAATACATGTTTGGCTCTACGCATATTCTTCAGTAGATTATCAAGGGAGCATGTGTCACACACACAGTTGTGAGGAAAGCTGGCAGGAACAATCAACCACATAAAACTCACCCAGTTTGGGGTTTCATTACCTACGTCAGGCCCCATGTTGTTCCCATGATGGGAAACTTCCCTTCGACTTCGTGGAAAACAGGATCAGGCCCTTGCTCAGCAAAGGGGTTAAAAAATGGAGTGTAGCAAAATGCTTGAAGTGCACCTCAGCCCAAAAGCAGGCCACTCCAAAGAACCAATCCCTTTTGCATTCCTCACCATAGGAAATACAATTCTCCTACCTGTGTTTTGTGTTAAGTTGTTGGGCTCGGCTGAATCAAAATCTGAGCAAAGCAAACCCACACGAACTTAAAATCAAATGAGATTTCACACTCCCCCTGCACACTGAAGCAGCCCTACACAAAGGTACTTGCAGCAGATGCAGCCAGTGCACCTTTTAAGAGCGAGCAGAAATAGAACACGTTTGTAACAGACAAATTAGAAGCGCATCAAGGTACTGGATGAAAACATTTTTTGAACATAAGCCAAGTACACGGTAGGAACAGGTTGGAAGGTTAAATCATTTCTAACCACAACTCAAAGACGACTTCATAGTCAAAATATCCTTTTTTTTAACTCTTGTCTTCCAAGCACACATCACAACTTTTGTTTCCATTGGTTTTAAGCCCCTATTTCAAAAGAAGCATTTGCTGTAACAGCTCATTTTTTTCATGCAAAATACTGAATCTAATTGCGGAAATATGTCATTCCCTCCTCTCCGCCACATGGCATGAGTTAATGATGATGAATGAAAGTAATAAAACCCAAATCTTTTTCAAACTAAAGCTCCTGTTAAATTACTGGAAATTATATGCATGCGTCTACAATGAGGACACTGCAGAAGGTCAAAGATCTTGCTTCCTGCATTTGGCCAAACTATTCAACAGGCAGCTTGGCTGAACCTGCACAGACACATTTTTACTGAGGTCTGGGGGAGCCACCTAAGAAAAGCAGCTTAGTTCAAGGCTGGTGATTTCATTAGAGCATTTCTCCCCATCCCCACGGAACACTAAATACTATTACAAAGAGTCTATGACCTGCCTTTGCATGTCCACGGCAAGCTATTTTTGGATGTCCGAGACCAGGGTTTGGAAGAGTAATATATCACCTAAGGTGATATGCACTTTTAATGGAGGTCCCAATTTCCCTAATACAAAACTTTATTCCGTGGCATTGACATGAAGCAGGAGTACAGCAAATTTAGAGCCAGATGCTGTCCCTCTCATTCACTCTGCATCACACCCAATTTCTCCAGTTGGCCCACTAAGACAGGTAAACCATTCAGAGGTTAAGGTCTCTCATGGTTTAACCCCAGCCAGAAACTAAGTCCCAAAGCAGCAGGAAGGGGAGAATCAGGGAAAGAAAAAAAAAAAAAGAGGAAAACTCACTGAGATAAGAACAGTTTAATATTAAAACAAAGTTTAAAAAAAAAACAAACCTAACATTACCATTAATTATAGTAATGGTATTTGTAATAAAAAAGGAGAGAGAGGGATAAAACAAAACAAATAGACAAATGATGCACAGCACTATTTCTCCCCACCTGCTGATCAGAGCCCAGGTAGTGATCATCCCCTCCCAGCCAAATTCCTCCAGTTTATGTGCTGTGGTATGGAATATCCCTTTATGTGCTGTGGAATATCCCTTTGGCCAGCTCTGGTCAGCTGTCCTGGCATGCTCCCTCATGGCTTCTTGTGCTGCTCCTCGCTGGCTGAGCATGAGACACTGGGAAGTCCTTGACTTAGGGCAAACACCGCTCAGCAGCAACCAAAACATCAGTGCATGAACATTGTTCTCATCCTAAACCCAAAACACAGCTGTGTACCAGCTGCTAGGAGGAAAATGACCTGTATCCCAGCTGACAACAGGACAAGGTCCTACTCAATAAAAACACAACAGGCAAAATGTATTCCTTTCCTGTCTGCAGACTGTTTCTCATTCTGCTTGCTGCAAACTATATCAGCTTATTGCTGCTCTCCCCATTCATTTGTTTCCTCATTTTTGCTTAACTGGCCCACAGTTCTGTGGCCCCTTCTTTTCCTCTGGGCATTCAGACACTATGTTCTCCTTTCTTTTCCCCCAGCTCACCCACAGCTCACTTTGGAGTCTTTTTGTCTCCCTTCCTTTCATCATCAATTCATTGAGGTTTCATTGTTTTTGTCTTCCCACTATGCTGATCTCCCACTCCCCTGTGCTTCCCTCTTATGGTCCATTTCACAGATGGACCACAGAAGACGTGGAAAAACCCATAAGGAGAGGAATTCCTAATAACCTCTCTTAATGTATTTCCTTCCCACAGATGAGTTTGAATGCTTTGAATCTTGGAATCTTGGATGGGTATAAATCAAGGTGTTACTTTGCACAAGCCAGCAGGGGTTATTTTTGCATTAAAAAAAGTATTTGTAGGAGCAGATTTATCAGCAGCAAAGCAAAACCTACCATCCTTGCAAGTTTACTCTCTCTTGCCATGACAAACAGTTTGCAGAATCGAAATGCATAGAATTAGAAACATTGGTTATCAGAAACAAAAGAGCTAAATTCTGCCACTTGTGTTCACAGTGAGGGATAACTTACCCTCTAAGCAGTACTCATTTGGATACTCATCTGCAGGGCTCCTTGAAGCCATCAAGAAATCAAGTGGAATTGAAGTCTCTAGTCCACTCATTGCTCATTAGTTTGTCTTTCACTGTATAGGCAAGAACAGAGATGTTATTAGTGGGTAAATAACATAAGGGTACATTTTCCATAAGGCTCATGTAAATATGTGAGCAAGAAGCTAAAAACCTTCCATTTGTTCAGCCCTGGTCAGTGCACACTTGGCTTTCAGAAACTGGGTTTGGGATGTTCACCTAAAGCTCCCATGTCCCCAGTTCACTACTGGGAATAGTTAATGAAGCTGCTGTGAGGAATTCACTTAATTTTCATCTTGGCCATGCACAAAAGGAGAAGGAAATGTCATAGACCCACTCGAGGTGGTATTTCATAAACTATTTTTGAATGCGATGGACAACCAAAAGTTTCAACAACCTCCAAGATCTTTGAAAAAGAAGATATCTAAGGGAGGAAAGAAAACTAACTACAAAATATATCTGCAAGCACAATCTTGATCATAATTTTTGAAGACTAGTTTTTTTGGTTCAGCAGTTTGGCATGCAGCTTATAAATATCATACAAAATATATTGCTGTTTTCTGGCATCCTATGTCCACAAACAGAGCCATGTGTTGGAGTGGGATTAAATCCATTTGCAAGGCTGTGTGTGCAAGTTAAAAGAAGCATATTCTAAGTTTTATCTCATTGTAGGCTGAGATAAATGCCCTCATCCTACAATAGAGGCACCATTCCTGAACACAGGCCTTCAAGGGGCAGAATGACACCAACTGCAAGAAGTAGGTTTCATAACCAAAGCTGCGCCATGTGAGCTTTTACATTTTAACTCAATATTTATAAGAACGTGTCCTCATTTAATGAGCTTCTGGGAACATTTTCACAATTAAAAACCAAAACAAAACAAATTGAAAATAATTGTCAACATACTGACTACAATTGGCAGCTTCCAGAACAACTCACAATGCCATCTCCATGCCTTCTCAATGCCATCTCTCCCACAGTGACATTTCATTGCCATCCCATCCAGATGCTCATGTTAAGGGTTGGAGGTTCCCATCATTCCCATGCCCCCATCTATGTAAATGAAACCCTAAGAGCTGAATCACAAATCCTGTGCCATGTTTAAAGGTCACACCAAGGCAGTTCTTTGGACTTGCTTTGGTCTCATATAACGGGTTATTAGCAATGTCGTGGCCTGAGTAGATGCAAAAATTCATACTGAGGAAAAACAGATTTACAGAGACATCATATTTGTGACCACTGCTGTCAAAAGGGAACTGCAGTGAAGTTATACTGTAAGCATTCCTCATGAAGTTGTAACTTAGCATCCAAAAGCTCCCAGGACCAACTCGGGAGAAGGGCAACATGCAACACTGAAACATTTTGCAACTTTATCTCACCCACACAGACACAGGTGACAGCTGCTGAGAATGGGCAACTCCAAATCACAAAATCATCTCCTCTAGAACCTCTGAAAAATGAAGTGGACAAGCTGCCACAGAACTATGGTTCAGCCTTGGCAAATTCTACAGGAGCACTAGGACTCAGAAGACCAGCACGGGGAAGCTGAGATTTAATCTGAGATGATGGGAAAGCTCAGAGCATATTTGAGGTGATAAAAGAGCCTGATGAACCCATTTTGTATTCCCTAAAGGTAGCCCAGCAAACACTGTAGCTCTCTCAGAGAAAAAGCCACTCAAACAAGAAAAGTAAAACCAGAACACCTGGAATAATGCCCTGCATAGACCAAAAAAAAAAAAAATTCCGAAACCACACTATGCAAATTTCTTCTCGTTGCACAACGTTCCCTCTTAGTGCAAATGTTTTGCATAGCTGTGATTTCATGACGTCCAGCGCATTTCAGGAAAGGAGGAGGGAGAAATGCATTGGGCAGAAGGCTCACCTCTGGCTTCAGCACAGCCAGCATCATGGAACTCTGGAGTTCTGGAGGCATCAATCACCAGGAGGGCTGAGTTTTGGAACCTCTGTGACCAGCACCCACAGAGACACGATTTAGGAGGAACTGACGTCTCTGAGCAGGACTGTGATGAACCATGTAACACTTTTACAGGTGGCACAGTCATAACCATTAAACAGTTATGGCCAGCTTGAGTGAGAGAGTGAAGGATGTGAGCACAGGGTGATAAAACACGCCCACTAAGTTGAGAAAAATACACATATTCTGATTTTAGACACATGGGTTATCGAAGGTAAGAGAGCCCTCACTACAATATGATCTGTTATCAGAAACCTAAGGCAGCTGGTTGGATTCTGAACTGTGGCTCACAGATTCACATATGGTCACAGTTTTCTGGAGGGAGACAGAGAGGGGGGAGAAAAAAAACCAGCCAAGGTCTCTTTTAGCACAGTGAGTCTAGTACAGTCGAATGGTTTCTTCTTCTCTCTGTGTCTGACCCCATTTAAGTGCCATCTTAAATATTCCTAGGGACCCACTGGTCTGTAAAGAAAAAACTTTTAAGAAAACAATCTTTCAAGGGCTGACATTACCTAGTTCCCAGCACAGCTACAGACTAGTTGCTGTGAAATGCAACAACCTGTTGGGAATTGGAAAGCTCTCTTTTAACTGCCCTTACTATCTCTAAAGCCTCTCTAATAGCAATCCCAGAATAGAGGTTTAAAGCAAAATCATTTTAATGGAGGCCCCAGTACTACATTTTTATATTACACCAAGTCAAGCTATTGATTAGCTTTACATTAATTTTAAAAGCACAAAGAATTTGTCATGATTTTTTTTTTCTTCTCCCTTTGATATCAGCGTCCATCAGCAGCTGCATCAGTTTTCTGCTGAGCTGCCAAGCAAAGTTTAAATGATGATGCGCTTCCTCTCCCTGACTTCTTATTCCAGCTTGGTTCAGCAATCTCCACCAGCCACTTCCTGTCTCCCCTATTGCACCGTCTGGCACTTACTTCAGACAAGTCAATATGTTTAAATTATACCTGGACCAGGCATAATTAATCATCAAGCTTTCTGCTTTGTAATGTCATTTGAACTTCTGCGCGGCGTTCATAAGCAGAAAGCAAAACAAAAGTTTGGTGGTGAAACCCGTGCCATTGCCCCCTGCCTCTCACGGAGTTGGAGCTCCTTGGATTTCAGGAGATGATTTCTCAGGAAGCCACTGCTCCCCAGAGGTTCAGAATTACGTTAGTAGACTGACAATATGCATGGAGAAAACCCCAATAATCAGAGACATTTTGCGTGGGACCAGCCTGGAAACACAGGGCGGTTTTTTGATGTCAGCCAGAGCTTGGTGCTCCATGTGAAAGAGAACAGCCTTAGAGGTGGTGAGCATGGGACCCACCTCTGAGTCACAGCTCTACCTCTGTAGCTGCAATTCCCCAGGGCACGCAGTAATTTATGGCCATTAGAGGCCAGCAGTAAATTACTCCCCCCAGCCTGGCTCCAAGTCAAGCTCTCCAAGCAGCCACTGGAGACTCTGCAGGAGGGAAATGCAGAGAGCGAGAAGTGGTTGGCATCCATCCCTGGTCCATTCCAGCCTTGTCTACTTATAGAAAAGAAATAAACAGACAACTCACAAGATTCAGCTGGACAGGGTGCTGGGCCACCTAGTCTAGACCGTGCTTTTGCCAAGAAAGTTTGGGGCAGGTGATCCTCAAGGTCCCCTCCCAACCTACCACTCCACAATCCTGTGATAAATGCTGTTTTCTGCCTCCCAAGCACTCAGCTCAGAGGTCTGGACTTACCCATGATGGGGAAACAGGAGCTCTGTCCAAATCCAAACCCCTCATCCTGTGAGGAGGGAACCCTCAGCAAGAGCTTAGCCAGACACCGAGGTATTTCTTTTAGGTGGTTCAGGAACAAAAAGTGGTTTTCCAGCAGAAATGAATCTTCCATACAACCCACAGCACAGGCATCTTTAAAACACTTCAGAAAATAAAAATAAAACAGCAACAACAAACCCTCTTTTCTTAGAGCATCCCAAGCAATTTTACAGGGATTAATTATCCTTATTCATTTTTGTTTTTCCGTATATTTCAGCTCTCCCACAGAAAACTAATCCAATGGATTTCAAATTATGGCACAATTAGCATGAAATTAATTAGCATCTGACCTATCCCCTAGTTTTCCTCCAGCTGAGACTGCCAACTTTTAATATAAGCCTAAAGCAAGAACAGTAAGACTAATACAGCAAATGGGACAAAGGGTTTTTAAATTAAAGAGAGTTTAAAAAAACGCAATTTACAGCCATAAGCATTTCCCTGACAACAACCTCAAAACTCCAGTCCTCAAATAAAGTGTAGAGGAATATTCCACCTCCCCCTAACACAATGAGTTCATTTGCAAAGCCCCCAATCATCTTTCCCATCATTTAAAATTCTCATGGCCCTTCAAAAGCAGATCCTGTAGTTATCAATTAGCAATGCCTTTTAGTCCCATCATGCAAATTTTCTTTTCCACATAACCTCTCCAGACACCTGTAAGAATTTTTAAGTCCATCACATATGTATAATCAGTCCCCCAACTGTATCTCAGTCTTCACAATTTCCTGCATCATTTATAGACCTCTGCAGTGTCTCTTTTTGCCACTGTGTGTATTTCCCTTATTCCTGCAGGCTAATATTTACTATCTAGTACTCAGATTTGTCGCCCTCCTTCCTCTTCAGAATCCAGCCATCATTAACCAAATGCCTCAGTTATTCTTTCTCATAGTTGCTTCAATCACTGCCATCCCACTCTTCCACGTGTGAGTCACAGATACCCAATAACATTTAAATCTTTTGCTTTGCCTGGCAGGAATCATTGCCTCCCGTGGAACACAAGTTTTAACTCAGGATAAAAAAAAAGGACCGTGCTAAAAAATTAATCAAAAGGAACTTTCCCTCGTGCCCTGCCATGCTCATGTGTTGTTACAGCCTCTGTGAAGTTTAGCATCAGGCTCTCCCCTATCCTGGAAGCACAAGATTTCCAGGTGCAAATTCCACTGCCAGTGCTTTAGAAGGAAATACTATAGACACAGCTCCAACAGAAGGATTTTACAGCCCTGAAAGTGAAGCATTCAGGTGTCACCACCATCACGGCAGAGAAACAAAAAGCTTGGATAAAGCTTGCAGTAGAAATGAGACTAAAAAAAATAAATATATATGTGCAGGAAAAACAATACCAAAAAAATATAAGGGTAAAGAAGAGCTATGCAGCACATAGAAGACTCTTTGAGAATCTACACACACCCTTACAGATTCCACATGTACAATGCAGAATACACTTCATTCTCTCATCAGTAGAGGCTACATTGAAATCTACATCTTGGTCAACAGAGCTGCAATACTGTCAGTCTTTGAGAACACTGCAACTCACTCAGAAACCACAGAGAACAACAACCAGAAAGAGAGGGAAGAAAAAGTTCTGTACAAACAAAATATATTTTCAATATTATATTTTCATTTCACAGGTCTTTCATTCACCTGGGCACTTACTGATGTTGTGGTCTAACAACTCTGCTCTTACAGACTGCATGGGCTGTTCTCTCATTCTGTGGTTGCTAACATTGTGTTTTCATCATTTTTGGCTTGGTTTTTTCCCAAAGATGAAAAGAGGGTGGCTTTAGGGGTTTTTTTATGAGGTGGCAGCAAGCAGTGCCCCAACCCACAGCACTCCAAACCATCCTGCACTTTGGTTAAACAGCCCTGGACTCTCTGCTGCTGCTGCTCTTTTTTCTTTTGGCAATACAGAATCAAAAGAATCCTTCCCAACTCTGACAAATGAGGAGTGTGGTAAAAAATCAGAGAAGGAAAACAGCATGAGCTATCACAGCTAGTCCAAGAGCAGGAGGAAGTGCCTAGTGGCCAGCTATATTTTGGTCAGAGGAGGTAGGAGTGGGGTGCAGGCCAGTCTGCAGCTGCTGGGGTCACCTCTCATGCACACAGATGTCGTCTGCTCTTCTGGACCAGGCACAAAAAGAGGGCAAACAGCAGGTCCTGCCCTGAATAGGTACTGCAATCCCATCTGTTGGCCCACATGTCACGTATCAATGCATCTCCACACTGTGTGCCCAGTTCCCAACAACAGCCGCCAATTTCAAAGACCTCCTTTAGCAGGATGTCAAACTCATCAACCAAAATTAGGCATCCTTTAACTTAATTTCTCTTCTCCTATGCCTAAATAGTCCTTTCAGAATGGAGCAGTTTCTGATTACCTGGCTCACACTAACCCTTCACCCCTCCAGAATCCACACTATTAATTCTCATAATAAAGCCTATTTTAAATATATCTTTAATCCTCTGAGAAAACCAATTTCATCCTTGAATGTTCCATTGATCTACAGTAAATAAATAGGCATTAGGGAGAAACATTGCTTATTTATTTGCTTGCCACTTAGAATTTAATCCTGGGATTCTAAAGGGACGATTATAAATTTCTCTAACAGTCCCTGGGGTATGTTTTGAATGTAGTCATCTAAGATAGGACTCTTGCACTCCAGGATGCCACTGCATTACAGCTTAGAAAGATTACAGCCAAACAGCACTCATTTATTATAAAGAGGGATGAGCAGTAATTCCAGGACACACACTAGATGAGATTTCAGCCCTGTCTAGTTTGTGTACAGTGTGGAACGTATCTGGAAGCTTTCCAAAGCCTGCTTGCATACAGCACAGCCTCACCAAGAGACTTCCTGGCAAAAATCTTGTTGGTAAAGAGAGGGGTTTGGAGCTTCTTCAGTGAAAGACAGTTTCCGCCGCTTATCAAGCCGAGTTTGTACAGCTGCAGATTTACGGCCACGTGGAAGGACTGTGGACGTCTGAGCTCTCAGACTGGAAAATCTAAGGCCGGTGGTTGCTTCACTCAAACTTTCACTCCTCTTGAAAATCAAAGGATGGGATTTTTTTGGAAAACACAGGCCTAGGAATACTGTGCTGGGAGGGACCAGAAATGTCATTGCAGCCCGTCACATACAATTGGAAGAATCAAGCCTGCTTGACCATGAACTACTACAACCACAGGCCATAAAACCCTCTCCTGACTCCAGAAATGAAAAGCTTAAGTTCAAAAGACTGAAAATTATGAAGACCTCACCACATACCCCGGGAAAGCTGCAGTTAATCACTCCTACAATTTAGGAGTAGGAGGAAAAAAGCAAACAAAATAGAAACAAAATAAAAACACCCAAACAAAATCCTCATTTCCTGTTTTATCCAGCCTTTTCCTGAGACAGGAAAAAACTATCCACTAACCAAAAAGCTCTTCATTCAAAGTACCTCTAGGAATCATTAGGTCATGCTGTTGGATAACATAACTAGACTGAGCTTATATGTGTAGGGTTTCCAGGTCTCTGACCATTCTCCTAATGTCCTTTTCCAAGCCCTTCCTGGTCTGTCAGCACAACCAGACAGCAAGGAACGGTAACAAAATGAGCAAACTCTTCAAGCCACATATTTCTACCTTACTTTCAAGGAGCAGGAGGGGATTATTCAGTAGGGAGAAGTGAAAGAAATGGCTGCACCACAATACAAAGTTGCTTAAATGCCTTGGAGACTCCAGATCCCCAGTGTGTGTCAACACGCAGCCTGAAGGAGAAGCTGAGCCAGAGCCCTTGGGTTGGGCAGCACACAGCCAAACTAAATGCTCAACACAGCAAGGGTGAAGCCTGCTCTGTGTCACTGGAGAAAATTAGGCTGATATCTAACAGATGACATTTGCCAGCAAAAAGAGATTGTGCATGTCGTGTTTGTCTCCTGGGACAACATTCCACATCTGACACTCATCCACAATCCGTGCAGGTACTGAGTGTAACCTTGCTGTAGATGGCTTCCAACCTGCTAGCACAGGTCCTACCAGGATACAAATTCTCAAGATAACAGTCTTTTCCCATTTAATTTATGAACCTCCTTCATGCTCACGCATGCTTCATGCTTTAATTAATATCAATTAAAGACTAATCACATTCATTGCAGCCAGGTGCTGAACAAATTTGTCATTTGTCTTTGCAAGGCAGAGCACCATGGGACCCTGGTCATGTGGAGAGAAAGGAAAGAATGGAGACCACCTCTGTTCCTGCCTTATCTCTGGGCTCCTATTGCTCCCTTTGGTGCTCAGAGTTAGAGACTTCATTGCATAAGGAGTTCTGTGAACTCAGGACACTAAGGTGGTCTCTGCCTCAGAAATGTCTGTCTACCCTGGCACAAAGGCAAAATGCAGACAGCCCATCTGCACCACCACTCTTATTTCCCTCTCTCATTACAGACTCTGCACTGCAAATGCAGCTGTAGCACAACAATGCTGAATGTGTAAACCAGTCAGTGTTATCACTTCTGGCCAGATTTGGGGGCAGTGAACAACAGAAAGGCCAGTGACTCGCCCCAAATCACAGTGAAAATTATAATATTATAATTGGAACATAATTGGAAATAGAGTCCTCATCTGCAGAGATCTGCCTGGTGTCTTCACTGTACGGTCAAAATTCATCAAACTGGGTATTTTGCCACTGAAAACTGATTGCACACAAGAACGCGAGGGCTTGGTTTCCTTTGAGTCATTTGCAAACCAGAATTTGGGGAATAAATTTCTGTCTCTGTGTTAACAGAGACTTGGTTAACACTGTGAATCACAGAGTACGGAGTGAGACATTCCTGTCTCTTCTAGATCTTCTGTAAGTCAGACACAAAGAGTTTATCCAGGCAGATCATGCCCACAACAACCACTCGAAGCCCATGAGAAAACCCTCCAAGGGCTCATCTTGCTTCTTGGAGAGCCAACGCACAGAGGAGTTCCCTGCAATGCCTTTCATGATCTCTATTGTTCACAGGGTACTAAAGTAATGAATAGCCTTTATTTTTCCAAGTTTTCAGTCGCAGAACGCGCATGCTACCATTAAAAGGAAAACAAAAGTGCAGAAATGCCAAGATACTATGTAACACACAGCCCTTCATCACTTGCCTTGATGCACAGTGTTACAAATTTTATCTAATCAACTGACATTTTAAGCAGTGGAGAATTTAACAAGAATAACAATGTGGTGACAATTTAGTCTTTCTTACCCCTCCATAAAAACACTGTCTTCTGTTTGGTCTAGATTTAGGTCAAGACATTTCACTAATTTGCTAGTCATTAAAAAGATATTTTTATACCCAGCCTGTAATATTATACTCTTCAGTGATTATGATAGTTCCCAACAGAATTCCAGACTTGAAAATGAAGGCTGGGAAGCTGAGCTGCAATTATGATACTTTAAATAATTCCACAAAAGTAGAACCACTGTTAAATAATTTATAGTCTTTGATCTTGTCACAGATCTACTGAAATCTTCACATCACTCAAGCTAAATATTTTCAAACAGAAATGGGATAGGTTACTTCCCTCCACCCCCTTCTGTCACTGTGGGAGCCGAGGAAAATAACGGTGCCAGGGGCCAAACTCTTCATTACTTTGGTGTAAGCCCCTTCTCGCATGAAAATTCTTCCTCTGGGGTTCAAACACATCCAGAGATAAGTCTTTCATCACAGCATCTTGAAAGGTTAAGAAAGCAGCGCTTATTTTTGAATCATGGAATCATTTAGGTTGGAAAAGGCCTTTAAGATCCTCAAGCCCAACCATCAACCCAGAAACAGCACCATTTTCACTCTTTAACCACGCCTTCAAAATAGATTTTCCTCCAAAATTACATAATTCCCAACACTTTACAAAACAGAAAATGCAACCTTTGAAGTCTGCACTTTGCACAGCTACAGAATCATAGAGTTGGAAGGGACCCATCAGGATCCTCACAGTCCAGCTGCTGGCCCTGCACAGGTCACCCCAGGAATCCCACCATGTGCACAAGAGAATTGTCCAAAGGATTCTTGAACTCTGTCAGGCTTGAGGATGCAACCACTTCTCTGGGGAGCCTGCTCCAGTGCCCAAGCACCCTCTGGGTGAAGAACCTTTCCCTAATATACAACCTAAACCTCCCCTGACTCAATTTCAGGCCATTCTCTCCAAGTTCTGTCACTGGTCACCACAGAGGAGAGATCAGTGCCTGCCTATTCCCCTCACAAGGAAATTGTAACTGCAGTGAGGTTTTCCCTCAGTCTCCTCTTCTTCAGGTTGAACAGACCAAGTGACATCAGCTGTTCCTCATGTATTGGAACCATGGAAGCAGAGAATTTCAGGCTTTCTGTTCTAGCAGGCACTCACCCTCAAGCAAGCACTATGTTTGACCTGAGGCCTTGGAAAAGGCTTCCAAAATTGAGTGACGGCGCTGGGATTATGGGTGTGGAGTTTGAATAGAAGTGTGTGATATCACAGGGTGGAAAACTTAGAGTTTAAGATTTTAGTATATAGCAATATATATAAAGCAACGTGGAGGATTTAGGGCATAGACTAAGTAGTTCTTATTTCTTCTTCATGGGTTTGGGTGGTAATTTGTAATTGGGTGAAAAGGTCCACATTGCAAGGGGCTAGTTATTGGGTTAAAAGTAAAAATAATATAGGTGTCATCTCGTTATTGGAGAATTTATGCTTAAAAGACCTTGGAAAGAGTTAGAGACAGAGCCATTTCCTACCTTGTTAGCTGGAGCTCACAACTCCTGAGACTGTATTATAGATAAGAATTAATAAACAACTGAGTCCGAACAAGAAAACTGCGTCTCCCGAATATTTAATCCTGGCTCTAACAGAAGAAAAGAAGATTAAAAAACCAATACTCATGCGGCTTCCCCCATCCAGACCCACCATCTTACAGGCAAGCAGAAGCTCCACACAGGACATCAGCGCTCACAAAGTTCTGTGGATCTGTGCCAGGGAGGTGAGGAGACTCACACGAGAGGCTCAGCCACACTGGGAGATCTCCTCAGGTGGCCTCATGCCTAGAGAGGCACTGAACACCTCCACTTTACTCAAATAAATGCCAGCTCCTAGAGGCTGGTAAACAGGGACACACATGAAAATGCAGACTGTGTTAAACTGCGTGGTTAAAACAGAAGAAAAAGCCCTCTGTAGCCTGTGGTCTGTCCAGTTGCAATCCACTTCAGTGTGGTCCTTAACAGGGTCCTCAGCACAAGAAAGATGTGGACCTGGCTGGACTGAGTTCAGAGGAGATCACTGAAGACCATCAGAGGGATAGAACACATCTCCTATGGAGAGAGTTGGGGTTCTTCAGCCTCAAGAAGAGGAGGCTCCAAGGAGACCTGATTGCAGCTTATGGGGTTTATGGAAAAAAGGGAAAGGGACTTGTTATATGGGAAAATAGTGACAGGACGAGGGGCAGTGGTTTTAAACTGAAAGAGAGCAGGTTTAAATCAGATGTTGGGAAGAAATCCATTACTCAGAGGGTGGTGAACAGAGAAAGAGGTTGCCCAGAGAGGTTGGTGTATACCCTATCCCTGGAAGTGTTCAAGGCCAGGTTGAATGGGGCTTTGAACAATCCAGTCTAGTGGATTGTCAAGGTCAAGGTGGCATCCTTGTCCATGGCAGGAGGATTAAAACCAGATAACCTTTAAGGTCCCTATCAACACAAACCATTCTATGATTCTCATGTTCTACTACTCACTCAGTAACTGTTTAGTTACCATCAGGTCCAGTGGCCAAATAACCTACTCTCTACCAAAAACTGAGGTTCTCAGTTAAAAATCATCTTACAAAGCCAAATGCAGAAGCACTGGTGTAAATTAAAGGCTGGCACACAAGATCAAGCTATGCTATTGGAAAAAAAAACCAAAAACCTCTAATTAGCTGAGCCCAGTAGCTCAAGACAAGATAACATATCTTAAATGCCTTTTGCTGGAGGCAAACCCAAGTCTGCATCCCGTTGCAGCCCTCAATGCCTACGTGCATGTGTATGTACAATTACAGCAGCTCTGCTGACTGATAACTTGTTAAATTGACATAACTTGACTGTCAGGGTCCTAAGACTAATGAAACATGTAAAGTATGCCAGAAGTAAACAGCAGCTTTCCAGGAAACACCTAATTTGCATTCTAATTAATGCAATGTGGGGCAGAAGTCATAAATAAAGGATTCAATCACAGCTCACTGTATAATAGGCAGAGTAGTTTTACACACCTGATATGACAGGCAAGTACTAATGTGGGGTTATGGAAGATGCCAGACCTAAACTAGCTCTTCACATATGCAAGGGACAAAGAGGTGCAGCACCTGAAAAAAAAAAAAGGTTTAATGCTGCAAATGTCTTTTAAAAGTTTCCCTCCCTAGGAATAAATCACTTTTTTTTTTTTCCTTTTCTTACAAGATGACAAGTGTAAAGAAAATTTCATCTAGAGGAGTCCTTGAAGGTGTGACAAACAGGATTTGAACACCACACTTTCAGGCTTATTGCCACTGGTGATGAGCACTGCTCATACCCTGAATGCCCGGGTAAAGATTGGAATCTCACTTTTCAAACAGCTTTCAGAAGTCTTCCCAAAATAGCTGCCACCACCAAGGAACCCTGTGCATGCTCCTTGAAAAGGATGAGCACCAGGTCTGAATCTTGCTATCACATTTGTCAGACCTGTCACACAGAACATATTGCCTGCAACAGGCATTTTTTGGGGATTAGGTAGAGTTTGAGGATGGATTCCTGCTATGGTCTCACCTATAGCCTCACCCCATCACGATTATGGTGTTCCAGCCACTCCCTTCTGGGCACCATATTTTATGCAGTTAATGCCAGCTGGTGAGCTCTGAACACAATGGGGCAGCAGAAAAGGAGGCTGGTTGCACTTAGCCACAATAAATTAATCTATATAAAGCCATTCAGAAACTCAATTTTGATGTCCTTTCTTTGTGGGATGGCGCATGTGGTTTACGTTACTTTGAGAACACTTTGGTGAGCCCTCCGTTGTATTTATTAAGTGCAATCAATTCAATTTGAGAGAAAGAAATTAAGTTACTTGCTTTCTAATTACAAATAAACAAAATTATTTTAAATATCCCGCTTTTCTTCCCTGCTGAAACGACAGTAGAAAAACTGGCCCATGTAAGTGACAGAAGGTTATTGCAAACCAAGCTGATGAATTGAAAGGGAACAGTAAACATCAGCACCATAATAAAGTCAAGTGCCTTTTTGCTTTTAACTGCTTCTCCTCACTCGCTTCACATTTCCCCACTACTCCACCACAAGCAGCAACTCTTTCCATGGAACCCTCCACGCTCATTCATTTTTGTGAAAAATACTTCCTCAGTAGCTATTTGTTTTTCTTGCAACCATAGTGATAAAATATATTACTGGCAGAACTCTCAGGATTATAAATAGGTATCATTCTTTGTTTAATTTCAGTAAGCCAGGACAAAATCACTGAGGTTTTTACACACATGACTTTCATTAGGAGCAATGTACAACTGAAAACACATTAGGCTCTTGCCTTTTATTTGTCCTTATTTCTATTTGTTTATGCCTTCATGTAATTAGAAGGCTGGAAATTTTGGGGGTGTAATAGCAAAGGGAAAAACCCCTGACAACTGAGGAAGGGGAAAAGTCACTCACACTAGGACAGTAACTACCAATCTGTCAGAAAAGTGTTTTGTTTTGAGGTTTTTGCTTGTTTCCATTTTTGTTAAATTGTTTAAGATGTGTTACTTTGGTAAATATCCGTCTAACTCCAAGTGCTACAAGTCGAGCATGCTGTCAACACTGTGCTTGAAGAAAGCCTGCTCTGAAAATTTAATACATTATTCCAGCTGAAACCCAACAGACAGTTACTTTCTTCCCAAATGCTCAGGGTCCCTCACTGAAGCCATGAGAGACCAGAGCTGACATTTCATATACTTCGAAGCCAGACAAGCACTGCCAAAAATAACCATAAAAAACGAGTTCAAGCTTTTCTTTGGGTCAAACCTTTCGAGGATTTTCCTTAAAATTCATATAAATGATCTTTAGTTAGGACTTACAGTTTTTTCAGGGCTTGCAAGCACTCATCTTTATGTTGTCTTACACACTAAGAGCTGCTCTCTTAATATCTCATCTTTTATTCCTGTTCCACTCCGTGTTATGAGCAAAGACTCAATAAAACAACACAGAATTGATGTGATAAAGAGAGGAAGTCCTCAACACTTCACATTTGGAACACTTCTGCAGCAATCCCCATCTTGCCACCATGGCCATGGACAGAGGAGCCACCACCAGGACCTGCAGATCTCCAAGGGTTAACCAGCAACGTGTGAGGGCGGGGTCATATTCCAGACTAATAGAATTAGTCTAAATTCTGCTTTAGCGGAGTTAAACCACAGCAGTCACAAGAAGGGAGCTGGAAGGATTTGCTGTTTGGGAGCCATTCCATGCCACCCTCAGACAAGTCTCCCGTAGAAGTCAGCAGGACGCTCCTCTGGTTATGGACTGCAGCAGGAGTTGGCTCTGAAGAAAAGGGATTCATGGGGGGAGCTTCTGGTAGCAGCATGTACACAAGGGAAGTTGGGCACAGCAGCATTTTCCTTTCAAAATCTCCCTGCTCCTGAAAGGCCACCCATGGGACGCAGCCATCTCTCATGTAGCTATTGTTTCCCGTGGACATGTGCCATGTGTTAGCAGCCTCTCAGGGCCTTGTGCAGAGAAGACAAAGACTGCCCTCTGCCTTTCTGCCTTCAGAGGCCACTCGCAGCACAAACAAGGCAAGGAATAAGAATACAACCGCCCCCCAAAACAGGCTCCAGCAGCAGCCAAGGTAATTCCTACAGCCAGCATGGCAGCAATGGAAGGAGCCTTCCTGGGAGAGTTGGAGGGCACTTGGAGCAGATCATCCCCGAGTCACTGGTTTAGTAAGCACATACTTCAGTTTAAGAGCCAGGGGGATGTGTAGTAGTAAATGATGAGGGGAAAAAAAAAAAAAAAAGGAACAGTTTCACACAAACGTTTTACTGATTTCACCACTGTCAGGTCGAGCTTCTCTAGTACAGAGAAAATGCAAAGAGTGGGGGCTGGAATGAGAAGGCTTGACTCCGAAGCCCTTTCTCAAAGCAGTATTTTCAGGAGTGCAATTAGATTTCCTCACAACCTTCTCCTTCATTCCTTCTTTAGGGTTTTTTTTTGGGGGGGTAGGGCAAGCATTCCCCGCAGAAGCAGGACGAAATTTAACAGCAGCAGAGTTATCAGAAGCCTCATGTGTCAAATAAACACTACATTTCTCACAAATAGAAAACATACAAGCCATAAATCAAGGGTCCAGCAGAGAGAAGCTTGTCGCTGGGAAGTGTCAGTGCACATGGATTTGGATGGCTTTTGCCCTCAGGCTGCCTGAAGGAAGTTTTGACCCAGGATATTAATACAGCTTATTTGATACAGAGTGAACCAGGCTGGGGCTCCAAGGTCTGTTTACATTACAAGACTGTGGGCCTTTGGGAGATTAACACCTAGAGAAAACGCATCTGTGTTTGTTCTGGGTGAGGCCACAATTTAAATTCTTATGTTATCACACAAACTAGACATGATAGATAATCAATGCCCTGTGATAGTTAGTACTGAGGAACTGAGCTAGGTTGTTTGTTTTTTTGTTTGGTTTGTGGTGTTTTTTTTTGCAGGGTCGTTATTCAGCATATCATTCTTGCCGTGTTCATTTCTATTTAAAGTAGAATCAGGCATTTATTTTCCTGAGACTTTTATGGACGCATATGTACATTTTCATCTCTCAACATAAAGCAAAACTGCCTGGATTATGTCAGTTCTGTGCGTTTTTTTTGCAGGGAAATAAAATATATTATATTGTTGCAAAACATTATGTCACAGAAATCGCACAGACATCAGACTAAAAGGAATCTTAAGAGGGCCTTCAGTTTATCTTGTTGCCTAGAAGAAGTAGCAAGTTTACTTGCAGCCATGACATATGTCCATCAAACTTCTCAAAACCTTTAGAAGAGACTCTGCAACATCCCTGGGTAACCTATTGTAGTGATTAACAATCCTATCCATACAGATTTTTTTTTTAAACAACCAAAAGCCTTGTTTTGCTACTGGTGAAGCCAGTCTCTGAAATTTTTTTCACATCTTTAATCTGCACTTTAGGTTAATCTACACTTCAGAAAACTCCACCCCTTTGAAAACACTGACAGCTGAATGCAAGGCTTTAGACACACTGCCCCTATGGATATGGAATTAAATACAGAGCCAGGATGGCAATCTGGGCAGAGGGAGCAACAAGCACAGATCAGGGTCAGCAGCACTGTAGAGAGCTAAGTGTGTCACACACTTCTCACATGCCTGAGCAAGTCAAGCACTGATCTGGTAAATCTGAGTTCAGTTTAGTTTTTAGAGAAAGCCTTCTATCAAACATGTGTGAAAATACAGTGCTTGCAATCCTACAGGCAGTGCTGGCTCCACAGCCACAGTGGCTGATAGATCTGCATCCCCTTTCTAACAGCAGCTGCCTACAAGGCTTACACCCTTCTTCAGATGTACCTTTTCTAGGCAAACACACACAAATCTTTCAACCTTTCAGCACAGATCACACTTCCCAAGTCTCAAATCATTTGGGTCATTCTTCTAGATTACATCCCACTTGTCTGAAGGAATGAAAAAAAAGGTCTAAAAATGCAGCTGCTGACTTCTTGCCACTGGACAGAGATGTCTTGCACACTAAGAGCTGTTCTCTTAATACCTCATCTTTTATTCCTGTTTCACTTTCCAGGCACTAAAACTCCATCTTCTCTCCTGATGCCAAGTCTCTGTACAGTTACAGATTCTCTGACACACACTGCTTTGCAGTTCTATAACCTGAGTGCCTTCATACTGATATATTTTTCCCAATATATCATGGTCATTTGTTCTTCTAATCCTGTGTGCTAAAGCACTTCTGTGTCCTCAGTCTAAATTTCACATGTTCACTTTCTATCCCATCATTCAAGCCACTAATGAAAATATTGATGGGAACCAGGCCCAAAATTAAGCCTCTTCAAGAGCAAAAGTGAATTCTCCTTTCAATAGGGCATCACTGCTAACTGCTTTCTCAGCATGGGGTTTTTAAAGAAGCAGGCCATCCCCTGTTATCCAGAAAAAAATTCAGTTTACATGAGAGCATATAGTCTCCCACAGTGTCAAAAATCCCGGCTTAAGTCAAGATGTATCACATTTACCACTTTCCCCTTATCCACTAAGCCTTTTTCTCTGGGAAGGAAGGAAATCAGATTGGTTTAACATGATTCATGCTTGACAAATATGTGTTGACTCTCTTTTATCACCTTTTTATCTGGAGGGTGCTAATACATGGACTGCTTAATAATTTATTCTAGTATCTAATAGCTTGTAAGATACCAAGGTTGCACTGATCAGTGCATAACTCCCAAGACCCTCTCCTTTCTCCCTTTTTTATAGATAGATACCACAATCTATTAAGAATTCAGTGCAGAAAAACTTGTATATCTCCAGGAGCAGCAAGACTTTGTGTGCAGGGCCATGTACAAAATTTAGGAAAGAAACAGTGAATTATTTTCTAGAACGCTTGGGCAAAAACGTAAGTCGAATTTATCTTCTTAGCATTTTTTGGATGAGACAAAAAATAAACAAAGTCTAGGGTACATGACCAGCAATGAATATTGTATAAACAGAATCATTCATTGTCACAGAAATACGATCCCCATTATGTAACCTATCCCAGCCTCCTGCCAATGGGTGATTATTTCCTACAAAGTATTTTCCACTGCTTTGTTCAACAGAGATTTAAGCAAATCACTAAATAGCTTCCCCATACTTCCCCTGGGAAATTGCTGCACAGCTATATGATAGTCGGTTTGGTCTCACTGAAAACAATAACACAACACTGAAACATATTTAATAGCAGCTAATTGCAACAATAAATATGTAGTAGTAACACTACCCCTCCTGGCTTTGTCCCACGGAGACAACTGTTTCCATTCACAGATATTATACCTACTTATTATTCCGATTTCCAAATACTCACACTTTTTGTGTTGCATACAATCACAATGCACTTCAGCCTCTGCAGAGGTGCCTGGAGCATCCAGGAATGCCTGACCTTCTATTTTTGGGGTGCTGTTATACCACTCTCTCACTGGTCTCTGCTGTGGTTCTGGGTGCACAGAAAAGCTTTGGTCAAAGAGGTGATCCTGCAAAGAGGAACAAGAGAGAACAAACACTGCATCAAACTCCCTTACAATGCCATATATAATGCCTCATCTATAACTCCTCATCACAACGACTGCTGAGGCTTATTTCTTTATACCAACACTTGCATTTATTGAAGTGGGATTAGACCTGATGTAGATTTTGGATGCCCAGCATCCTGCCCTTCCTTTTGGGTAGTGGCTGGGACTGAACAATACCTGCAGCACGACATGATAAACCCACTGCATGAATAAATGCTGTTTCCCATCCTCCGTGAGTTTAAATCAGAGGCAGTTGACCTGTTTAGGATATGATCTATTCAGATAATAAAACCCACATGGCACATAGTAAAACGTTTTAATCCGTGATCCATGCATATACTTCTCTAGAAACAAAGATGGTTACAGACTGCAGCATATAAAATTTGCCCTGAGCTAGAAAGCCAAAGCCCTTTAGCACAGAGACATTTTTGAATCGTGAACTTTATAAAACCCGACTCATAAGTTCTGCAGATGTAGCTTATTGCTGAGAAAAATCTAAGATGTTAACTGCCAGTGTTAGCTCATATAAGCTGGTATTTGTACGTCTGCTCTATAACTTGTATTGTTTTTCTCACCTTTTCTGTATAGTAAAACCAAGATATTGTAAATTAAGGCTTTGGGGGGACCTGGTGGGGGTGTTCAGGAGTTTAATGGGAGTAAGGATGTGGTTTTGTCCTCTGCCATTTCTAAAAAAAAAAAAAATTGTACAAATCGAAGCATATTTTTAAAGGGGATTTTACAACCTGTTCAATAACTTTTTAAAAGGTTCTAGTATTGCATCATGGGACTATGGACACGGTAGGTCTTTTCCTGCACAAACGAACAAAGAACACACCCGAGCAATGCTTAGTAGCGTTAATAGCACTTGCCATCCAAAAATCCCTTCTGCATTTTCAGCAAAGGAATCCAGAAAAGCTAGTTGGCTTGAAATGTTATTTAAAGACACGGGGTTTGGACACAGACCCACACAAGCTGTTTCGCAGCAGATTATCCAGACTGTGTCAGTTTTCCTCGACGTTATGGCTGCCTACTGCTATAATTTCAAGTTGCTTTTTTTTTCCAACAGCAAAAAGGGCATAGAAAGTTAATCCAGGTCCTGCACAAAGGGATGCCTTAGACCGATGACCACTGGTTCTTTCCTTCACCTGGCTGCAGACAGACAGAATTCAATTCCATGTATCCATGGCAGAACTTAGCCAGAGGCTTTTCCTTTTGGCATCTCATGCTTTGGAGAAGCTTCTTTGCATGCTAATAAAAAATGCCAGGAAGGCCAGCTGCTCTTAAACAGTTTGCAGGAAGGCAGATACAATTAATTCACAAGTTGGAAGCACATTTGACAGAAAGAATTGTTTTGTTACCCCCAAACAATCGAGGAGCTCATATGTGAAATGTACGTGTGAGTACATCTGCTCTCACTTAAATCCATACATTTGCACCACCCTAACTGAAGCCACCGTAGCCATCTCTCACAGCTAGCCATGAAGATGATTTGCAGAATAATCTAAATACTGCTGTGCAAGGAAAAGCTTGATCAATAGGCCCCATAACTCAGAAGGCAGGAATTTATGTTACTTTAATGGTATGTCCAAGAACATTAAGACCAATCAAAGTCTATACAGTTGGCCACATTTACCAGAGCTTTGTCATTCTTTGGGTCATCACAATTGTGACTTCCACCAAACCCAATGTCCAAGACTTACAGCAATGAGAACAGGATTATTTAAGCTTTTTCCCCTGGCTTTTTCTTTTTTTTTTTTTTCCACCATATTCACATAAACTTGTCACCCATTTGCATACATTTGAGCAGCCTGCCTGACTATAAGGCATCTGCACTTTTATGTTCATTTCTCTGACATCTGGAGTGCTATAAATTCAATGTTTGTCTTCATTTTTTCCTTTTCTCTCTCCTCCTATCCCCTAAAGAAGTATTGGCAGTAGCACAGGCCAACCCAGTCACATCCAGATCCAAACTCACTGGAGATATCCAAGCTTGAATGACTCAAGTGGATCAGGAAGTTAAGAGTGGTGGGAAAAAAACACACACATCAGTGGTGCCTCTTTACAGAAAGTGCAGCGTTACCATCCACTGCAACATGATTCAAAGGAAAATACTAACAGTGAACAACTAAAACTGTTAGAGTTGCCTCAGGGCACTCTGGAAGAGAACACTGAGGCAGGTATGGTGAGCACACACCCACTTCTGCAAGGTCCCTGCTGGGGAAGCAGGAATTGATGCCAACACCCCAGGGGAAAAACGTGCCCCAGAACAGCTCCAGGCTGACCAGCTGAGCAACTCAGCCTTCTTCTGTGTTTCCCTTGGGATGACGAGACAGGTCAGGGACACCACAGGTGAGTGTGGGGACACTGGACATTGGACTGTGAGCATGGAAGCTGTGCACGTGAATGCCTGGAGGAGCCAAGCACCCAAAAGGGATCCACAAGTACCCCTCTTCAAACCTCCGAGATATTGCAACACACAATACAAACGTACAATTAAGTTTTGTAAATCTGGCCAGACACCAAAGGCTTTGGAATTTGGCTGAACACAGAGTTCCCTGATTCTTCCCCTGACTCTCAGCTTTCCCTGCAGACTGAATCAAAAAGTACACATAATACCAGGCTGCTCCATTCTCCTGCTGCCCATACAGTGATATATTTTTCTTGCTCCATTGGGACAGATGAAAACAAGAGGAACGAAAGCAGGGTCAGCCTGGTGTCTGTTGAGGGATCATCTCTTACTAACCAAGAAATGGCAAAATCCTCCTAAAGGTTCTTTGGGGAATATTTGTTTTGTCCCGCGCTTTTGCTGTAATTGTGTTAATCCGATAGATTTGCTAAGCAGTAAAGCGTTGACTGGCATGTCTGAGGAATTCCTGTTGGGGAATGTGTCTGCACGGGAGGAGGACTGAAAATGCAGTTTACATGAGGGTGTGGACTGTATCTGACAAAGAATACATTACAGTATATGTTTCCTTCATGGTAAAATATGATGAGGTAATGGGGAGCAGGGTTAAAAGCTGAAGTGACCATATTTATGTGTCAGGTTCAAGGGGTTGTTTCAATTTCTAGACCAAATCAATGACAAATTTCAGCTCTGCTTCTGTCCATGCTTCAATAGCTGGTGAGAGGTGGCTACTGTGTGTCCAGCTAGCAAACATTTCTGTGCTGGACTACATTTATTCCTTAAACTGGCATTTTGAACAGAAAGTGTGGTGCCAGGCATGACAGAAAAAGCATGTAGAGCAGGGAAAGAGGGAAGTTAAATTATGTGGAATTGACCATAATGAAAAATTGGGGGAAATAAATCAAATCTGCAGCTACTTTGTCTATCACTCATCTACACATCTTCCCTCCAACAAAGAAATCCCTTTGAACAGGTGACTGTCTTTACAAGCTGCAGGGCACATCGGGGGAACATTTTAACAGTCTCATTTTCTCTCCTACTGAATTATGCTGCCCACAACCTCTGGGATCACACAGGATCCAAGAGCCCACAGCTTTTTTCTTTTTTTTTTTTTGCTGTTGTTGGCTTGCTCTCATTGCTAGAGCTCAAGTCCTGTCAGCAGAAGCTTCGCAGCGGATGCACAGGGAACCTGCCTAACATGTTATAAACTGACACAATTCCAGCAGTAGCCAGTGGTCTCACATAATGCAGTTATTTTTTTCCAGGCCTGTTTTCTTCTTCCAGCTGAGTTCCCAAAAGGCTGCAGTGCTTTAATTGACCTACACAGTGAAAAAAAAAAAACAAAAAACTGAGCAACAGCAGCATCCAGAAGGCTTTTGTTTGTTATTGCATCCAGCCCTTCTGGAGTTCTCAGATGAAGCGAAGGGCGAGCTTGGCTAACATTCCCTGACTGAAGTCCTGAGAGGGATTGCCCCAAAAATTTCACATGTCAGAGCCACCTCACTTTCCACTATGCTGCTTAACTAATGAGAAATGAGTGTATCAAAGTAAGTCACATCTCTCAGACACCTGCCCGCTTCTTCCCCCTTCATTTCCCTGAGGACAGCTGGTCACCTCCAAAACTAGACTGTCACACATGCAAGGGCTTTAGTAAGGCATGAGGAGTGCTTGGGACACTAATACAACACGATGCAGCTTTGCCACTCTGAACAGAGGAGATGTCCCAAGGCTTAGGACTTGATTGTTCTGTGGTTTGGGTTTTTTTAAGTAACAACTTAGTATGGTCGTTTTCAGTAGAATCTAAGCTGCTGAAAGTCCCAACTGCCTCTGGAAATCTTTGCCATGAGGCTTTCCAATCCACATTGACCAATAAGCCATTTCCACCACCTGTAGTGATGCCTTAAGCCTTAGCTTTCAAATTTTCAGATTCTGTCCTGCCCAGGGGTGCAGTTCTGAGCCTCGTATTAAGTGCTGGTGAGGTCTCTGCACACAGCAAGGACACAAAACAAATCCTTCTCCTGCTGCACACCAAGGACAACTTTCAGGCCCAAAAGCACAAACAAGGGTGGCTGAAGGGAGGAACAAGAAGGATGAGACCTCACAACCTGGAGCTGGAATTGGACAATTAAACCCCAAAATGCAAATGGACCAAAACTTGTAAAAATGTAAGACTTTGTGACGGGTCAGCCATTTTGTGACCTTTTTTGTCCACCTTGGGTGTAGGCCTGGTCAGGCCCTGTCCTGCCCAAGGTGGATCCTGGAGGCCTTTCAATAAATCCCTACTTTATTCTCCAGCTCTGTCCAGTCTCTGTTTCAGGTCAGCCTTCCCAAGGCATCAATAGAGCTCTGGCTTACAGCAGAGCTAACAGCTCAGGACAAAGGCTTGTCCATGATAGATGCAAGAGACAACCTGACACCAGCCCAGGTGAGAGCTTGCTTGATCCACACAAAGCCTTGGCAAACACAAAGCCAATAATGGGAATTGCAAAAGTTCACACTGGCTGAAAAGCTGAAAATCCATGCCTCTTTCCTTCTTGCCATAAGAACAAAAATGAAAAATATCCTTTAATTCCTCTGAGGCTTTGTCCACACAGTCACCTACAGGCCATGAACACAGTCACTCTCCAGCTTCTGCCCCCCCCCAGCCTGGCACAAAGCGCCAGATGAACAGTTTCAATTGCTTGAACAATGATCTTGGAAGTAAAGTATTTCCCTCCTTGCCACAAATCTTTATAAGTAGTGAAATAAACACCACAATGTGCCTTCTTCCAACAGCTGGAAAATTATGGCCTGACTGAAATGACATCATTGTGTTTTCCTATGGAATTTCTGCGCTGTGAGATTTCAGGGAGAAACTGTGCAGTGGCTTGAGGTGGGGTGAGAGAACGCTGTGGTGAAGTGGACAAATAAAAAAAGGTGAAACTGTCTTAAAGAGGCTCTACTGTGAAATAAATGTTTACACAAAAACTGGAAAGGTTCCTCAAAAAGCAGATCAGACAGGCTGTTCCTTGGGTCACAGTCACTCCTTGATTCCAGCCTTCAACAGCCCTAGCCACTCTAGCATACAATATGAAATTTCTCAACATCTTATATGGTTCTTCCCCTTTGTCTCATTACATCACTGAAAAAGAAAAAAAATATATATATATATACGGGGAAGATATATCCCAGTAAGGGAATATCTCTGTCAAAGTGATGTTGCAATTCTAGCAGCTTTTCAAATGAGACAGCACTAAATCTACACCCTTAATTACGTGCTCTGTTGTGGGTGTCAACAGAAGGTGTGTGGCCACACTGGGGGTACTGCATTTCCCTTTACTGCACACAGGTCATGTGAAAAAGGAAGATTATTTCCTACCAAGTTAGAATCAAGTCCCAGGACATGCCTCTGGACTAGAACAGACAGAGTGCAAAACGTTCGGTGGTAACCAAGTTTAAAATTGAATTTGACCAGTTGGTGAGAGTAGAAACAACGGCCCACTCCTACCAAGAAATGGCAAGTTCAGTTTGTCATTGTCATCACATTTTTTTCCCTAAATTTCTTTTCAGTTCCTTGCCAGGCCAGGGCCACCCAATTTGCACTCCCTGGTCCAGGAAGCCCCAGCATCATTAAAAGGTTTGTTCACCTTCACTGAAACTCCTCTGGGCACAAGTCTCAGCAGCACTCAGTGCAACTCAGTAGTGCAGTTTGACTCACTTGATAGAGAGATTTAAAAAAAAAAAAGTCACTGAAACCTAAGAGAAATTCTGAATTGTCTTTAGTAATCAGTGTTTCACTATAAACTACCCACTCACTCCAAATCATAGCTGTGGGAAACCATCAGCAGCACTGGGGCTGACTACAGGCAGTAATCAGGCTGAACGTGAAAATCAGAAATGAAACAGAGCATGCAAAACAGAAAAAGACAAAAAGACATTTTTGCTGAAATTCCCTTTCCATTTTAACACATATAGAAAGCCTTGAAACACCTTCTCAGTGCTTTGGGAAAAAAAAACCAAAAAAACATTTTCAATAGCTCTGGTTTCTATACACTTTCTCTTTATTTTCACCCTGCCCCTCCCAAATACTGCATAAACGACCACAATGGCATTGCTAAAAAGTTAACGTGCATGGTAAAATTTTCCCCAAAACAGAGATAAAACTCAATAACCTTGCAAAGTTTTTTCTACATTCCTTTTTTTTTAAGCAAATGAGTGATCATATATGCACACCTGGAATTTCACGCTCCGTTTGTTAACTTTTCTTGCCATTGCTACTGTGATAAGCAGTTCCACCAAATTATTAACTTTCAATTGCTCTGTTTAGTGGGGTCAAGAACGAAGAGCAAGGAGGGTCTGCCTTCAATACTTTGACAACGAAATTGATGTATTACTGTGCGTATGATTTTAATGTATCCAGCCCTATATATAAACATAATTTTGTGTGATTTATCTCCCTAATTAGATTCCCATGGCAACTTTCTTCGGCTAACAATGTGTATCATAATCACCTTTTCTTCATACAAACGATTTCCTTAACTTTGCATGCATATCTTAGCAGGTTTTATTTTTAAAACTCCTGTTAACAGTTTCTTTCTTGTTACCAGTAGGGGTGCTACAATAAGAAACTAATTTGCTGTAAAAATTACTCATTTGTCAAATAAGCATTAAAATAATTGTTCCCCTTTTGACTGTTACCCTGCTGTTTCCAGTCATTTTCGAAAACTAAATTATTTACTCATTTGAAAGTTCAGCTGTGCATATTTTAATTGATATTCCCTCATAGGACTCATATTGTTAATGACAATAATTAACCCGAAATGGCTGCTAAATAATTATGCTGAAAAGATACAAAGTATTTGTGCGGAAAGTAAAATCAGCATTCGAGAAACCATCAAAACGTACAACTTTCCTATTTTATGGCAAAGCATGGTAATAGTTCATAATCAAATTAAGGATGAAAAGGAAAGATGTAGATTACATGCTTTGATGCAGAATACTTTATGTTTCCAATATAGCACGGTATCCTAGCTAACAATGCATACTCGGTCATTTTAATAAATCCCTAGTATTGCTATTCCAGATAGTAATATAATGTATTCTCATGAAGTCAGTGCAGTTAGGAACGTAGTAAACCATCCATTAATAATATTTCTCTGCCATCTATCTATTTCATTTCATTCCAAGGAATCAGAGCCCTGTAATAATTTATAGCTTATGGAATTAATGCTGAAGGCTTTCTTCTGGCAAGCATTGTTGATTTCAATGATGAGAGCTAAAAGCTATTCAGGCCCAGCTTCTTTCTCTGGACACATCCCAGGCCAGATGCATTACCGACCTATTGTTTGTGGAACCATTTATACCAGTAAAAAAAAAAATAAAAAAAATCATTTTTGATTTAGCTCCTCTGCTCATCCATAGTGCAAGTCACAGATGAAGCAGGCTCTGTGTGCCCTGCTGAACAGACACAGGATGGGTTTGTCTACACTGGAAACCATCTGAGTTAACTAAGGATGTGATTTTAATGTGGGTTTCTATATACAACTATATTAAGCCCATGTGGACTCACTCATTCAGAATTAAAATAGCTCTAATTCACTTTAATCTAATTCACTTCCAAAGACCACAGAGGGGTTTAAAGTTGTTTAATCTATTTGAACAGCTCATTTGAATCCACATGCCCGAGTGTCCCCACAGACACTCACACAAGCAAACAAAAACCAAATAAAGCAGTAGAGAGGTTAAGAGAGGTTGGCAGAAAGTTTTACTTCATGGCTTTTTGGTGGAAAATTTGGTTTTCGACTACACAGACTCTTCGAAAAAGGTGTTGACATTGAGTGTTCCTAAATTTCAGCTGGAAACCAAAAATTCCCTTTCTTTTAGAAATTAGAACTGCTGCTGCAGTATTATTTGCTTGACCATCACATATCCCCATGGGCTGCAGTCCATGTAGTTAGCCCAGCACACCGTGGTCAGGGGCTGCCAGGGTGCCAGATAAACCAAGGTTCATCAGAGAAATGGATTTTGAGCCAGAATACATGTTTACCATCTTAGACCAAACCACACTTGGCCTTTAATTTGCCATTGATATTCAAGATTTTGAACGCAGAAATAATTCTCTCCCCTTACTCCCCCCTACACACCCAATCTGTGCTACCTGAAAAAGTTTTTTCAGTAGCCCATCCTACCAGAGCGTCCTCAGACTGAAAGGTTAGGTGGTGCTTGCATTAAAACCAAACACTCATCATCTATTTGGAGACCATCCACCCTGTGGTCTTGTGCTAAGCTCTTGGAGGAATACAGGATGCAGCTGAAGTCACAGTTTAAAAGTCACCAAGTCCTGGCATTTTGCCCTGGTTAGAGGAAAGGGGAGGTTTGAAGGGGCAACAGGGTCTCTGTTCACAGGCTTAGGTGGGTGTTGGCAACAGACATACTAAAAAAAAAAAAAAAAGTGGTACTTTTGAAGAAAGAACTCCAACTTTTTGAATGCTGTGATTCAGTAAAATGTTTCATTAGAGCAATTTAAGTACTCTTGGCCAGAGAACATTAATATGGACGTATCTGTCTTATTCATTTGAATTACCTCTGCAATTCCTGTATGTTTTCACATGCAGCTCTGGGGGTTTGCATGCATAACCAGCAGCATTCCCAACTCAAGCACGCCTCTGTGAAAGTTTGGCTCATTTAGAACTACCTTCCACACGCTCTAAGTTATATTTCGGATTTTGACATAAAAGACAAATGGCCAACAGACAAAGAGGATATTTTTTTAAAAATATAATAAAATTATTTTAATTGCTCAACCTACTCCTGCCTGAAAAATAAGTGCAAGCTCTTACTGGCACCAGACGACTCCCAGTTTTCACTGGCCAGCAAAGCTGCATCTGCAAGTTCAATGAGATCAGTAAACAGTGTAGGTTAAGTAACTGATTACTAATATTTTCCTTGAGCTACAAAACTTTTAAATAAACAACAACAACTGTGATCACAGTAACCTTCCAGAGGTTAACAGCATGCAGGTGGTCAATTGGAATTAAATGCAAACCAGACGGCTGGGGCATTATAAACTGAACATCTCACTTCAGTTTGCTTCGGGAATTGGGTCTTCTCTCTCAAAAGCCTCAATGATACAACACATAAATGTCAAAATGACAAAAATAAGGAAGTATGTAATAGACTAAGCATTTTAATGCCTTTTCTGGCTCACTTTTGCAGGCTGAACTGTCTGTGTTGACCACATTTGATGGCATCGGTACTCAGCGTGGCTGTGTGCATGAGTTTTTAACAGCTGACATAAACAGAGACGGCCCATCAACCACCTCAGCTGTGCTGTGGGCTTGTTGTAAACCACTGGTATGATACATTTTATACTTTTATACTTCATTTATGATGCCACTTCACCGGCCTTGAAAGACAGCTCAAAGTATTGGCAATCAGATGTTGGACTGGGAGCAGGTTCAAATCCAGCTGGTGATGGTATAAACACTGATAAGGGATTATTTCTATCTGTAGACCTTTTTTAAAGCAGGTCTCTCAGTCTATTCCTAAGTGAGAGGAACAGCTAATACAATTATTGACCACCAAGAAGCTTATTTGAAAGGTACCCCCAGAATAAGTGCATATTTAAATTACAGGAGCTGAGAACCATCTTGTCCAGAACAAAGGCTTTGTCCAGCATCATCAACAGGGTCTGTGAAGGAAATCCAGGTACATCATCACTGATAGGGGCTTCTCTTGGAAGACTAAGCAAAAGTTACCTGTGTGGTTCCCAAACATACTTAAACTGAGCACCTGAGAAATGTAAACTTAAGTTTGGCTTACAGTGGACACAGCCTGGCAGGAAAGTTCCTACTGGAGGAGAAAATAAAAACAGAAGAAAAACCTTGAAAAGGCCTTCATCCCACATCAAGCTTTGGGTAAGTGCAATGCACAAAGCATTTGCTTCGACAGCTTCTAGAAAAATGCTTTCCAAAGGTGGAATCTCCTGCTTCCTCACCAGCCTATCCCAGCAAAGGAAAGTCCCAAAACCACAGGCCCTGCAAAAAGAGCAAGGGACAGGAGTGTAAAACACAGAACCACAACCATGTCCACATACACCAGCCAGAGCTTGGACTCTACACAAAAGCATCAGCACTTCTGAAACCTGACACTGCTCAGAGATACACATTCAAGTTGAGTGGGTGCCAGTAAATAAACACAAATCCGTTGTCATGGTGTTTTGTAATGACTGGCTCCTTAAAGACAGTAACGCTCACCTTCTAAGTGAAGCAATTTGCTTCGAGGTACAGTTGTTTCTCAGGCTGTGATATCACCTCCCAATCTCCTGTCCTGTATCTCTAACCCAGGCTGGGAGTCACAGGTAGCTCCAACACGTTTGTGTGCAGCAGTGTGATGCCAGTGAGGTCAGAGCACACGTCCCCAGTCATCCTCCTGCAGCTGCTTCAAACCAGGCAGTGGACATAGTGAAGTTGCAGAGATCTCTAAAGTGTGTCATCACGTTGTTGGTTGTGCAAGGTTCACACAGAACCACAGAATCATTAAGGTAGGAAAAGACCTCTTAAATCATCAAAGTCCAACCATTAACCCAGCACCACCACCATGTTCACCATCAAACCATGTCATCAAGTGCCACGTCCAGTCATTTTTGAACATTGCCCACTGGGAAGCCTGTTCCAGTACTTTATAACCATTTCCACAACAAATTTTTTTCCTAATGTTCAATCTAAACCTCCCCTGGCACAACTTGAGGCCATTTCCTCGCATCCTTTCATTTCTTACTGATGCCTTAAGCTTTAGTTTTCATGTTTTCCATATTCTGTGCTGCCCAGGGGTGCAGTTCTGAGCCTCACATTAAGTGCTGGTGAGCTCTCTTCACAGAGTAGGGAGACAAAACAAATCCTTTTCCCGATGAACACCAAGGACAACTTTCACGCCCAAAAGCACAAACAAGGGTGGGCTGAAGGGAGGAACAAGAAGGATGGGACCTCACAACCTGGAGCTGGAATTGGACAATTAAACCCCAAGATGCAAATGGACCAAAACTTATAAAAATGTAAGATCTCGTGACCGGTCAGCCATTTTGTGTCCACCTTGGGTGTAGGCCTGGTCAGGGCCTGTGCTGCCCGAGGTGGATCCCGGAGGCCTTTCAATAAATCCCTACTTTATTCTCTAGCTCTGTCCAGTCTCAATTTCAGGTCAGCCTTCCCAAGGCATCATTACCTTGGAGAAAAGACTGACACTCACCTGGCTATGCCCTCCTTTCGGGGAGTTGTAGATAAGGTCTCCCCTAAGCCTCCTTTTTTCTGGGCTAAACACCCCCCTCAGCTGCTCCTCATCAGAACTGTGCTCCAGACCCTTCCAACAGCTTAGCTGCCCTCCTCTGGATGCCCTCCAGCACTTTTGTTCCTTTGTTGTGCTGCTTATGGAGGACACATTTCCTTTTGCAGACACATCTGATCCCTCCTGCACGGGCAGGTATCCGCTGGCCCTGGATCAGAGCTGCACACGTTCACCACACCTCGATGTTTCTTCCCAGCCAGCCAAGCTGGGTGGCCAAAACCTAAGCAGGGAGCAGCTGAGCTCCAGCTGCAGCCTTTCCATTACTGGTAGCACCAGTTGTTCCCCTCTTCTTTTCGCCCGGCCAAAACTTTTTTTCCAGAAAATTTATAGGAATTTCATAACCCCCATAAAATCTGGTTTAAATTGGCCAGTTCAGAAGTTATTAGGGAAAACAAACACTCTGGCAAGATTTTAACACACTAACGAGTTCTTCAGCCTCAGCAAACACTTAGAAAATTGAGTGAACAATTGAAAACTGAATATTTTGAACCTCTTAAAATGCAGGTTAACCTTTGCTGCAATGAATGTCCAGTGTTACCCCTTTCTGAAAACAGCTCTGTTCTGCTTGCCATGTATTTGTTCTGTATATACTTATATCAGCTGGGAAAAAACACTGAACCAAGATGTTCCTCCAAAAATCCAGGAACACTTCTATTACTAAGAAATTCAAGGAATAAGGTTTTGCATCTGACCTGAAGCAATGGGCCCTCAATTCCTTAATGACATGATGATTCTTTTACAAACAGAAACTTTGACTTCAGCTCCGAGGCAGGAGTGTGTAACAATGGACTGCACGATGCAGAGGAGAACTTTTCAGCCTCTTCAACTTCAACCAGCATTACCTGTGAGTGATACATTACAGAATTGAATGCCAGAAAAGTGGATTTTAGAATAAAAAGTATAGTGTTTCATAATTTGATTTAAATCAATTATACCATCTCTCACTGGAATGCTCATGAGCTTCAGAAATAAAATATATAAACGAAACCAGCTGCTCTGGATACTCTTTCCTTGGGATAGATTTCACTTGAACTCAACCAGCTTTCTTCTGCAGCAAGTTATTGTAATGCAGCATCAGAGTGGAGAGCACACAGTTCTGTACAAGTTACTGCAAGGTAAACAGTTTCTGTTAAAAAATGCAGAAGATTAAAACCCTTTTCTGCAATGGCTGGCTAAAATCTGAGGAATTATTTAATTCCTCTGGGGCTGACAGAGAAACTGAAGTAGTTGCTGGCACCTCAGCAAGATCCATTAATTTATAGCTATTTACTATATCACATAATCTTTCTGATTTGTCTCAGTCTGGAGCCCCTCTGTGCCCAACAGCACGGAGGTCTGCAGTGTTTAGAATGAAGAATAATTACAACTGGAGAAGCACATGCAACCAAAGCTCCATGTTCTTTAATCTCCAAGCCTAATGCATGTGTAGATCTTGGCATCACTCTTAAAATGATTGTTTGTAACTAAATACCGTATCTCAGCGCTCAGATACCACGATGACTGAGCTTTTCATAAATCAGGATAAATATATAAGGCAAAAATCCCGGCTGCACTGAACTCAACGGGAGCACTGCCAGCTACTTTAAGGGAGCCAGGGCTTCATGCAAAAGGTTTTCAGCAGCCCAAGCTGTCCAGTGTTTTGGTTGCAGTATTTTCAACTCCATTTGAAGGCCTCTTTTCCCACCCGGCATCTGCAGTAGCGTGACACTGAGATAAAATTGCACACTCCGTTCCCAGCCAAAGCAACAGGAGAATATCCTTTGTTAAAATAAGGGGCAATTCCAGCTTCGGTTGACAAAAGCAAGGTACAAAATCCTCTGAATTTGTGTAGATTTCCCCAGGCTTTTTCTGTTCCCTATAGCAGACAGGCTCCTGCCCAGAGCAGAAGGGAACATCCTCACTCATTTTGAAAACATGCAGGAACAACACAAAGGAAAACTCCACCTCTCCCCTCCTTTTTAGATCTTTTCTTAAGGAAACAATCATGTTCTCGTACAGATGCTTATGTATCTTCTCTTAGCATGTTATCCAAGTGTCTAAAATTCTTCTGTAGTGTTACACCAGCTCCCTTCAAAGTGAGTAAATGTCTCATTCCACAGTCAGAGTACTCAAAGAGAGGCAAAAAACCAGCTTGTAGCTCAAAACAAGATTATTTTCATAGCTACTGTGTGCTTAACTTTCCCCAACTCAAGTAACTTAGAACACAAAAGCAGGTTTAATATTCAATAAATGATGATTTAGGACAGTCAAGTGAAATAATGGCATATGCACTACACTATCAGTCTAACAAACTCCATTTACACTGATATATTTAAAATACTTGCATCCCTAAGATGTCAGTACCAAAAATGTGTTTGTATAGGATTAACGGTGTCAAATTAATATGCTTGAGAGACAGCATCTTCTATAACAATTAAAAAAAAATTAAATTACTTATGTCTCTAAGTCCAAATGTTCTCATGAATAAAGAGAGAAAAGGAGGAGACAGTAAAAGAGAGAATGAAGTGGGTTTTTTTCATAATGAGGCACAAGCTAAAAAATGTGATTCCCTTCCTTTCCCTTTCCTTTTCAAGATTGAAAATGCAGATCCTGTTCCTAGAATGATTCAAAGGAATGACTAATAAACACAATTATCTCGGACAAGAAGATGTTCTATATACAAATTCCAACTAAAGAATGAAATTTTTTTAAAGACCTAAAAAATGTTCAAGGAATGGAAGCATAAGTGTAAATGGATGAAATTTCAACACCAGGAAACAACTCACTTGTGAGAGGACTCCTGTTCACATTCTTTGGCACATTCAGTTGACGTCCCACATGGCACAGTGACCTCAGGATCCCTCATCTCTTTACCACTACAAAAAAAAAAAAAAAACTTTATGAAAAAGGGCTTAAGGCAAAGTGGATCAAGGAAGCAGGTGTTGTGGTATATCTGAAGCAACAATTTCTTCAATGAGAAATGGAAGCATGAGGTTTGACCCTTAACAACAACATCACAGAGAGGGGATGGGAAGGTTTGAAGTTTGAATGATGACTCCCCTGAAATGCACATGTGACCTGGTAACCCCTGTGAGACAAGGCAGAGCTGAGTTAAGGAGGAGAGAGGTCTCCAAAAAACAAGCTTAAGTGTTTTTGATAACAAAGAGACCACTCAAACAGGCCCTGGAAACTGCCTTAAATGTAACTGCAGGGATCTACAAACTCTTTCTACGAACAACACTTTCAACAGCTGGGAGAACTACCCCATCTAAAGCATACTTTAAAAATACAGATCTGTAGATAGATGGGAATGTCTCCCTCCAAAGTTGCCTTTTATTTCAAATTTCAGCACTGGACATTTTGCCTTTCAGAGTATCTAAGTTTAATACCCTTCTGGCTTGACTGAGCTGTCTTTCAGAAGACATCCTTACCTTCAGTGATGGAGATGGTAATTCAAGGACCACATGGCAATAGATGATGGCCATTGAAAATATTGTATTTCCTTAAAAAACACAAGTTTTTTAAGACTGGAGAATACGGTCAAGAAGCAACTTGCAGAGGAATAACCACTAGTAAAACCACCACATGGATTTCATATCCCCCTCAGTTTCCTGACGTGTAATATGAGATATTAAACTTCTATTTCTTCTGATCTGAGGCATAATAGGAATTAAACTTTCCCTCACTTTGCCAAAGAACCTGCAAGGCTGTTTACCTGGCTGTAAAAACAAGCCTACTCTCTCGGAAGACAGAGCAGTGCAGAAATTAAATAAGATCAAGAGAGCATTCATCATGACATCTAGAAATATACTGTAGATGTAACAGGAGAAGATTGGCCAGATTAGGCACAAATGAAGTCATATTCACGAGATTACTCTCTTGTATTACCAAAGAAAGGGCTGAAGCTAATGCTTAAAGTGATCTGAGACCTACTAAAAGGCCATGAAAAAATAACACAGATTTAAGGAACCTGCATTCACCCCTTCTTCTTCTTCTTCTTCTTTTTTTATTTATTTACTCTTTCTTTTTCTGAGCTTACAGTTTACAGAGAAGCAGATGGACTCCTCTGAACCCCACATTTCAAACCATCATGGAAAGCTGCGCAAAACATTCCTCGTGCCCTCAGGAAGCTGCTGAGATTTGGAAAGAGAAAAAGCACACAACTTTATTGAGGTCGGCGCAAGCCTAGAGATTTCCAAGCTGCATGTCCCTGTTAATCAAAGTGACTGTGCCAACATGATTAGGATACCCACAAAGCCAAGCCAATCAAGCAGCTAACTGAGGGAGACCACAGAGCAGATAGCAAATACCACTGGAGTTGTACATTGTCTCAAAAGATTATCACTGCAGTTGTTCAAACCCCTGTGACCAACAAGGGATTTCTGTGACTCATTGCTATTGTGTTTCTGCAGCTCAACATTATGTCCCATGCATATTCTGGAGCTCCGTGGCACCACATGTGTATAACAATGTGCCACTCTTAATAAAATATCTCTGTGGTAAAAGAAGCACCAAAAATATTCGCACAATAGCAGAATGCCAACCGAGCACTGAACTACATTAAACAACTCATTGGATGCCATTCCAAAACAGCATCTGCCATGGCCCCAGGAAGTAGCTTTAAAAAAAAAAAATTATAATAAAATAAGAGATTTTTTTTCTGAAAGATCACAGCTTTTAACATACCAAGGAAACGTCAAGAACAAATTAACATATGACTCACCTCCCTGAGGTCTATCCCATGGTTTCATTATCAGTCAAGCAGAATCCATTGTTGCAAAAGCAGTTCAAAGCATCCACTCCATCCATGTGCCACACTGAATGCGCAGCAAGTCTTCATGTATAAACAGCATTGTTAAAAAAAAAGGAGGATAGCAAGTCTTCATGTATAAACAGCATTGTTAAAAAAAAAAAGGAGGATGGCAGGGTAACATTCAAAAAGAAAACAAACAACTCCTCCCACGCTGGAGTTGGAAAGGCCAGCAAAGCCCATACACTGTCAGGAAGGGCTAGGAAAGGAGATGGTCGTTTTTCTGACAGCCTTAAAACTTTCCCAAGAAAATGATGGCCTGCAGCCGGGGCACACCAATCAGCTGCTCTGGCAAAGGTCACCAAAGGAAAGATCCCCTGCCAGTTCAACAGCAGTGGTTTCTTAAATAATCTTGAAACAACGAGGAGCGCGTGAACGCGAATGCTTCTTCCTCCAGAAGGTTCAGGCAGGAAAACAGGGCCCACATGACTCCTGATGTTCTCCTGGAAGTACTGCTTCCAAGCAGAGCAGAGTGTCTCCTTTGGATCAGATCAACCCAGCAGGCTGAAATGAAAACAACAGGCTTAATTGACAACCTGGAAAGGAATCATGGAGGAGTCTCCTCCAAAAGACATGGGTTGGGCTCCTGCCACGACTAAAGAGGCAGATGTAGCTTCTGACACTGACAAGCTCTGAGTGCCACGTCAGATGAAGGTAGGAGATAACAGGGAAACCCTCCATACATCAATCATGCCACAGAGAAGTGTCAGGCAGAGTAAGAATCTGGCTTAGTTAAGGTTTTAAAAAAAAATCATAATATTAGGCTTTTACTTGAGTAATTGGGGGAAGGGAGGAGGGCTGTATTTTCTAATTAAAGTTCTGATTTAAAAAATTCATGGGCAGAGGGTGCTCTGATGGTAGATTTTGGCTCCTGAAGGGTGGATGAGCAGATTGGGGAGCCCTGCAGAGGGACAAGTCTCTAAGGATGCTGCTCCTTCCTCTCCTTTCCCGCAGCTGATGACACGACACAGGAGCCTCTCCATGTCAGGTAGGGACTGAACTGAAAACATTCACACTCTTCCCTCCCCATTTTCTTCCTTCCTTTTCAGACTCCTGCACTGGGTTAGCAACAACATATGAGGAGCTTTATGGACATGATGGAAAACCCACACTGGCACCAAGCCATGGAATACCATCAGACCTTCCCTTCGAGAAACAGTCCTTCCTCTGCTTGCATTCCAAGCACCAACAGAAGGCAGTGGTTTAGGAATTCCACTCTCCTAAGGACCCACATCCCTGGTGTAGTAACTGCTTGCACTTGAGGAAAGCCTGAAATTTGGCAAATATCTTACGGTGAGAATCTGTTCTCCGTGATAGGTCTTGAAAAAACTTAAGTAGCTGAAAGGATGGCTGCAACAAATTGGAACTTCACAGCCTCTTTATGGTCACTGCCACAGAGGATCCCACTCACAACGGTCTGCAAAAACAACCCAAATATAAAAAGCTTAAAATGGACTCAAACTTTAAAGCGTCGCTGGAGTTTACCATGAAAGGTGCACCCTGCATATATATAGAACAGAAACCCTGCAACACACAAAGCTTTCTACAGATATTCAAGACACCCCTTTCAGCTTTGATTCGCTTAAGCAAAACATCACTGGAGCAACGTTAATCCTCTTGTTTACAGTTACACCCACGAGAGAATGGGAATTCACAGCTCAAGATCAAACAGATACACTAAAGGGAGCTATTTAACATCACTAAGGGTAGCACCCTGTAATTACTGTATCAGGGAGGTTGGATCTTTCCACACAGGTTTTGCTTTAAGAAGAGGAAAAAGAAATAGGGAGCTTTATTCGGCTCTGGTTTTGCCCCGGTCTCATATCTATTTCAAGTTAAAACTAAACAAAGTAGCAATTTATCAACCGTTGTTTCAGGACCCTAGAACATCAGAGAACTCTATGAAAGAGGCAACATAGCTAAAGCAGCATTAAAAGCCATCAAATGCAGCTGTGTGCCCAAATATAAATATTTTTACCTTTGCACCTGCAAAGCACAACTGTTACCAAGGTCAGGTTGAAAATTGGAGATTCTTGAGGAGTTCAGGGCAAACATAACCCTTGATGGTAAGACCCTAAACATCCTAGAGTCTATGTGTGAGGTCTTATCACATTTCACGGAGTGTTTTTGGGGCAATTTGGGCGCCTGCTTTCCTGATCCTGTATTCACATTACCATGGGGACATGACTTTTCCAAGCAGCCTTAGGAGGTAGAGGGCCTTAGCTATACGAAATAGATGTCCCAAAATGCAAATTTGGGGTCTTTTGTCACATTGGAAGCATTTCAACAGAATCTAGGCTTGGTTCTTCAGTTCTACCAGCAGCTCTAGGTCCAACCATGAATTCCAGACTACAGAAAATCCTCTAAACTATTTGAAAAAGAATTATTTAGTTAATATTCCTACTGAAGTTTGCAGTTAATAACTTATCCACAAGAATTCACCATTAAGTCCACCAGATTTCGTGAACACATCCAATACCAGTCTAAATACAAGCGCAGGATTCCTGGCAGCAGAGAATTTATTCATATCTTGATATTTTTCCAGAAGGAAGAGGAAGAAAAATAGAAGGAAGCCTGTTCCTGTGAAAACAAATGGATTTTGCTGGCAACTTCACTGGAATGATCCCTGTTGCATTAAAATCCCAGTAATGCAACTCCTCTGTGACCTTGAGAAACCCCATCCACTTTGAGCAGCCGAAGCATTCAAGATCTACAACATAAAGCAATTGGATTTTGAATGCAGGTTGCTTCATTTTAAAACATTACTGCTCTTTGATGTTTATCTGTTTAAGAGAGTTTATTGCAGCTAATTCACAGCAGGAGTGCCCTGTGGCATCCTCAAAAATTATATTAAAAATATAAAAGATAAGAAAGGAAAACATAATAATTATATAATCTAATTCTTTATGGCTACACAACAAAAAATTAAATCCTAATTTTGTAATGTATATGCATAGAACCATTTCTGACACATACCAAAAGCATGAAGCCATCACACACAGGCCTTTTATTGGAAAGTCTGACAAACTGAAACAGCAAGGGACTCAATGCCATATTAGTCAGGTTTCAACTTTATTTAGAAAATGAGTTGCAAGGATAAGCCAGAAACATATGGATGGCAGGTTGTTATCCACAGAGTTAATGCACAAATGGCATTTTTTTGATGAACTAGTACTCCAACAACTGCTGCAGTCACTCCCCTGTATCACTTAAATTAATTAATGCCAAAAAATGGACTGCCCTGGTGCATAGTTTGCTCAAGATGTTACTGAAGGTGCCCATTATGCACTAGCAAATGTAACCAGAATAAAGCAAACGCATTAAAACCTGAAAACTCGGTTGTGCCAAGCCCAAGGTACTGCATAATTAACAAAACACGAACATCATCACCAAGCTTTTATCTTTAACTGTATCTTTTGAAGGCAGAAACTTTCAGGCTGCATCTTGAGCTGCTTCCTGAGTAGCAAATTTGGTCCAGCTGCAGTATAGATCAATTATTCTGGATCAATTTATCTGTAATCTCACACACAAGACTCAGACAGAGTTATTCTATACTAACACTGCAAGCAGAAGCAACATTTGTGGAATCCCATTGCAAAGGAGTTTTCACAAAGGAAAGCCTCAACTGACAGATCTTCCACTGAGTCATCCCAAACAAAACAGCCCAACAAAAATGTTTTGTCATCTCCAAACAACCCTTCAAAAGAGTCTTTCTGAGATGCTTTCCAGAAGTTTTAGGATTAGACTGGATTTTCCTAAAGCCTAAAAGTTCTTTTGGGGTTGGTGCCTTCACAACACAGCCCCAAATCAGTCCATATTTAACTAGAAGATCTCCAATTTATGTTATTCCACAGGACTGGGGTACCTAGAGAGTTTTTCAGAGAAGGGAAGAGTTTAAAGATTATCTATCCCAGATGCAGTGGCTGGAGAAAAAAAAAATGGGTGATTCCAAAGGATAAATGAGAACAGATATCAAGGTTTCTGTTTCAGACATTCAAAGGTCAGCCCTGAGCTCCTAAATGTCATAGTCTGAGACCCACATGTTGGGATCAATACAAATGCCTTTCCAGGTAAAGGAGGGTTAAGAATAAAGGCTGACTCTGAAGAAATGCAAACAAAATCAAAGATACTCCTCCACAATGACTGAAACTTCAGATAGCAGTGGCGTTCGATAGAAAAAGGGGATGTATTTCAACACACCTGAATGGGCTCAAGTAGATACCCTAGGAACCAAGTTCTTTGAAAACAGACAAAAGAGTCTTGATTTAAACAGCTTGGGAGTGCTGGAACCCACCTGAAAATCTTATGCGATAAACAGCCTAAACAAAAAAAAACCAAAAAACCAAAAAAACCCCAAACAAAACAAAAAAAACCCCACAAAAACAAAACAAAACACCTTTAGAGTATTTCTTTCTTTGAAGAGAAACTGTGCCACAGACTTCATTACATTCTCAGCTTGTCCTTTTCTTCCAGTGTTAAAGGCTGCTGATGCAGTAAATCCTGTCGAGTAAATTAAAAAAAAAAAGCCAACACAGCCAGGTACCTTTCAAAAGAGTCATGCACAGACAGAGGATCCTCTGAGGAAAGAGTCTTGTTCCAGCTATTGCACTCACTCCACGTGCCTCCTTTTGCTGTTAATATCTAGTCTATCTCAAGACCAAGCAAAACTGGAGTATTTTCTGGATTCCCAGATATAAATTCTCCTGATTTTCATGGCCATCAACCAAAAATGAGACGCTTCACCTTGCCAGATGCACCGAAAGCGTTGGTTTCAGACAAAAAATATCCCTCAAATACCAAAATTCTAGGCTTAAATATTTCCTTCTCCAAAATTATACCTTTATGGGGAAAAAAGAAAACCACAACAGCCTATATTCTGTCTAAAACTGAGAAACATTTCCTCCTGGATGGACACCTCTGAGTGCTGAGAGCCAGCAAAAGGCAGGTGGGGGGATCTAAGCCACTTACAGCCTAAAGTGCATTTTGAGCTCGACAAATTGACCAAAAGACACACTTGTTCTGTAGAAGGGATCTGCAAAGACAGTTCTATCCCATTCTGCCCTTTGCAGCTGAGATACAGCTTTAATTTTAACTTTTACTAACTTTTACTAACACCACACATATATACTGGCTTGTCAGTGAGGGCTAGCTCTGCACAGAGTTGCAGAAATTTCTGCGGAAAATGTGAATTTAGGGAATTTGCACAAGTCCAATTTAAATGTACGTGTTTCCTCTGCCAGAATCCAACTCAGATTTGAAAAGAGAAACAAATAAAAGTGGAAATCTGCTACACTTAACGTCGTCCCTGTAAACAAAGGTGAGAAGGAAAGACTCCAAACCCTCGTTCACTATTTTTATGTAGCTCCTATTTGGTGACCATCACCAAGGTACTCCTCACACACCAGAGGAGGAGGGAGAGAGGAAGAAAAAGACTTAATAAATAACAGAGAGGAAAATCCTGATGACGTTAATCTCAACCACAGTGAAACAATAGTTTGAAAGCATGCCAGGTCTCTCTCCAGTCCCAGGCTGAAGCCCAGCACCCAGCTCATTAAAGTAAATAAAATATAACGGTGAACGAAAAAGAAAAATAATAAGAAGGATCACATGAATAATAGAGAGAATCTGAGCACGAGTCCAACCAAATGATGTCAACTGTTATTTAATTTTTACTTTGCTCTCTCAGAGGAAACACCAGAGAGAGAAGGGGGAGGGGGAAGTAGTGTGTTAAGGAGAGAGAGGCAAGGATATCCCAGAGGGGGTTTGATAATATAATCACTAAAATAATATATATACATTTTAAAGCCTTTTGACATTATTCCCTTCCAAAGATAATACAATGGAGAGTCAGGAGGGGGGGGAAAAAAAAAGTAATGCTCAGAATTGCAGGAATATTTACACTGAACAGTTCTGGGCCATTGTATCCCAACTGCACCTTCAGTCAGGGTGGAATTTGGCCCAGCATGGACAGTTGTTTATATAATTATTGTGTGGGTTAAATCAGTTCTTGACAAAATAAAGAAGATCGACATCAGTAGGTTAAGTCATCCTTATCTAAAATAATGAGTATTAGTATAACCAGGGATTAAAATTTAGATGCAAAAAAGATGCTGCATCTTTTCTTCTGGTTTAGTAGGAAGCTAATCATAACTGTTTTGAGAAGTCTTTTATGCCCAAATTAATGGAGATCTTCTCCAAACACCTAGGACAACTTTTAAGACACTCTTCTCCCCTATCAAATCTCAGGAAACCATTCTGGCATCTGATCAACACCACCAGAACTGAGATCTTTTGGGGACACATTCGAAGACTCAAGAGATTTGGTCTGCCACAGACAAAGGAAATCCTGTGTATTAATTTGTATTAAAACTTGTATTAATCAGTATTTGAGTGAAAAACTTTGGATGCTCAGAACCCAGGTTGTGCAGATTACATAAATTTAACTATAGCACTACCTTGATAATCAGGCCTTACTCTTAAATCCAGAAGGAAACCAAAAATCATGATTGAGATTGTTGTAATCTCCAGTGATGCCAGATTTTCATCCCCAGACACAGAAAGGTCACAACAAAACCAAAGTGCTACAAAGTACATTTTAATTTCTAAGCATCTAGCAAAACCTCGGTCACCTTTGCTATCAACTTGTGAATTAATGACAAATAAAGACTTTTATGCTGACCTGAGCATGATTCTTGTAGAGCTGAATGGACAGTGGCAGGTGGGGGGAACCTGCCCATGACTATGCATTTCAATACAGCAAAGCAGATTTATTAATTTCTTTTTTTGGCTGCCTTAGCTGTCATTTTGGGTTTTGATATGACTGACCTTTTGTATCATCCTTCCTCAGTGTAACATACACATGGAAATTGAGTGTATGAGTAGCCACTCAAACCCAAACTGGGATTCTCAGACATAAATAGCACAAGTGATCAAATATTGAAAGTATCACATTTTAAGTAAAAAAACCAACCAAACAAAACTATATTTAAAAAAATCATCTCTGCTACTACCTCAATACAGAATTGGAATATTCACAAGTCACCTTTATTAATCAGGAAAGCTGATTGTCCAACCAGACAGCAGGTCAAAAACGACTAACAATTATTAAAATATGAATTGCAAATCACAAGTGCACAAGCCTAAGTATTTATGAACAATCTTCAAACGATGAATTATTAATTGAAGAACTTTGTGAGCAACTTCCTACAGCAAATAAATCAGGGAATTCTGCAATCTGCACAAACAATTTATTGAATAAATTGTGAATTGTGACTCAAGTATTCACTCAGATCCGAATCTTTCTTTTTTAGTTAATCACTATGAAGATTAACCAAAAATCTTCCAAATTCTATTGCCATGGTGTAAATTAAAATGTACCCACTACCTATAGTTTTATTGGAAGTAGACAAGCACGTGGCAGAAAGATATTGAGGTAATTCAAACCGTAATCTAATAATCCATTTCATCATAAAGTGAAATTTGGGGTGGTTTAGAAGCACAGTGATATATGAGAGGAATTTCAGATCCATGCAATTAATGGACTTCCTGAGAAAATCTGATTATAACTGCATATATTTATAGCCCTTACTCGTAGAAACAAATGCAAAACAGATTTGAGAATAAGATCAGCTTTTTATTCTTTTTAAAAGCTGGGATAGGAAAGAGATGTTTTGCATGGATTTGCTTAGCATGCCCTCCAAGTCAACCCCTACCCTCCAAAACCTTCTGGGTGAACTTGGCAACTTTCAGCTCTTTTGTTCTCAATTTGCCTCAGTTGCCCAAGTCTGTAAAGAAGATAACTTCTCTGGGCTGGAGAATAAACACACTGGGCTGAGCAGGGTTTAAGATGAACAGCAAATAGTAAGATTGAAAGCCAAAGTAAGAGACTTTGACTTCCAGGAATGAGCATCATGTTTACAAAACAGGATCACAAACAGCAGCTTTTTAACTTCCCTTCTTGGTTAACCTCCACCTTCTGCCTGTGCAGCCAGCATTTATGATTACCACGCTGGTGTAGAAATGCCACGGTGAACTCTCAATATGTTGAGATATAGCACAGCAGAAAATAATCCAGGAAAAGAGGAGTGTAAACTGCATGATCCATTATTTGGGGCATACAACGAGCACTCAACAGAGAGAGAACATCTGTGATGCTGCTGACTGTGGGGCATGGAGATCCCTGAACACAGCCCAAAGCCACACCAGGCAGCACAGCAACCCACAAAACATGGCTCTGCCACTCCCAGACCACAGGCAGGGAAAGAATCTGTGGCTGTGTTCATAACATATCTGGCATTCCCAATAATCATGGCTTGACTGTCAATTTTTTTTTTTAATGGTCCTTTAGGTTTCCAAACACTCTGGGATTTTTTTTTAGCATAATTCTCCATGAGCAGCTCAGACAAGCACATCCAGAAGGGGCTTGGGGAACACAAGAAACTAGGCAGGTTTTTGTTTCACAGAGCAGACAAAACTTTTCTGAATCATCCTCTTCAACACAAAGGGGCATCTTGAGGTAGAGATGTGAGAAAGGCACACAGCTAATGAAGCAGCAAGAAATCTCCAGTAAATTATTTCTTAATCTCACTTTAATCTCACTTTATTAAAAAAAAACTTCTAATGAGCACAAGCGTCTATTGCCAACAAAATCCATCCCCACCCACCTGGGAATGGGGAAGTTGAGGTGGAATTTAGCTTAAAAACATTGTAGAACAAGTGCAAAGCAAATTGCAATCTCAGTTTAATAGCAAAAATTAGAAAACAGGGGTTTAGGTATATTGCTGCTAATTATCTTCGGCCCTTAGAACATATTACTCAGTAACCCACGGCTTTTAACAGTGTCATTAACATTAGATCACATTAGGGTCTTGCTACAAGTTTCTCCAAGTACTCATAATTTTACTGGAGTCAGCAGGGGTAAATCTGGATTCATATTAGTACAGTTTTGGTAATAATCTACTCACTGGCTCTGAGGGTTTAGGTTTGGTGTAAACCATAGAGTATTAATATTATCATTATTCACCACAAGAGAATGAGCTGACATAAGTGTCTTCCAAGAGTGAATACACACAGAAATAACTGGGTGCTCTACCAGGAGGAACCACTTAAACAATTTATTTTTTTTTTAATAAAAACCAGAATTTGATATTTCATCCACCTGTATTTTACACATCCTATTCAACAAAACTTCAGCTCAGAGCCCTGATACTGAATCCACTGCATTTATTCTTTCAATGCCCACCACTCACCTTCACATTTGTCTAATGTTTGATCAGAAGGGCCAAGCAGTAATGATGCCTTAAGTTTTAGCTTTTATATTTTCTTTCATAACTCTGAACTTCATATAAAGTGTTAGCAAGTTCTCCTCACAGCTTAGTTAGACAAAACAATCCTTTTCCAGTCCCAGAACCAAAGACTCTGTTGCATCTTCAGGCCCAAAGGTATAAACAACAGTGAATTGGGAGAGCAATCTGGGAGGATGGGACTTCATTACCTGAAGCTGTAACTGGACATTTAACCCCAAAATGTAAATGGACCAAAACTTATAAAAGTGTGAAAACGTGTGCTCCATCATCCATCTTGGGTGTAGCTTCAGCCAGGCTCTTGTACTGCCCAAGTAGGCCTTTGGAGGCCTTTTTAATAAATACCTACTCTATTCCTTTAGCACTGTCTAGCCTCTGCTCTAGGCAGCCTCTCAAGGCATCAATAACAAGGATGAGCCATTTAGAGCCACATTCCTCCAAATTCTAATGCCCTGTTGAATGTTCTCTGCTCACATCTCTCTGCTGCAGCTGCAAATGGTTTTCATGCTTTATGCTGCTCTCAGAACAGCAAAAAGGATATTTGCTACAGTTACAGTGAATGCATTCATTTTTTCGCTTCAACAATATTTTTTTTTAAATATCTGGTTTGCCCTTTCAGTATTCCACAGGAATTTAAAAACAGTAAAGCCACGCTTAGAATAAATAGCTTGAATTTGCTACCTAGATTTAATTTCTGCTTGTTTCATAGGATGAGTTAATTTGCCATAAAACTTTAACCACTGCTGATCCTGGATTCCAGCATCCATAGCTTCCTACAGAATTTTATTGCCCCTAATATAATAAAATGTAGTTTAACCTTCACTACTAATTTCAGAATTAACTACTACAAACCTGACTAAACGGCCTTTTTTATCCCATGCACATTATCTGCTCATCATTCACCTGAACCTGCCTTCTTTCCACAGCTTAAAGTTCAGTGAGGGGGTTCAGCAAAAAGATTTAGAGTTACAAAGGGTTTCTAAGCACAGAAAAGCTTCCAGAGGAAGGATATCTAAAATATTGCTGCAGGAGAAGTCTTCCAAATCTCACACCTCTACAATGCAAAATGATCGCAAATTGTTGCTAATTAGGGATCAGGTGAACTGTGCAGATTAAGGGTAATCTTGCTAATAAACGGGTTTGAGTTATAGTTGTTGAGTTATACAACAAATGATGCTATGAACTAAACCTCTGTAAGAGGTGGAAAACACCCAACTTCTGGCACTGATGGCCCTTAAGAAAGAGATACCCACTAATCTAAAATTAAGCCTTTTGTAAGCCAGGTAAGACACAGCAACAAACCTTTTCATGCCCTTCCATGCATTTCCCCTTGGCAGCACTAAAACCAAACAATCCAGCAGCATTCTCTTTGTTTGGGTAGGCACATGAAAAGGAATACTCTGGTTATTGAAAAGGGAATATTGCAGTGTTACAGTAAGTTTATTTGCTTGTAGGATTAAAGAAATTAAAAAAAAATAATTAAAAACAGGAAAACATTTTTGGTCTCCAAAGCTGCTTCAGTCAGGCTCAAAAATCCCATTAATTCACACTTCCTACTGCCAGTGCCCTGTTGAATTAATGCCATAGGCACTGCAATGGGTACTCACAGTGTAGGTGCAGTGATGAATAAAACCCAGTATAATCTCAGTCTAAATCTTAGGCCAGCTATTCAGCAATGACAGCACCAAAGAATCAGCAGATATTCTTAAAAATCCACCAGCTTTAAGGATCCACTATCCCTCTGATTGCGGGTTCTGTGCTGCAGCAAGGCTACGTAACAAAGCTGAAGCAGGAATTAAATGACACAAATCTTAGGATGACCTTAAACCTCACACCTGCAGGTCCCAGAGCTGAGTTCAGAGAATCTCTGAGTGTATGGGAAACGAAGCTGGGCTGGTGGGCAATTCCACCACCACCCAAATATTTTTCATCCCCCAGACATGCCAAACAGCCGGAGGCCGTGGCTGGGTTGTGCCAGCAGCTCACGCTGAAGGCTTGAGCTGACCCCCAGAGGAAGGAGGTTGCTTTGACATCTTCTCTGACCTCAGTTTGCCTGCTGAAAACCATCTCGAGCCTGCCTCGGCTCCCTAAAAGCACATCTGTGTCCCACTCCTAATCTGGATAACACCCTCAAGTTGTCTCAACAACCCTCCACCGACGCTCCTTTGTTTCCCCCATCCCTCATCCCGCTCAACAAAGCCGGCTTTTGGCATATTAAAGCTTAATTTGTTTAAGAACAAACAATCAGAGGATTTGGGGGGGAGGGCCTGCATCTCACAGACGAGAGTGACAGATCACACGAGGAAACCAAAGACTTCGGGGGCCGAAGATTTTGGCAGGTTTGCGTCTCGGAGGAGATGCAGAGCTCATTGTCACGTTTCCAAAAGGCATTACACAGGGCTCCAAGGTGGAGCTGTTTACCAATACCGTGATCTCTCCCCAGATGCAGTTGCTACTGCAGCTAATTAAGAGAACAATTAAGACTAAGGCAATCAGTCAAGTACACAGATTCCAGTCATTTTCTCCACTCTGTGATGCTGCGCTGGCTCCCAGAGGGCTAAACCTTATTCACTCATTCAGAAAATGACAGGAAGAAGCTATTAAATATCTGAAAACCATAAAAATGCAATCATACTGTTCCTGAGCTAAGCCACTCACCAGAGACCAATGCCAGGCAACTTAAGAAACTTGCTGGCCCCCAGAATTCACACACTTACAAATAAGAAAATTAATCAAAAGCAGTTCAGATCAAAATTTAATTAAAAAGAAAAGGATTGCAGAAGACTTCCTGAGATTTCTCTGTTTTATGTTTATGACTGATCAATATTACGTGTTATCAGCTCAGCGTATGACAAATTCCACTGGGCATCTTTAAAGAGGAAGTAACAGATTAAATATTGAGCTAAACAATTTAATCTCTGCTTTAAAAGGTTTTCAGATACTTGTAAAGGTAAATCCTATTAGAGTATAAATGTATCCATGTGCTAGTGCTGTAGTCTCGTCACAGAGGAATTTGTAAACACCAAGAGACAGGCCCTCATTAAATATAAATTTCCTTCTTTTGTAGAACTATTGATGAAAAAAGAGAGAGCATTTATGTCTTCAACAGAGGGGGGGAAATGGTCTTAGGAGTGAGATTTAAATGTATCTATAGATATAAGTAAATATTTATCACACTTCTAGAACAGTCAATGCCAGCTGGCTCCCTAAAACCATTTAACCACAACTGAGAGCACTGATCCTTCACACCTCACAGAGATGGTGGGAAAGACTCATCTCCTGGAAATAAAAAAATAATCAACTGTGCCAAGCACGTTAAAGAACAGAGAGCTACATGTGATAAAGAAACAAATTAAGGGAAAGGCTAAATCCAGAACACACTGCATGCCTGCTACATACATACTATATATTATATACACGTGCAGGCAGGCAATAAATAGGGTATGTCATGCACACAGAGGTCAGACTGACAGTGTGGATGTTAAAACCACACAACAGCAAGGAAAAAAAGCCCAATGCACTTGCCCTCTCAGCTGCAGGGTGGAAATGGAGAAGGTGCACAAGGCCCTCAGAAGAACTGGAGCACCCACCCTCTCCTCACTCTCTCTCTGCTCTTTAACATGCTTGGCACAGTTGACTACGTTTTTATTTCCAGGAGATGAGTCTTTCCCACCATCACTGTGAGGTGTGAAGGATCAGTGCTCTCAGTTGTGTTTAAATGGTTTTTAGGGAGCCAGCTGGCATTGACTGTTCTAGAAGTGCGATAAATACTTACTTATATCTATGGATACATTTAAATCTCACTCCTAAGACCTTACCCCACTGACCAACATCTTGTCTTCATTGGGGAATCCCTTACCCCACTGACCAACATCTGTTCATCTTACCCCACTGACCAACATCTGTCCTGCAACATCTGCACACGTGTATCTTCACTGGGACTTGAAGCACACACACAGCCACAGGAGGAGACATTGCTCCAACCCTTGCTGCAGCCCACAACCTGGTAACCTCCAACACAGAACGCAGTCCAGAACCTGTGCTTGTCTACCTGTCCCAAAGACCAAACCCATCTCTAAAAAATCGGTGCCGATCAGTAAGTGGCCAGCAGGAATCCCAAAAGCACTTCACTCAAGTGGTTTTTACCCCTATGACTGGTGGAGCACCAAGCCAATCCAGTCTCCTGCATCCATTCACCCAGAGCCCTGTGGGCAGCTTTTCTGTTTCTGAGCCAGTGCCTTCCTTCATTTTGCATTTGGGAATTGGTCTATATTTTTTTTCTCTCTAAATTTTATGTGAAAAGGGATTAAAGTAATTAGAGGCTTCACATGGTCCCTTCTGCTATCCCCCCCTCACCCCCACAACCATTAATCAGCTCTATTCTGTTTCAACCCAAGACAGATAAAGAGGGAGAGGAGGAGAATAAATATTTTGTTGTGGGAGGCTGAGTGACTTAAGAAGCAGAAATACAAAACAGATACAAACAAATCCATTGTATATAACGTCGCTGTGAAAAAATAGGAACATTAATAAAACGGGACAATTATCCTATCAGATGAGAATAAAATGACAGTAATAAGGAATTTAGCAGTTTCTCAGTCAAAAACGAAATAAACTCCTGAGGACTAAATTTCAAAAACCAATGTGTTTTAAGTTACAGGAAACTTCTTTAGGACAAAAGTCCAAGTTAATAATACATAGTTACTACAGATTTCCGTAAATAAAATCATTAATACTTCAAAATAATGTCTTTGTTTCAGAACAAGTATAAAAGTGTTAAACTACATATAGAAGTGCTAAACTTGGTCCTTCCAAATCCCACTCTCCTGACATATTCATGTATGGAAAAAGAGATAAAATTGCCATGAGGTTGATGATCAGAATGGTCAATCTTTTCCAACCCTGAACTGAGAGATGCTAAATGAACTTCAAAGGAAGTGGTATAAGATGAAAAGGAGACTCTCACCTTGGTGGTCTTGCCCCAGGACACCAACAACTCTAACAGCCAAAGAAGGAATGGAAAAGTTATGGGAGAGGACACAAAGGGACAAAAGCTCCCCACTGGCGGGTTTTAAATAACAGCCAGCACTTCAGAAAAGCCCATCACAACAATCTGGTGTGGGCTAGGAGAACCTGTGCAGGAAATGCCTGCTCACAGAGTATCTCCTGCTGCCCCACACAAGCAGCTGCACCAGGTGGAAATGAACTATGGCTTTGTCTGACTATTATGTTTTATATAATTGATTTTGGGAAGAATGTCACCATTAAGTATTTGCCTTTTTAGCCTTGGATCCTTACATCACCTTAACATCAGGATCCAGATGTTTGGGGGCCGTAGTTACATATTTTCATGAGTAGAGGAAAAGGGAAAAGATCCATGGCCCTGTGTGATTATGTCTCAATACAAAACAAGCAATGCACAGGAAAACAAGGGAGTTTTTTCCTCCCTGTGTTGGACGGAATCAACAATCACAGCATCTGACTCATTAGAGTTTCAGTATCAATGGCACCACAACCAAACTGCCCATTTAACATTTGGGATAAGAGACAAGGATACATTTCCACAGAGAGGTCCTGCCATCCCCTACCCTCAGCTGCAGACCTGGTGCTGAACCTGAGCAGCACCTACCAGGCAAAAATCCACGTGAGTCCTTGCAGGCACAGAGATCTGGCTGTGCACAGCTGGAAAACCTCTGCATCCAGCTGCTCCATGAAATTCTTCCACAGGTTTGCCTTGATTTCCATGTGCATGGGAGTTGCTATGAAGAGAATGAGCCTGACCTTCTCTTTCAAGATTAACTTTGGATCTGAATTAGGATTTTTACCTTGATTTACTCTAACAGTACACATGCATTATTGCCCTTATGAATCTCCCTTCAGTAGGCCACTTGAGTAACCACTGAACAAATAAGCAGTGGAATAGATGTGAAAATAGAGTTTCAGAGGACTGTCATGCCACTAGACAGTAGGAAAACGTAGAACTGGAAGGAGCAGCTACTGTACAGGTTCATCACCTGCTTCAGTTTTCTTTCCTCTGAACAATCTTGTTCTGGTTTTTGTCAGAGTATCTCTCACTCACAATACACTGAGCAGCTTTGCAAAGAAAACAAGAAAGTGCAACTTAACCAGGACATTTAGAAAGGCAAGTATTCCATGTGCTGCTTCTGCAAAGAGAGCAGAAAGCATCATGCACATGTTCAGTGCAGCATTTGAGGACATACCAGGGCTAATCTGCCTGGAATCCCAAGAATAAAGGGGAGTTTGCCCTTTAAATGAAAACCATCTCATCCCCTTTGTTGCTTTAAAAGTGTTTGTTAAAAAGCCAATTCCTTGATACAGCCTCATATTGTGCTATTGATTATTATGTGGAACCTCCCACTCCCTTCCAGCTGAAATTTTGCAGGAGTTATGCTCTATAATCAATAGCATGCTCCACGCTGAATGGACTTGCCAGTGCAGCAGCTCTCCTCCAACACCCCCAAGGACAGCTGCAAAAAATGAGCAGGCTACCTCCCGGAGCTATCTAAGGACCAGATCCAAACTTCATTGAATTCTATGGAAAAATTCCCACTGACTTCAATGGGCTTCGGATCAACCCCCTGCAGAGGAACACTTTTTAAAATAAACATTAGAGGGGAAAAAAATCATTAGGACTGTAAAGCTTTTCATATTATCTCCTGGATACGTTTTAAAGCAAGAGGGTGGGAATGTGCTCTTTTCTCCTTATTAATGTGTAACTCCTGTTAATGTCAGGGAGATGTCATTCAATTGTGAGATTGCAAAGGGGGGGAAAAGAAATATGGCCTGGCTTCTACAAAATCAACCTCTGTCTAAACCTATATTCCATTAGGAAGTTTTAAAAAATATGAGTTAGCCACACAAAATTTCAAAAACCCCTTTAGAAAAAAAATAATTTAAAACCCCCTAGATTTGTAAAGGATTTTGACAGTAAGTAGAATCTTGGAACTGCCTAAAATACAAAGAAGAAAAGGAAAAAAGTTAGAACAAATTACATTCCACATGAGCTTTTAATGAAAATGTAATATTATGCAGGCTTAAATATTATTAGAAGAAATATTCAGTTTGTTCTTTGTACATATCAGGCTTAGCAGCATAGGAATAATTCCTGGGGTTTTGCCTCTCCAAATGTACTTCTACATGGGACCTGTTCAGGCTGAGCTCACAGCCAGGTATACACTCCACACCCTTCCAAAGTGTGCAACCAGAATCGTTCCAAAATGCAAAGTTTCCTCTTGTTCTCAGAGGAATGACACCCTCAGGGCTGAGTCTGAAACCAGCACGTTCTGACAGACCAGTAAGCTCCAAAACCAGAAAATTGTGATCATTTCTAGGATCAGGATCTGAGATTTACCATCCACCTTTGCTAGTTCCTGGACAGTTCCTTCACGGCAAGACAGAGGATCTCCCGTTGGCAATCCCTCTACAAAAGTCTCGTTCTGCTCGAGAGCTGGAGGTGCATTTGCTGGCCTCAGTCATCCTTTTAACCTCAGCTTTTAAGTTTCCTCTGCAGAGTGCACACAGGAAAAAAAAAACACCAAAAAAACCTCGAGCTTGGTCATGAGAGTTGAAGAGGTCACCCACAAAGGAGGGACACTGTCAGGACCACGGGGTGGATGGGCTCCAAGGTAGATTCGGCTCAAGGTCCAGCTGGTCGCAGGCATGAACTAACAAACTGCTTTATCTGAAGGAAGCTCCATGCTGTGAGAAGCTTCTGCAGAGGCAACGTCCTCCGAGTCTCCCTTTCATTCAATTATCCCCCATGATCTAACCTTGCAGGTTTTAGCTACGTGAATATGAAAGAAAGGTTTAAAATGCGTAGGCTCAGGATGACCAGAAACCAAATTTCTCTCAGCAAAAAAATAATTTAAAAAAAGAAATAAGAAAATCTTTCTAGGGGGTACAATGAAAGTGTCATACTGCACCAAAAGTATTTTTAAAAATACATATATTCTTTAGGAATGAAAAATGTTCTTAAAAGAAAGGAAAATTTCCTTTAGATCAATATTAAAACATTTTCTTTACACTTTCCTGAGATTTCGTCCTTTTACTCAGCTCAAACTAACATTTGAATTTCATCCAGGCTTGCAAATAATTTCAATAACCACACAACTGAATTTCCATTTCTCTTTCGGGATAGCTGAGAATAATCTTGCCTGAAAAATAAAATAATTCTAACTGGAACACCAAGAAAGAATAAGTCATGTTCAGGACTGAAGTCACTGTATGGGACATTCCAAATGCAAATCTGCATTTGAACACACATGTAGTTTTGGTTCTAGGAATTCAGACAGAATCCTTTCAGCTCTCTAGTTTCCAACAATTTGTGACAAACATAGCATATTTAAGGATAGGACTATTTCTTTCGCTATAATTACTTAATGACACTAGTGAAATGATCAAAGAAGTTCCAGAAGCTGAAAATTCATTCCAATGCAGACATAAAAATAATTGGGCTAAAGAGTCATGTTTTAGCACTTTCTTCTCAGTTATGCCCCAGAGATTCACCCACAGCCCCCAACAATTTCAAACCGGTACTTCTGGGGAATAGTACAATGTAACCATAAAATTACACTTGAGATAAGATTTAATTGTCATTCTCACCTTTCCAACACCTTTCAAGAAGTAATCCTTAAAAGCTTTACAAGAAGGGATATTGCAATTAAAATTATAGCATGCAACAATGATATTAAAAGAAAGAAACTGCTTGATAGGTTTTGCAGGAGCTTAAGTTCAACAGCTTTATTCAAAGATATTACAAGTGATCCTGTCTGATGGATTTTAGATATTCACTTTGGGCCCAAGGATGTTCGAGCTAAATAAAACAAATTGACATTACACTCTGGGAGATCTTTTCATTTGCTTGAGCCATTAAGGCTGGAGAAACCTAGTGGAACTGCAGCAGGTGAACCGTCACAGAGGAAGGATCGTGTTCTCCTGTGGTTTCATTTCAGTGCTGTTGGATTCACAATAAAAGCAAAGGCTACTGTGGAACTGCACTAATCCAAGGTACCAACTTCCACCTTCTCCCTTTATTCCTTCTCCTGCTACCCCCTCTACTCCACGTACACAAGTCTATCAGCAGTATAACAAAAAAAAAAGAGACTGAACCACTCTGAACTGCAAGATGAGGCTCAGCAGCAGCTAACTTGGCCTTAGAGTCTTACCCATGGCAGCAGTTGTCACACCTGAAAGATGTGACAGATGAAAGATGTGACTTCTTTTTAACTCTTTTTTCTAATTCTTTTGGAGCAGAGCCCAACCAGTTTGTGCTTGGGAGATTGCAGGCACAGAGGGAGAAAGCTTGGGAGGACAGCCAGTTCTGTGAGGCTGCCAGCATCTTGGGAGGGTCTAAACCTCATGCTGTAGCTGCCACTTTGGTCTCCTGTGCCCTCAGGGGATGTATAAATCACTCTCCAAGTGTGCCTGCAGCAGGCAAGGAACACCTCAGCAGAAAGGAAAGGGAAGCACAGCCTGTCACATTATCCTGCAGCCCACACTACTTCCCCAGCAGATAAAAAATGCTGGGATCAGCTGGACCTTCCAGCCAAAGGGAAGGTGTGCCCTGTAGACTCACAGTTACCTGGAAAACCAAAATGATTTTAATTGCTGCAGCAAGAAGCTCTAATTTATGTTCCTGGGAAGGGTAGTACTCCTTAGGGTGGGGAGTTTACTTGTGGCAGTTCACTGCCTGAAGCATCAGAGAAGATAAAAGACAAATCTCAGAAGTTGCTGGCAAATCCCTAAAAACAAGTATCTTCAGGTTCTCTGAACCAAAGGCTAAATGGCAACTTTCACTCAACTAATCTGGAAATTAACAGGGGGCAGGGAGAGAGAAAGGAATGATCTCACTGATCTTACTTTTTAACCAAAGGATGCAATCTCGTCATAAATATTCCTAGAAATGCTCCCAAATAAAAAGGCTGAGCCTTCACTAAGGATTACGTATGGAAGGGAAGAGTTCTACTTGTTGCCTAGACCTTGAGCAGAGGAGAAAGAGCACCTTCCAATTAGATGAATACTCATGAAAAGATGGACTTAATTTTATACTCCAAATGAACTCATAGGGATCTGTGAAACCTAAACTTCTTCCTCTCTTTCCAGAGCAAAGAAAAACCAAACCAAAACCATTGCATTTTTAATATGCTTGCAAATAGAAGCTTTCCTTTTATTCTTTCTCAAGCCCAGATCCAGCTGGTAGTACTGCTTTTAAAGCTCCTACAAAGAAGGTAAGACTACTGAATTCAGAGGTAAAATCACTGCAAAGAATATTTAACATTAAAGCCAAACACCACATCCTCCTGAAGCAGCACGAATGCCTTCAAGGGAAGATGGAAAATGTAAATCACTGGAAACCCTGAATACCCAATAAATCACTGGCAAGCTGGCCTGGGTTTCAGCTCTGAACAGAGGGAAAGCAAAAGATTCCAGAGTCCAGCAAAGATGGAAAGAAAGCGTTCATTGTATTGGGAGTGTTACACGATCCGTATCGGACCTTTGTGCACCATGCTGGGGCAAAGAATTTACACGGATGCAAGGAAGTGGGAGGTGTTAAGAAGGGAACAGCACCAGAGTTTATACAAGTGTTCCCAATGTTAGAATAATGTTTATCAGCTTACAGTATTTGGCTTAGCATGGCTCAAGGGAGAAGGGAGAGATAACAACAGTCCAAAACACGTTCCTCCACCTGAGAAGGCGGAAGGAGGTCTAAATTCTCCATTTGAAAGGGAGCCCAATTAACTTTATCTTGTATATCTGAGCCCCTGCTGGGGAGACAAGTTCACTGGGGGTTATAATAATAATAACCCATGTGCAAACATTTTGGCTACTGCGTGTACTGAAACATCAGAGGAGGAATACAGTGTTATGGAGAAGGTTTATTGCATCAACTCCTTTTCAGCACCGTTCTTTGGAAGATGCTCGAAGTCAGGCGCACACTTAACCACTTTTATGATAGGAAACTGAGCAGTTCCCATACACTTCAAAAGACTTGGCTAGCCCAGCTGTACTTGCTTTTCTGAAACCAACAGGGCTGTGCTGATTTATATCAGCCCAAGAGCTGACTGTCCACAATCCATTCCTCTATGCCAGCTCGGAGCAGGAACACGACAGAAACGAAACATTCAGCTTCTCTGCAGGAGAACTGACCAACAACAAACCCTATGGTGATGTCGAGGGAAAGAACAAGAAACACCTCACCAACTCCAGAAATTAGTTGCTTGGAGTAGACAAGGATAAGAATGAATGAAATTTGGATTCAGTCATCACCTTTTCCAGCCTTTATACACGGCTCAATCATCTGCCAGGCAGAAATAGAGATTTCATCCACACACACTTGCACATTGAAAATATATTTCTATGCAAAACAAAACAGGCTGTGACACTTCAGTCTGGCAAGAGAGATTATTCTGAGTGTGGTAAGAGCCTAAACAACTGCACGCAACCTCAAGAGGACAGAATCTTCTAATACTAGAGCAGAGGATCATCAAACAAAGCTTGGGGAAGAAAATTCAAAACACACCAAGGGAAGTCTAAACCTTCTCTTGTATGAAGAGCCACCTTAGCAAAGAATGCTGGGACTACACGATATTTTATATTTGCAGTGGTTCAAGATGAAAATTCCATGTGTACATACCACACATTGATCAGGAAATCCTTTGATTGGAAAGTAGTAGAGAATTAGGAGAATATTGGAAAGGACACATTAATCTTAACACTTACACACTTGATCTTCTCCAGCATCCATTTACAGCTGTCAACAGGAGCAGGATGCTGGATTTGCTGAACCTCTGGTCTGAAGAAGTACAGTGGTTTTCATTTTGTTGGTATGTCCACGGAGATTCTCATTGTTACTTAGTTTATCTATAAATATGAAAATAGAGGAACAGAGAGCTGAACAGTGGATAAACAGATAGTGAACAATACCCAATAAAAAGGAGCAGAGGATATTAACATTTAATAAGGAGCCACTACACAGAACCACAGAGTCATTTAGGTTGGAAACTTAGGTCCAGCTTGAACCATCTTGAGACTATGTCCTCTCATCCTGCCACTGGTTGCCTGGGAGAAGAGTCCAACCTCTGCCTGGCTACAGCCTCCTGTCAGGGAGCTGCAGAGAGGGATAAAGTCACCCCTGGGCCACCTTTTCCCCAGACTAAACACCCCCAGCTCCCTCAGCCATTCCTTCACCAGCCTTGTTGTCCTGCTCTGGACTCACTCCAGCACTTCCCACCTGAATTGAGGGTCCCAGACCTGGACACAGCACTCGAGGTGTGGCCTCACCAGTGACAACTACAGGGAAAGAATCACTTTGTGCTCCTGTTGGGCACATGATTCCTGATCCAGGCCAGGTGCCATTGGCCTTCCTGGGCTCATATTCAGTCTGCTGTCATCCAACATCCCTAGCTCCTCTTCCTTTTCCTCTCCAGCCTGTGGTGCTGCAGGGGGTTGTGAAGGCCAAAGTGCAGGACCTGGTATTTGGCATTGAGGAACCTCACACAAGTGGCCTGAGCCCAAGGATCCAGCCTGTCCAGGACCTTCTCCAGAGTTTTCCTGCCCTACAGCAGATCAATATTCCCACCAAACTGGGTGTCACCTGCACATTTATTAATCCCCTCAACCAGATCATTGATAAAAGATATTGAACAGGACTGGATCCTACCCTGAGCCCTGGAGAACACCTCTGGTGACCAGATTATAGGTAAGCAATTTAATAGGAAAGATGGTGAAAGTCCCAGAAGTAATTTTAATGTGTGCTAGACACTGCCGAGGTTAACAGGAATTGCAAATATTCACATAGGACTTTTGGACTTGAGCCTATTTTCACCATTGAAAGTTAGCACCAAGTCCACGGCAATCAGAATTTAGGTCTTTGGTCATTAGAGCTTCTGCAGAGAGGTGTGGGAGATACTGAATGTAAAAATAAAGGAAAGGCAATAATGAGAATTATCATATTTTCATGCACTTCAAATCATCCAGTGTCATTTAAAAGCACTATTCCACAAAAATAATTCCTCACCTTGGGGTTAAGCCATCTATGGAGAAAGAGATACAGTAGGACTAAACATCTCTGTGCCAAATAAGTCATTTCTAAGGCCCACAGAATTTCAGAAACAAAGTTCAGAAGTTTCATTTTCAGACAGATAATCTTTGGATTATGCATGTGAAAATGTGATGTAATATCTACCTGACTGGTAAATTCATCCTTGCTGTAAATCTTTGAATCAAGGAATATTTTCCACCCTGCTACAGACACAGTTTTGTGTCCAGAAAACAAATCTGGCAGAGGTGCACTTGCCAACAGATCTTAAAAAGTTCCAGCTCTTTGATTAAACACATCTATTTCTGCAGAGTTCAGTAAATGCGTGAATGGAGCATGTGACAAGCTGTTGGCAGTGTATTTATTTCTACAACACTCTGTAAATCTTGCTAGGCTGCCTGTATCCTCTCATTTTCTTGTCTCTATTACTGTTCTTCAGCACAGAAAGTCTGCTCCCTTCTTGGAAACTGAGATATTTGGGGCCTGATGCCCTTAACTTCTAAGCGAGATGTGCAAGGATTCCTCCAAAATCCACTGGTTCTTTCATCATATCACTTAAATATTTTTCAGTGTTCGACCAGAAACTTGCAAGGAGCACCACTGCCATGTAGTTCTCTCAGAAAGTATTGACATTGCTAGAAAGGAGGGCAGGAGGGGAGTGAAATAAATCTCTGAACTCAAAAACGTCTGAGAAAGACAGTCGAGGGTGTGGATGAAGTTTTCTAGAAAGTCACTTTTCACCGTCACGTGAATTTTCTGACAGGAAGATACACCCTTAATGAAAAATGCCACAGTGTCATTATGACCTGACTTAGAAACAAATAAAACAGCAAATTAGGCAAGACAGCTTAAATGTGAAAAAAATTGCCCTCTGGCCCAGAAATTCCAGGTTTATTTCCCTGCAGGAAGAGGTAAAGCCACCAACAAAGGAGCAAAAATTTTCCTTTAAGGTTGCATGAACAATGAGACCTACAAAACAATGTATGTCAGCTGCTCATGGTATAAGAAGAATAATTATGATTTGACTGCCCAGTTTAAAGCCAAGGAAGAGCAAAAATTCATTTGTGCAAAGTTGAGCACATTTCACAGTAGCAGAGAGCTGAACAAAGAGGGTTTAAATGCTTTGAATAAATCACAGAAACAGAAAGAAAAAAAAATAGGGCAAAATTAAGCCAGGACCAGTAAAAAGTGACGTTGGAGTTTTAACTGCTCAAACACAGGAAGCATGTGGATAAACAGCAGTTCTCCAGAAACATGTTTAGGGGTTGCTGGATCAGAGTCAACACGGCTCTGCTGGCGAGAAAAGAGAAAACATAAGGCTACAAGAGATAAACAGAGTCTGCAGCCTCCAAAACACACAGAAAAACCCTCCCTGCTCTCTGCAGTGCCAGGAGGGCTTCCCAGGAACTCTGCTGCATCCTCTTCAGGGGTGGATGGAGCTGGGCAGCAGTGGGATGAAGTTCCTGGGAGGTTCAAGACACATCTGTGAAAGGTGAGGACTGTAGCAAACACCACAAAGCACCACAAAGAACTGCCACAAAAGAAAGAGCAGCTCCATAACCTCCATCACAGATTGCCCCTCAGAATGGGTTGGGGAAACATGACCACAGGAAAGCATCCAACCATTCTACCTGGTTTGCTGTAATTCCACACACATGCTGGAGGGACACCTTCCAGCCCAATTTTTAATGGATTCTATATTCCATGGAATTGGAGGACAACCCCCTGGAAATGATTCAAGGGGATTCATTGCTTTCTTTCCAACATTACTCACACTTCCCCCTCTTTTAGGTCATCCTTTGGGTTGGAAAAGATCATTGAACGTCATTTTCAGTGCTCAGTTTGGCTTGGCACACCAAGGTACACACATTTAGACCTGAATATTTACAGCATCCTGGGGCTGCATCCCATTTGCTCTATCATCAGCACAATTCTGAGACCTTTCCTTTACTCAGGACTGATCTAGCTTTGTGCTGGCTTGGCTTCACAGGTACACACGAGCATCTCCTGCATCGTTCTCCATCCCTGTGCTTCCTCCCTTGGAATTCCACTGGCAACATCCCCAGCCCCGCAGCAGCCTGCTGCAAACACCTCTCTGCTCTAGGAGCTCTCCTTTTCGTAGCTGAGGCAGATACACTATTAAAAAAAAGATCTCTGCTGCCCTCTTTCACTACTTTCAGTCCAGTTGAATACGGCAGAGCAGAGAGAGAAGGCAGAGCTTCAGGGAGAGGAGAGAGGCAGTAACAACTCTGGAGAGATATCAGGCACTCAAATACAGCTAGAGAGGATCAAGCAGAGAACTTAAGGGGTTTAGCCCTGCTGGAGAAATAAACTTCAACTGAAAACAAGCTCAGACCGAGATTTAATCTGTTCTACTGATCTGGATCACAGTAAAAATCTTACTGAATTCAAACTGAAGCAGAGCCAGCTTCACTCATAGCTAGACCCAACCCCAGAAACGAGCAAGAGCAATTATTGTTTCATTTCCTTGGTGTTTGATCAGTGATGCATGAGGTGAATGCTGGAGATGATCCTAGAACTAGGATCTCAGCTGGAAAACAGAGAAGTCGGGAGAATGACGATTTCAATTGCCAAATGAGAGAAATAAAAGTAATGGCCACCACAACCTGGTATGGCTCTGATGTCAGTAACTCACTGACATGATGTGTCTGAGGCTTAAGCTAAGACCCTTACTAGGACAACCTTGGGATCAGTTAACAGGAGTGACAAAAATTCACATGAAGGAACTTTTTACAGTCGTTCTTTTGCCTCCACTGTCAACATAGAAGGATTAACAGAAATAGTATTGTCTGCACGTGAGGGTAAATATTAGGATTAGCCAACGAGGATTTGTTCAGCTCTAAGTGACTGGACAATAAAATGCCAATAAATTCAAGAAAATGTGATTATGACAAACTCACAGCACGTCCATATCTGGAGGGCTGCAGATAGTTCTGATTGCCCAACCTGGAAAATAGTCCAACAGAACAGGGAAGGAGCAAAGAAGGAAAACCAGCTCCTGACCACAGGAGGAGACAGAGTAGGAAGGCAGTAATCTTCAGAGTGGAAAATAGCTACCTAAAGGAGACATAGCAAATTTAAAATCATGAATTAAAATCATGACACAAGAGGCAAATATGTGAGATACTGCTTTTCATAAAAGAGCTCCAAAACTGCCAAATATCACTAGGCAGGTCAAAATCCGAGCAAAAGGAGTAAAATTTCAACAGCTCTCTACTAAATTGATGGTGACACTGAAAAAGGAGGCTATGAAGACAAGAGAGCAGTTTGGGAAGAAAAAGAACAGCTTCTTCAAGACCAGTCTGTTAGTTTCAACACGACAGAACGGAAATTATAAGGTCAACTTGTTCATTACACAGAGTTTTTGAGTACTGCAGAGAACACACAGGTGAAAAAGAAATATTTTTTTTAAAAAATCAAGAATTTTGCCCTTCTGCAGGGACCACCCTAACTACTCCTCAATTTTCCTAGCCTCAACTCTAGCATTTGGGGAGAGTCAAAACTCTTCTGTTTACACTATATCCTGTTGGTTGTGCTATGGGCTGAGACAAGAGTGATTCCACAGTGAAGTGGCATCTCCAGCATTTTTAGGAGACAGCACAAAGTGGACTAAGCAGACCAGAGAATTCAGATCCAGTCACCTAAGTCACCTTTGTTTTTTTTGTCACTAGCTCCAAGCACAAAACACCAGTCGGACTCAGCTGCTGCTTTTAATTTAAAACATATACAGATTTTGCTGAATATTATCAAGTGGGGCTTTGAAAAGGGAGATGAAAAAACATCTTCTATTAGTCATATGTTAAAAGGTGGGGTTTTTTCCCTCTTAGAAAAGGTTTGAAACACTGTCAGCTCCAACACCTAATCTACTCTATTGGGCTGGGGGAGGTTATCAGGAAGGGCTCAAGAAAGTATAGCAATTCCTAGAATTATAGAGGCCCTCTAAGATTGTGTGTAACTAAATATGATTTACCACTACCACAAGGCACGAGGTAGCTTAGCAGATGCAATCCAACAATGCTTTTAGCATTAAAAAAAAAACCAAAAAAAATTAAAAATGCCTAAAGGTCTCGAGACAACCTAAAACACACCATCAGTCTAACTGAATCAGAGATTTGGCATGGGATAGCCAAGGATGTTGTGATCTGGTGGCCTGAGTAAAAGCAAGACAGCTCTGCTGCTGCTGGGCAGTGATGGCAGGTCATGACAGGCTCGGAGCCGCCTTTGTGCCCCTCCAAGAACTTCCCTGAAAATGAGTCTTTAACCCCAACAATCTGCAGCCTAAAGGCTGAGCAAGAGGGGGTTGGCTGGAGCTGGAAGGCAGAAGGATGTGATCATCTCAACTAGGAAAAAAAAATCGAACATAGCCAGCGAGAAAGAATACCGCTGCAGTGCAGCCTTCAAGGCAGGTTTTTCAAGGGAGGAGAAGGAAAACAGCCATGAATCAGTAGGAGAAATATGACTTTAAAGCCCTAACAAAGGGGAACAGATGGGAGCATAGCAAAGTGCTCACAAACTTGAACTGGAATAGCTGTCTCTTAATAAAACCTCTCCAAATATGAAAGCTCCTCAGACATCTGCAATTAAATCCCCTATTAATCCCGACTATATTTTAAAAGGCAGTTGAGCCAGGCTACTAACAGTGCTATTGACAGGCTGGAAACTACACCGGGAGGACAGGGATGGTGAAACAGAAATGAGAAGAGCCAAAATACAAACTTAAAACCGAGGATGACGGGGCTGGTTTTTCCACCTCTGCCTCCACATAATTAAGATCCTCCTGAAGGTTTTATCTCTAAGTGCTGGAGGGGGTTAGGATTTCAGTATTTCTGACTCACCCCTGATTTCTTACATGCTCACAGGAATGAAGATAGGGAAAATATCACCACTTCTGTATTATGGAAACCTTGCAATTAATAATTGAGAATCTTTTTATCTCTCTCTCCCTTTTTCTTTCAGAACTAGAGTGCTCTCTTCAGCTTGTTAAGCTTAGTTCACTCCCACTGATAATTCACTAGAGATCATAATTTATGGACAATTGAAGCTGCAGAAACATCTCTTAGAAGGAATAGAGCAGATCCATAGCAACAATTCTTCAGGGGAATATTAATCCCCAGCTTTATGTAGTGCTAAGTGTACAATAGTAATCAGAACTTGAGTAGAAGCTGCTAATCATTGAGGGAAAAGGCTGTATAAAGAATTCATAATGGAATTAGCCTGCGGCAAACAAAGAAAGACAAAATTAAATCAGCCATCAAATTGCACCAAGGAATTTTAATTTACAGGTTAATGTAGGATTATGTAACTAATCACAGCTAACATTTTCAATGAACAACCAATAAAATTCTGCTCTTTTTTTATTCCTGCTAATGGTATTCCAATAACACACTTTTATCACCGTATAATGCGTTAAGAATGATTTTCAAAAATTCTAAAAATCTTCCAAAAAGCATTATGACTGAGCAATCGATGCAAAATGCTGGCTTTAAGTTAATTAGCATAAATATACATCTAGATGATCTACTGTTTGTTTCAATCCAATACAATAAAGTTCCTTGGAGTCTGCATGGGACAGATTTACATAACCAAATGTGCATAACTGTAGCCTTAAAATATATGCATGACTTCCGAAGAGGGAGATGCAGCAATACAGAAAGCCTCCAAATTAAATAAGTCAAACAACTTCTGAGTACTAAAGTGCATCAGCTAATTCTAAATAAAACCCTTATTATCGTTTTTTTCTATCAATACAGCATACATATCCTATGACACACGCACAAAGGATTGCTCTAACAGAGTTTGTGCTGTTTATGATACGAACATCATAAAAAAGAATAAGGTTTTCGGGGATAAAAAGTTGATTTGCTTCCCCTGGAGGAAAAAAAAAGAAAGGCCTCGTATTTGACCCAGTTATATTTTGATATTGGCCAATGCGAGGAGATTAAAAAAAAAAAAAAAAGACAGAAAGAAAGGAAAACCTCTCTGTTCAAAAACATATATTAAAAAAAACGCTGGTTACTGTATGCTAATACACAGAAAAGACTCACATAACCCTTTGCACATTTTTTAAAGGGAAACACCGAAATTATACTGTATGCTTCAAAACACATCAGCTTAATCAAAAAGATCTTTTTTGCAACATATGGCAGCATGAAAATTTTTATAAATGGAGTAAAAAGCACTTTCATAAGCTTTACTTCACTTAAGAGGAATGCTGGGAAGAAAGGCAACAGCATTCTTCCTGCATATGTTTTTCTTGTTCTGAACAATGTGGGAAAACCTCATTTTACTTTAATCTAACAGTTCATTTTATGGAAGCAGCAATATTCTGCCCATTTATTAGCACGGAGGGTTTGGAGTTGGGGGGTTGTTGTTTTTTTTTTCCCCCTTCCTTTTATAAAGTCTAATTTTGAGATGCACACTTCCAAAAAACATTATGGTGTCAATTGCACTACCCTTCAGCAATCCTGTAATAACTTTATTCAACCATTTCTAATTATAATTATATTTTCAATTCCTTTTAGCTATAGAAACTCTTTATCAATCAGAGCACAAGACAGAAAATTACTTTATTACAGCTACAGCTCGTTAGTCTGAGTGCTCTTAATGAAGCAGCCTCATAATCAGATGAAAATCATGCTGAAGAAAACTTGCATCATTAGTCTGGGCCTTAATTACCAAGAAATATAGTCACTAACAATGATACTCCATTTCATGATACGGTGCATGCACCTTCTACAGTACTTGCAATTAATAATTCCGCAGACTGCTACAGAATCTTTCTATTTATTCATAACAATGGAGGGGAAAAAATTCTAAATTTAATTGAGCGGCTCCAAATGCACTCTCTCACTCTCTCCTGCTCAGATTAAAATGTCAAAAGGCTAATATTCTATCTTACAATAATTCATCATTTTAATTACATATTTTATGTGTGTGGAATGTCCTTTTTATTTTTTTTTTTCCTCCTCTTGATCATTCAGGGCGACATTTTGGGGGGACATGTGTACGGGAAAAAAAATCTCTCCTTGTGTGTAGTTGGACCACGCCACACAGAGTTGCAATAAAGAGAAGAAAAAAGCATTTCTTTTTCTTTGCCAGTGAACGGGGATAAGCTTCAGCCATAAGCACAAGAAATTCATTTAAATTAATGATGTCCTTCACTTATCAGTGAGGCTGGAAAGATTCTTGAGCAAGGAATATGCCGATCCCTAAAATTCTTTATACGATCCATCGTAGGATTAGTAACTTTTATACACAAGCCTCTCCTAATCCACTGCATGTTCTGTATTTTTTCTCACTGAATGCTCATCTGAGGTCTCCAGAAAGCTTCCTGCACACGAGAGCATCAGGAAACGCCGTGAGTGAGAGTCCCCTTCGTCCAGCTAACGAACCCACTAAAAGATCAGATCACAATCCTCAACACCCAGCACCCGGAGGACATTTCACTCTCATTTCCAGCATGGAAAACGATTCCGCAGGCAGCAGGGGGAACGTTCACACCCCACAGGAGTGTCCCCGAGGTCTGTACCTGCTCCAGCCTTCTCCCTCCTGTGCCTCGTCACTGCTGGAAGCCCGACAGGCTCCCGAGGGGGATAAGGAACACTGTTTTCCAGGGGATTAACTGAGGTTCTGCTGCTTGCAAAGCTGCACTTTGGAAACTGGGGATTCCACTCCACATCAAAAAAAAAAAAAAAAAATTATGATTTTTGCAAAGTGCCCAGTCCTTGGCTGCTCAGCTGTTATCTGAGCACGTCACTTTAGAGCAGAAGAGATTGCTCTTGGAGTTAAGTTACCGAGCCTGTGATTAATCTCAAGGGCATAAGCCAAATAACTCCCCTGTACCATTGAATTTTCTAGCACTCACACGGTGCTGTGCTTTCATGCAAGCGCTTCAAACAACAACTAGCCATTAGACAGGCTAGATGAACTTGCTGTAAATTTATTCAGCACATCCTGCTTCCCAGCACTGAGCTGCAAAAGGCATCCTCGCTGTCGCCTCTGCTACATGATTTGCTGCATCTTCCCATGATCTTTGACAAATCATTGGCATCTTTGGAAGCTTTTTACGTGCCCTCCCAACGCAGAAAGGGAGCTCCCTTCTCCTAAAACAGAAAGTAAGAAGCTCCCTGCTCTGTTTTGGCTGCCTCTCATATGTGGCACAGTTGAGGGCTAGTAAGCGAAAAGAAGGGAAAATGAAAATCGGCTTGGAATTCTGTAAAACAAGTCTGTAAGTAGATGGAATGAATAAATAAATAAAATAAAGAAAAAGGCTTTCTGCCCAGTCTCTCCTGCAACTGTTATTTTCCTACCCTCCTGCCACACCTCAGTATTTTTTATTTTAGGAGAACTTCTTTTACGTAGTCGCTTCAAGAATTTGCATCTGGCACCAGCAGCCGACAGAGACAGGAGACCAGCAAGAGGGACTGTTGTGGCAATTCCTGTGTTCCTACTACATTCCTAAGCTGTGCTTTTTGGCACTGAATATGGCAAAAATAAAAGACAGCACATTTAGAAACGTGACAACTGGAAAAAATATTCTTAAACCTTACAGTGCCTTCTAAAATTGCAGAATAAAATTAATTTATAGTATGACTATAGCTGGCCAAAAACCAGGGGCTCACAGTAAACCAAATGGGGTAAAAACTGGCTCTGAAAGCGACTCTGAGGTTTTGGCTCTGTCCAACAAGTACACTTATAAACTTATTGTATAACTTACTGGCAAGAGAGCAGCATCGGACTGACCTCCACTTGCATCACAGAAATTACACATTCATTGTCTTTGAGGGGAAAATGTTCTTATGGTACCATATTAATATCCTTTGTGGGCTGGGTCATGAATCAGCATTGGCAGCCACCTCCCAAGCCGTCTGCCTGCCAGCCTTCCCAGCTGGAAAACTGGTAATGCAGGAGAGATGTATACATAAGGGAAATGATGGTTTCCCAATCCTGAATTGATTTGTACATGAAGCCGCTCAAGTTTAAAGCGCCCCAGAGTGCCAAAAACCTGGTCCAAGGAACACATAGGAGGATGGCGAGCACTCCCTGCGTGGGCTCGTAGCGAGGATGGGTTTGTGCACCCACAGCCCACGCAGGAGCCCCGCGGTCCCACGGCCTCGTGGGCTGCAGCACTGCCGGCGGGATGGGGCGGCGCTTCCAAGGGGGAAAAAGTTTGGACCGCCTAAAATTAGGATTTTTAAATTTTTTTTCCTTCTCCCTATTTTTTTTTAAATTTTATTCTCCCCACAGCCCCCAGAGGAGGGGGCGCAGGGGGAGAACCGGGCGGTGTCCCCGGGGGCAGCCCCGGGGCGCTCCCCCCGTGCCTGGGGGCCCGGCGCCCTCTGCCGGCCGCCCGCCGCAGCGGCCCGCAGCCGGGGCCGCGGGTTCGAGACCCGGGGCCGCCGGTTCGAGACCCGGGGCTGCTGCACCCACGCCCCGCATCTCTCCGCCCTGCGGTAGTGCTCACAGTGCAAACCTAACCAGTGCTTTCCGAATAATTAAATAACGAGGAGTAATAAACCACCGTGCCGTCACTCGGGACACAGCTCTCAAGCCCCACCTAAAAGCATCAAGCAACCGAGACAAGCAATGGTTTGTGTCTGCCGGTAGCGATTATTAAACAGGAAGAAACCACTTTGGTAGGGGCAGGCGACCGACTGCCCCCAGCCCACCTACCCTGGCAGGAGGAGCATCACAACTGGGTTTCAGCACGAGTGGCAGAGCTGGACCCTGAAAAGCCTCCCAGAGCGTCAGAGGCTTGGAGCAGCAGTGGTGCCACAGTCACAAAACATCAACTGTTGGACCTTCAGGCCTTAAACCAGGAGGAGGACATGCATTGACCAGCACAAAGAGGAACTATTATATTTTACCTGTCCAGGTGTTTTCTGTAGTCCCAGCCTCAGCTTCATAGCTCACATCCCTGTAGTACAGTTTGGCGATTAGATCAGCCCAAGTCAGCTTTTCTTCACGTTTTATCTTCTTAATTCTTGTTCCAAGTGACAGTTGTGCTTGCTTACTCCTCCTCTTCTTCTTCCCCCAGAAAGATTTGTCCCAATCTTAGAAACTAATCCTTCAAGGAGAAAACAGGATTAACCTGGCAAAGCCATGGTTTTGGTAGTAGAATAGCTGCCTTTTCCCAAATGCTCATAAATCCAAGGTGCAGGTACAAGCCATTGGTCCGAGCTGCCATCCAGCTGCTCCAAGTGAGCACCATGGTGCCCAGGCTCCTTGGCCATGCACCTTCCTCAGCTGCACTCCCTGTGAGCACGCAGGGGAGAAGCTCCAGCAAAACACAAGGAAGCTCCAGACATGGAGCCAGACTGCTGCAGCAGTAGGAAAGACAATTTTTCCTCAAGTAAAGACATGCCAAGTCTCTTGGTTCTTGTGCCTCTCGCTGAAATTGCCTGCTATAAAATCCAGGTGGAATGTAAAATGCAGTTTAAAAAAAAAAAAGAGACTAAACCAAGACAAACAGGATTTCCTGACTTTTCTTTGAAAAGTAGGTTAGGCTGCACGCAGGGCCCTTTTCTAGGCAGAGATTACAGGTGATAAAGGGCATGATCCACCTGGAGGGAGAGCAATAGGCAGCCAAGAGAACATGCAGCAGTGACAGCTTGATTGGAAAAGAAGCCAGACATCTTGAAGAAATTAGAGTACAGCTGTACTTTGTGACAGTTTTCAGTCACTCTATAGATATAATTGACTGCCACATAACCCATTGCACCTTTAATGAAAGTACAGCAGTAGACCCAGTGAGAGGCCTGCACTTCCCACAGGAAGACCATTCTTATCCCTATCCTGGTTTTTGCACTTAACCTCAAGGCACTCCTGCTTGCTCTAAGACTGCAGGACCTCACAGAGACCAGGACAGGGAAAGGACAGGCCTGGAGGGGTCCCTGGGTCCACCCAGCTCTGGATAAACTCCTTGCCTTCACAGTCATTCAGGCCATGAGCAAAGAGGAGGGAAGTGCAAAAGCCAATTCACTGATCCCCAACCCAGCAAGGCACCCAAACCTCTCCTTCTCTCCAGCCTGCAAGAGGCATTGCACAAAGGTGCTCCAACTGGCCACAAAGACCAGTCAACCACCAACAAGGTGCACAGAGTCTTCTCCTCCTACACCACCTCTCCCCCACCTCCTCTCTTCCTGCATTTCAGGCAAGGCTCACTATTTGTTTTCCCCACATGCTTTGGGAGAAGGGAATCATTGTGAGGTGGGGTTTTTTTGGTGGTGGGGAGGTATTATTTTGCTTGTATGTCTTCCAAAGCCAGTGGGCACAGGGTGAGGCAAGCCCGTGCGAGTGTGCAGCAACACTGCTGTGAGCTCCCAAGTGGCACATTGCCTGGGGACACTGATGAAATACTCGGGCTTCCACCTGATTGCACAAAATGCCCCTGAAATTGCCAGGTCAGGAGGAAAGGTGCAGTGCAGGAGGTGACAAAGAGATAACAAAACCCTAAAACCAGTCAGAATCCACGACCCCCTTCTGCTCCTATACAGGTGCCCATGAGCCAGGAAATCTGTCTCACACCCTCCAACAACCAGAGATGGAGTGCACAGATCCTGAAGGTTTATCAGCTCTTCCTTCACAAGCATTGACAGGATCACCCCTAACTTGTATCTTCCAAGCACTTTTAAGACTCTTGCCATATGAAAACATTTGAGAGTTTTTTGCTGCTGTTCAGTGATTTTTTTTTTCTCCCCTTCTCATACGATGACGTGGTTTATCTTATTTGCTCAATGGGATCACCGCCTTTCCACTGAAGAGCCTATTTTAAATATCAACACAGGCTGGTATTTTAAGAGTTATTTAAAATGTCACCAGTCACAGAATGTTTAATTATTGCAAACATCTTTCAAAAAATTCCACCGTGGGTTTCTCGCGCCAAGTGATTTATTTCGGATATAATTTCTGTTTAATTAATAGGGGATTTAGCTCTGACCTGGAGGGTGTGAGAACCAGCAGAGGAGCTGGAGTTGAGTCGAGTTAACATTAAACCTGCTTGTGCCTGTTGGAGGCTGAGAAGGAAAAAAAAAAAACAACAAACGGGGCTGGCACTTATTCAGGTGCTGCTGCTACCCAGCAATATTCTCATGTTGATTGCAATGGAAAAATTGTAAAGGCAAACAGAACTTGGGGGGGAAAAAAGTTAATCACCAGGACGTGAACACTGTGCTTTGTTATTTATTTTAACTATGTATATAATTTGCTATAGAGCATAATTACCCCTAATTTCAGCTGAGATAATATCTAGGCCACTCTTTGTTATTCATATAAGCTCAGAGAGCAGTTTCTCAATCAGTCTGGCCCGAAGTTCCTTACACCTTGAGAACAATTGGAATCAAGGGCTAAAAGGTTATTTTGGGAGGGGCAAAGGGAAAAAAAAAAAAAGCACACCTACTTAAAAAAAAATAAAATTACAAAATTGGAAAATGCCTAATCTATGCTGCTCCAAACACCAGGTTACATCAGAACCAACTTTAATATCCTGTAAAAATCTCTTAGTATGACGCACATACAGCTGTCTAATATTGCTGCTTAAAATGCCTCCGCGTTAAATAAGATTCTATGCTGTAAAATTTTGCAAGGTGATAAAACAAAAAAATGATATAATAAATATAAACCATCTGCATTTTTTAACAAGCCACTTGGAAAGTGGATTTAATTTATATTTAGAATTGTTTTGAAGTGTTCTCTTTTTTTCTGAAAACGTCCCAGTTACAGTATATTAGGTTTTCAGTAGAAAGATTAAAAGAGCTGACGCACAAATAAACACGCATGCACACCCAGAGCAATTTCCAGAGCTATGAGAGCATTTGATTCTTCAAGGATACTACAGCTGGCTTTTAGTCACATAAAAAGGGTTAGTGTGTGCAATCGGCAGCTCTGGAAAATGGATTCATGAACACAAAAATGCATTAAAACAACATTAAGATTTTGGCAACAACCAACACGAGCCAAGAAACCGAGCTTGAGGCTGAACTCGCATCCTTAACTCCTTCCACGGTGCCTGCTGAAAGGGTTGGGCACATTCTGCAGGAGGGGAAAGCCCATCCTGGGGCTTCTAAACAGCACAGCAGAGACACCGAGGGGCAAAAGAGAGAAAAAAGAGAGAACTAAAAGTGAGAAAAAAGAGAGAACTATGCCTTTTTTTTTTTTTTTCTTTTTTTTGGTATGACCTAGCTCCCGTGGCATTGTCTCCTTTAATAGGCTCACAATCTTGTGCCACAGGTTTGCTCAGCCTGGCATCTCCACTGACAAAGCTTTTTCCACCACTTAACTCCTGTGTGTTACTTCTGCTGCCTTGCACTCCTACCTGAGCTGCACAGAACGCTCCCCAGCATTTCCTGAGCATTTGTTTCCAGCAAATCCCAAATGCTGGTGAAACAAGAACAAGCCAGCACTGCTCAAGGATCTCAAAATTACCAAAGCTTTGTGTGCCCTTGCACCACTGCCCAGCACCTTGGGCCCCCTCCCCTCTCAGCTTGCCATCAGCTGGACATGAAACCACCCCCAAAGCTTAACTCATTCTGTGGGAGATTGGTATTTGCCTTTTTGAGTTCACCTCAGTTCAATCTCAAAAGCCACAGTGGTTTTATTCTGGGGAATCCCACACCGAGAAGAACTGATGGGTTTGGTTTTTTTTGCCTCCTGTTAGTTTCCTCTCTACAAATCCCTTCTTAAGATTAAAAATCAGGGTTTTTTTCCCCCAGTATATAGATGGTGGGATAGGACAAAAAAAAAAAATTTAAAAGGCATTGTGTGCCAAACCAAGCAGGCAATATATAAAAAGGATGGGGCTGTAACCACTTTCTTTCTTTTGCCATTCCTTCTCCCAGTAGAGCAACATCTACCAGGAGGCATTACAAAGTACGAGAAAGTTACTTTTTAAAATAAATCAAGCACTGTATTAGAACTACAGGCATTATCATGCCTACTAATAAATATCTGAATGGTCATTTGTTTAATTTTAAATCATTCACTCTATTAATAAGCAAATGCACTATTGACCAGATATCAAATGTAATTCTTCTGCCTGAAAACAGCTACTGAGAACGTTAAGTTCATCATCATTAAGGAAAAAAAAAAGGCTTTCATTGGACTTTCTCTTTCTATTTTATCATTTAATTACCTGGTGCTAACGTCTGATCAATGACATCAAAGTTTGAACAAGCCAGGGATTTTTCAAAGACACACCTCTGGACAGAAAACTGCATTTACAAGCACAGCATTTTGCCTTTTTTTTGGCACCTAATTGCCTTCTTGTAGCAATTAATGCATAGCCAACAGAGATCTACTCTCTTTCCTGTAGGATACACAATTCAAATTCTCTAGGCCCTCTCTCCTGTGCTCCTTCACAGCTTCTCTGTCAGCATCATCACAGCTCACTGTCTGCTTGAGTATTCGAGTTTCTTACTCATTTTGGATTTTTCTTTCCTTCACAGAAACCCTTCACTGCTCATGCGGCCTCAGGAATGTCAGGACTCAGAAGGAAATTTTTAAAATCTAATTATAACCTCGTATTTATATGTTCACCTTGCAGTTTTCAAGCTGTGAGGGAGAGGAAGAATTCCTTTCTACCTCCGAAATCGAGAAGTTCTGCCAAAAAAGGTTTACACAGCTGGCATCTCACCCTCAACACGTAAGGTGGAGCAATCATCTCCAAACAAATCCTTTTTCCCTTCCTATGTAATTCCTCTGTTCCCTTTTCTTATTTCTGGGCACTTTGTGGTTTCTCTCCTGAAAAAATTAAAACAAACAGAGGAACTCCATATCTTATTTGTATCTATTTCCTCTCTCAGTCTTCACTCATTCAACCAAGATGAAAGGAAGCAACATTTCCAGAGGAGAGGAAGGATTTAGAGGATAAAACATCATCATTTGGCTGTTTTCTGGATTACTTGGTTCCAGATAAGAATGCATGCCAAAGAAAGGACACCTGCCCAGGGAGCTGGAGCCCTTCAAACAGAAAAAGACACTGGAATAGCAAGGTGGCAAGATATTTCCAGCAGGAAGTTGGCCTTACAAATAACAATTTCTCGTGTGCTCCCCAGCCACCTATATTCAGCATCAAGATTCCCCAGAAGTAGTGATGTTATGGTACCCACAGTGTCAGAATAAGAATTTTAGACAAGCAGAAAAAAGAAAGAGAGAAAGTTAAAGTGATAAAAATCTGAGAGGAGTATGAAAACTGCTTGGGGGGGAGACTGTTTTCCCCTTTGGGTTTCTCACATCCTCCTAACAAGGACTGGAGAAGAAAAACTCCTATATTAAGAAACAATTTTGTCTTTTTTTTTTCAATTCTTCAGATGCACACAGAGAGCATGTTCCAAATAACAAACAAAATCACAGATCTTAAAAAAAAAATACAACTACCACCATCAGGGCATGAAGCTCTGCTCAGGGACAAGTCGGGAAGCTACAGTCCACTGCAAAAACAAAATGGGGAAATGCTGCATATTACTTGCCTCTGCATTCTTAATTTACAGGGTAGAAAAGCCTAATGTTCATTGATGTACTGCTGCACAGTCCAGAGCAAAAATAAAAAAAAAAAAGAAATTTCAAGGCTTCCTCCTTTCTTGGCCAGCATCAGCACATGAAAGAAGGAGGCTCCTTCACCTTTTCCCACCCTGGGCTCAGCTCCAATAATGTATTTTTCCTTTTCTTCAGCCCCTTTCTCCTCCTCTCCATCTTCTACTGGTGTTTTTCTCCTTCGTGCTGCAGTAGAGACAGTGGATGTTGAGGAGGGGAGAGTTGGGGCAATTCTAACAAAGCAGCTTTTCAATAATTTCTCATGACCTTGATATTCAAACCTTTTATATTCCTCGATATTCCTTTTAAAACAGAATTCGGACCTACTGGCCCATATATCAGCATGTATTTTACTAGTCACTGGAAAAGGTAGAAATACTTGATCTGGAGAGGTAGAAATACTTGACAGGAGCCCTGATTTCATCCTCTCTCAGCCCTCCTCTGAAGAAAAGTTACTTGCAATCATTATCTTTGCTCTAAGAGTGCACATGTCTAATGGGCAGCCAAGAACTGCAGCAGAAAAACAAAAGGTAAATTTCAGTAAAAGCATTATTACAAAATCTAGTCAAGCATTGTAAATAGAACTGCCATATTATTATTGAGAAAAGGTGTAGTGCCCATGCAAACTACATATTTGATTAGGATCTCAACTCTTTGCTGAACCATGAATCTGAAATAATTTAGGTGATACATATAAATTTAATTTCTTTGTTCAACATTCCACAGCTGAAACGATGCACTGCAAATGTGCAGCTCTCACTGAAGTCTGCAAAATGAGTCTTCTTATAACTCGCCTATACTGTGTGGAAATAATCTGAAATAATCTTAAAGGAAAAGGAATAAACCTATTTTAAAAACAGCTGAGTCCTTTAGATCGTATACCATAACCAATTTATGGAGATAAATGGAATTCAATATTAAAGAAATACTGGGGTTTTTTTTCCCCTCCTGTGGAAAATTTAAATGCAAAAAGAAAAGGAAAGGAAAAAAAAAAGAAAAATAAGAAAGGGAGAAAGGAAAAGAAAAAGAAGAAAGGAAAAGAAAAAGAAGAAAAGAAAGAAGTGGCAGGATACAAGTAACACAAGCTAGAGGCACTGCACCTTGTTTTTCCTGGCCCAAGCTACAGGCAAGCTGATTGTGGAAATGACTCATTCCTTCTCTATAATGGAGATACACCAGCTATTGGACATCTTTATTTCTCATCCATTAAATGAATCCAGTGTCTACTGCTGTGATAGCCATCAACAGACACAGACAAGGAAATAAAAAAAAAAGGGGGAAAGAGCAAGAAGAGGAATACAAATGAATATTATAGACTACTGTATGGGCCCTATTACTAAAAATGAATACAAAATACTCTAAAAAAATACATTAAGCTGGTATTGGCTTACAATGAGGTCAATATAGTGATTCATTTAACTCGGGGGACAATAAATCTTGATATTGACTGAAAACATCAGTCAATATGCGCACTGTTGTGCGCATTCCATTATAAAAACGAGGGGGGTAAAGTGTAATGGAGAACACTTTCAGAAGAAAACAGGTTTTGCCAAAAGATTTTTTTTTGTCTGGCTTGAAAATTCACCAGAGCAGACCAGCATGTCAGAATCCTTGGCCCTCAGCTGTGGGGCTGTGGGTCAGGCTGGGGCTGGTGACCCCATCTCATCCCAGACACACACTGGAAAGCTCCAGCACAAATGAGAGCCTTAGAGGCCCAGAAAAGGTGACAGACTGCAGAAGAAAGTGACTTTTGCATGGCTGATCTGGTAACATTTAATTCTTGCCATCTCCAGGGATAGCTTCAATGAGAAGAAGTCAAACATAACCAAACCTTCAATACTAATATGGAAGAAAAGAGTCAGAAGATCTCTCTAGATTCCTTCAGGTTTTAGTTGTGTTGAGCTGTAAGATTCCCCCTCTCTACCTCTAACGATCTGATAAAAAGAATTATTTAAAAACAAAACAAAAACCCACATACACACAAAAAGTAAACCCTCACATTTTTAAAAACACCAGTAAAAAGCAGAGGCTGTATGCCTAATTTCCAAGCTCCCAGGGTCCAAGCTCCTACTCTGAACTCTACTAATGCAGCCTGGCACTGACACAAGACCAAGGAGAAAAAACAAGGTGGCCTCACAGTCCTCATAGCTCTGGAAGGTTGTAATAAAATGCATTTTTTTCTGCCTTTTTGCAGAAACGTTTTGATGTCAGCAGACTGGCTGGCCCAACACATTGATCTGCTGGAAAACTCCCACCTACACCCAAACTGTAGACACTGGGCTTACCTGCCTGTGCTGTCTAAGCACAGTTACCATTCTCCCCTGCTGCAAGGTCTTCCAAAATATCTCCTAAAGACCAGGTGGGCCAAGTGCCACAGGGAACCTGCAGGCAGCTCCAGCTGATTCCATTAGCACCTGACTCCTGTATTCCTAGTCTACAAACACTGAGCCTGCACAGTGGGAACTTCCTAAAAGTCAAAGAAAAAACACTACATTGCTTTTAAAAGCCCTGCTCTTCTAAAAGGATCTTGTTTAACTGAAAAAAAATAAATGTTGTGCTATCAGAGAAATGCTTCAACTGTAAAATTAAGTTTTTGATGAGCTAAAGGAGCAGCATGTGACATGCCAGGCCCCAACTGACTGACCTCTGAAGTCAATCAAGGTGAAGGCCAAAACTTATTGACTCAGCATGTGACCAGCTTCAACAAGGAGGATTCCCTTTCTGACCTTATATCCAGAGATGCTGAACCCTCCCCTTCACTGCCCAATTCCCCAGGAAAAGGGATGGGCAGCATATGCAGATAAGAGGAGAAAAAGATCCCACCCACCTGCAATATTGCAAAAGGGAAGATCACAGAACCAGTAGGGAAGCATGCACTAATCCAGATCTTATGCAAGCCAGGATGACACTCACCTCTAGCCCTGGTTTCGTACCTGAGACGTTTTGGTTTTCTGACATTTTTTTCCCAGGCAATTTTCTGTAAGCAAGAGACATGTTTTTGTAACTGTAACTTTGTTTTTCATCCCTTTCCCTAGGAGGGACTTCTTCTTGATGTCCCTTGACCAATGTGATTGAAGAGGTTTGTCTTTTTGTCACCAATCAGATTGGTCTGTGTAAAATACTATATAAGGGAGACACATCCTAAAAATAAAGGAGTCATTTTCAGTTTTCTGAAGTTTGGAGAATGTGTCGTTGTGGTGTAAAACGGTCACTCACCCATATGGGTACACGTGCACATATATACACACACATATCTGTAGGTGACAGTACTCCAGGACACAATCAGCCATGGGGAGAAGGGAATGTCAGTAGCTATGTCTATAATCAGTGTTTTCTGCATAAAAGTAGCATGGCAACACGTTACAAGATAACGTAAAAGAGCAGAAGACTGCTTCTCACAGGACAAGCTTGGATGTCGCAGAGCCAGAATGTCACCTACACTCATCCACAAGCCAGCACTGCCCTCTTCAACCTGCTTTCATCCCCACTGGCTCCAGGACAGGCAGCAGGGATCAATACCCACACGCTGAGCTGTAACAACTGAGAGCACTCCTGGGTTAATGCACCTCAGAGAGAGGCCAGGAAGCTCCACGCCACTGGCATGCACAAAATTCACAGGTGACAGAAACAGGGACCCTGCACAAGTCAGTGAAAAATGCCTGCAGTTGTTTAAGAAGGTGGATATCCAGGCAGGCTTAGAGACAGAGAGCACTGAGGTACCACAAGCCATCTAATGTCATCATTTCACTTAAACATCTAGCAAAGAGTGGCAGACAGTAAAATTACTGCTCATTACTCCCACCACTCCTGTCTGGGTATGGGGTTAGTAACCTGCCTCTCTCCTAGTCCAACATATTGTCCTGGTTCCAGCCAGGACAGGGTTAATTTTTGCAGTAACCAGGAGAGGGTAGGCCAGGTGTGGCCAGGACACAGAGGTTATTCTGTACAACCTCATATCATTTCTAGGGCTGGGAGAAAAGGAGTCTCTTCCATGGAGAGGGAGCAGTTGGGTGTTGTCAGTTGTCAGAGGATTCCCTTGGGAATTGTTCACCTCTTTCTTGTACCCTCCGTCATTGTTACAGTTGCTGTTTATTTTCTTACCTCACTGCTGTTTCCACTAAATTGTTCTTATCTCAATATGTGAGCCTTACCTTTTGTGCCTCCGAGTCTCCTTCCCGTCCCACTGCAGAGGGAAGTCAAGTGGGAGGGAGCAAGGGGCTCGTGGTTTGGAGATTCCCAGTGGGAGCACTAAACTGGGGAGTACCATTCCTAGACCATGACCTGTATGCTTAAAGAAAAGCAAAAGGCAATGACTTAAAAAGATTTCTTGCTTTATGTGACACCTTTCCTTTAAGAAAAGACTAGATATGGCACTTGTTGCCATGGTTTAGTTGAGGTTAAGGTTGGGTTGGACTTGATGATCTTGGAGATCTCTTCCAGCCTAGTGATTCTGTGATATTTCTGTGGTATTTCTTAACATGTAGCTCTGATTCACCCATCACCACAGTGCTCCTGACAAAGAGCTCACAAGCACCAGGCCAGCAGCAGAGGCAGAGGGAAGGACATCTCACTAATTTTAATGGACGTGACAGCACTCGGCTGTCCTGCCAACCTTGCTGAATAAGCTTTCTCTCAGCAGACAGCACATCCTGGCTGGGAAGCACTGGTCAGAGTCTTGACCAAGGCCCATTTCAAACCTCAGGTCTGGCTATCACCAATGCTGGACTCCAACAAGCCTAGATGCAGGTCTTGGCAATGTTACTGCAGGTCAGCAGTTTACAGACATGTTAAAGAAAAACAACAAAGAAAAACATAACCCCAAAGATCCCTAAAATTGAACAAAGGCATAACACGCCACTGCTTTACAAATTAAAAACACTAGAATTTGTTCCCATGGAAATCTTCAGGAGCCTTTATTCTTTTCCTGAGTAAGAAGAAATCTCTTTTCTATTTTTAAACGGCACTGATTCTTTTGGACCCAAAGCCACAGAGAGACTCTGCTGGGTGTGTTCAGATTTTTCTCTCCTTCAGCCCCAGAAGCTGGGCTCTCAACTGGCTTGGAAGTCATTCCCAATTGGTGCCAAGGTAGGTTAGTTCTGAAAACTCTCTTCCTGCTGCTCTGCTCTAAATCCACCTGTGCAGCCACCACTGCTCCCATGCAGCCACCACTGCTCCCATGCAGCAGGGTGACACAGCAAGCCCAGACAACTTTGGGAAGCCAAAGGTGAGCTCAGAGCCTGCAGGCAGAGCCCCAGCTGTGAACAGGTTATTGTAGGGACACACACACACCCCTTCCTTCACACCCGTGTCCAGGCTAGGACTTGAATTCCTCTCCCTGGGTTAGGCCTCCCTGCTCATACCTCCATCTCTCACCACACTGCCCCCTCCCCTCCTGGGGCTCTCCAGAAGTCCAGAAACCCTGGCACAAAGCAGAGTGTTCACCCCTCAGATTGCAGGAGGCTTGGGACTATTACATGCACTTCACAGCTCAGACCCAGCTCAGCATAAAGCATTCTGGTTTTTCTCTCTCTCTTTTTTTTTTCCTTTCCCCTTTTCTGAAAGATTCCTCCAGAGATAGACAAGGAGGAAGCATTTTTGCCTCCAAGAAAGAATGAAAATTACAACCCTATCTACATAGCAAAGGATACTTTACCCCTGGGTGCAGAACAAGAAGGCTGCAAGAAATGTAAGCTACCACAAAAATTACGAGCAACTTTGGATGTGGGAAGGTCTCTGGTGTGAGACCAGCATACAATCCTTTCTTATTTCTTCCTCCTTTCTGTTTCTAAGATGCAGATAGATATTCAGAACTTATAGTGGGCAAGACAGATAAATAAATAAAGTTTTCAACATTGCAGAATACACACAGCTCTGTGGTTGGGACTCTAATCACACAGGCAAGGATGAGGAATAAGTCCTGGAGAACTAGTAAGAACAGGAAGATGAAATACATTCAGTGCTGTGATAATTAATTAAACTGCTTCAGTTAGGGACACAGGTTGGTGCCATTTCTGGTGCAATGTATTTATAGGCAGATCAGTCCAGCAATGATGGAAAGCGAAACCTTGTCTGAAATACTGCTCTTCAACAGCCAGATAAGAGCACGAGAACTGCTCTCATCCATGTAAAGCCAGCTCTTCTCCAGCCCTCAGTTATTCTCTGCCAGCCGTTTAGTCTTCCAGAAAGAATACCTACATTTTTCCCCGCATTCAAACATTTTATCAAGCTGCCATATAAAAGTCAATGGATATTAAAACACAGTAGTAGTGTATATTCTTGCTACAGCCCCAAATTCAATTATAATCCTCCAAGACCCCAGGGAAAAGTTACAAGTGGAAACACCGTGTGCTAAAAAAAATGAGGAACGACGGCACTCGGCATTTGTAAGTTTATTTCTACTGCCTTTCCTCAGGAAAGCTGGTACAAATAATTTGCAGTCATGATATTGCTTTTGTTTGGAATCCCTCCTTTGCTTTGCTGCTAACCTCAGGTAATCTTTAGTTTGAGGTGTCTTGCTTATGAAGACACCAAAAGATTCCCCCTCCCTACCTAGATGGTTTCCAAAGCATTAGGCTTGTGACTAAACGAGGGAGTAGATTCAAAACTCATGATGCAGTCACCAGCAACCGCATTAGAAAAACAAATAAACAAAAAAAAAAGGGCTTTTTTTACCTTTTCTTTCTTTTTTTTTTTTTTTGGCATAGATACCTTTAAAGACTTTCACTTGGAGCAAATACAGGGGCTCGTCACTTGATGATTAATTTGCATGTTGATAGGCAGTCAGTGTAGCAGCTCTCAGATTAGGGACATTCCGCTGCACACTAAAAGGCACAAAGAACAAAAAGTGAATTTCAATCTTGCCCTTCTTTTCCAGTCAGTGCATTCCCAGCCCATGTCTATTGATGAGCAGTTGGAACAATACCAAAATGCAGTGTAAGATCAATCCTGCTGTTTACTTCGCTGAGCTGAAGGAACAAAGGACAGAAGAAAGGACTTAAACCCAGCTATAGTAAAAGAGTGGGGATGAAGGATGAAAAATGTGCCTGATGGGCAGTAGCACAGAGTAAACTCATTTAGAAAATAGGCAGCTCCAGCTGAGATAAAACCAATGATGATTTGTATTTTGTACTGTATCTTCAGGGGATAAAAGCACTTCTATCAGATACCATCGGAGGCAAACTTGAAACACTGCAGTAAAATGCTATGTTCCCTACCAGGGAGAGAATAAAAATTCCCATAATTGCAAAGGAGTGTTAAATATCTGATTGTGCATGCCTTTTTCCTCCCGTGGTGAGATAACCCAGCCCGGTCCTCTTTTTAACTTCACAGGGCCTGTCTAATAGAATATTCAGCTGGATGCTTTTGTATCAAATGCAGCATGACACCATGTTTTACTTTGATAAATACTGATAATTGTAATTTGGGGGATTATTAGCCTTTAAGACCTTTTTTTTTTTTTTTTTAAGAAAAAGGAAGCTATTTCAAATGAGAAAGCACTCAAGTGCCTAAACAGGCAGGAAGATGTCAAGAGAGAGGAAAAAGTTCTTGTTCAAATGCAAATGCCTTTTACAAACTGTAACTAATGAGAAGGAGAAAATAAAACACTCCCTTCTATTGCTAAACGTAAATTATTCCAAATCAAAAATCTATTTGCTTTTACTGAAGAGCAAGAATATCTGCCACAATGAGCTACCACCATCTCAGGCAAGGACAGCACATCACAGAATAACAGAGATGGTAAAAATGAACAGCAGGAGAATGGATGCTATCCTAGTTGATACTGAAGTGCAGGGGAATTTTGTTGTTTACTGGTCACCATTTACAGGGTTTGTTCACCTATTTTGCTCAAAAAAATTCCTTCCCAGAGACTATTACTTGCTGACAGGGATGTGCTGGCTCCTCACTTACTCTGGTCAATGCACATTCCTCCAGTAAGGATAAAATTTGAAGTGATTTATTTGGTTTTTCTATGGCACTTCAGAAGAATCTCTGACTGTCACCAAGCAGCAGATGAACAAGGTTCCTCTTCGCAGGAGTAAGCCCTTAGAGACAATTATAAATAGACCTGCAGCACACCAGAGCGTGAACATTGTCTTTGCACACAGAGAGATGGTGTAGATACATATATACACAAACATATGTGCACTGTGGGGTAGGGAAGCTTATTGTTTAAGGGAATAAGAGGCAGCAATAGCAGAAAGTGAGTAGGAAAATCTCAGAGACTTGCACAAACCTCACATTTGAGAAAAGCCTCCGTGGTACACCCAAATACAGCTGAGCCAGCACGGCAGGAAGGATAAAAGGGGCAAAGTTAGGTACAAACATCTCTACTGCTGACTCAACAGCTGAGATTTTTCTGTGGGTTGATGAGGATCCAAAACATTTTCTCCATTTCACCTCACTCTCCAACCCCACTGTTTATTCTGAAGTGACCTGACGTGTCTCTTTTGTCCCAAGACACAATGGCTAAGAAACTTGGGCCCTGATTCTGCAACTCTCTTCTTTCACTGTTATTCAGCAGCAGACGTCAAACCAGTGCTGATTAAAAGCCAGCATATTAGAATTAGAAAGGAGCTACACTCTGTCTTGTGTTAACATCGCTGCTACCAGCCCGTTTCTGTGCTGGAAATTTAAACCCTCTTTCTTACTAAAATATTACACCTGCAGGTGATCTCCTGCAGTCAGAAATTAGTCCAGCTGGGCAATAATGCATCCACCTTGCCCTGGTGAGAGAGAAGAGCATCGTGTATGGACCAGTTCCCAGAAGAAGGAAGGGGTTTGGGTCTATTTACAGCAACTTTCCCTGAATTTGGAAGTGTTTCTGTTCAGTTCTGAGTGCACCCTCTCTCTCTCTCCTTACATAACAAACAGCAGAACCAAATAAACTGCTGTTAATTTTAACTCTCTCTTCAGAACATTCATACAAGCACACCCACCCCTGTTTGGAAAGAATCCTCTATATTTACCCATAAGCATAAATATTTGGTATACACTGATGGATCTTAAATTTTTAACTATGTTCTTCCAAGCTTGAGAGTTCATGTTTCTTCAGAGACAACACGAGCCAGTTTATAACCCTCTAGAAACTCGCAGGCTCTGATAAAGGTTCACAGCTGAAATAACCCTCACTACAGTGGTGAAAATACAACACCATCAGTATAAAATAAGGCAGCATTATTCTAAGCAATCCTGTGTCCATAAATAGTGAAAGATCAAAGTGCCTATAAATATTGCAGAGTCTTATTTACTTCTAGATACAATTATGTTTACAACAGATAAATGTCCAAAGTCTTCGAAATCTGAAGTCCCTGGTGTGAATTTCTGGATACAAAACCATGCTGCATGTATGTGTAATGCACATTCCTGCCAAGAATCTAATTCATAGGGAATCTGATGAGAAACAACCTAGCCCCTTCTTCTTAGCTTTTTTCCCCACTGTCATCTGCCCTCTGACGGAATCCCTGACAGTTGTCTTGAGTTTCTACAGTGCTGCAATTAAAATTTAAAAAAAAGGAAACAAATGACCCAGTCATGCTCTTTCCCCTTCTAATTAAAGAGTATCAGCTGGTGATGCTCAGGTCTGTAAAGCTGTCTATGGCCACCCCTTTTCAAGGTGAGGGGAAATTCTGTTCACCTTTTTGGGAATGAATGGCCTGCTTGCATCCCCAGCAGCTCTCAGAAGACCCACAGCTCAGAGCCATCAATATAAACACAAAGTTAAATTTTCAGTAGCTGCCAGGCATTTGAGGTTCCCTGACACATCAGCCGGATTCCTCAGGTCAAGGAAGTTGAGCCTTTCTGCTTTTGACAGAAATCATCCTTTTGCAGTAGAAGGGCAGGAAAAGAACTTTTGAATGCTTTACTCTTGCTGCTGCATGAGAGAAGAGCCTTAAAGGGATTGAGAGCTGCAAGGGGAAGCACATCCTGTGAAACATCATATTCAGCACACCAAGGACAAGCCCTCTGTCCCCCACCCAAAGTTCATGCCTAAGCAGGCACAACTAATATTTGACCTACACACTGCAGAACAGGATTGCAATAAACTAAATACACCAAGAAATATCATTCAGCCTCCCCGAAGAGTTTTTGAAATCTCAGTGTTATTTAATTCCTTAATTACTAATTACTTATATCCCGTAATTACTTGAATCCCACAAGCAAGATTTTTTTGATGTAGCTGACACATTTTTAGAGATGATCCAAAATTTCACGGACCTTGCCAATTCACCAACAGCAAGTTAGTTCTCCGAACAATTTCCTTTAGTGAAAAATAAAAAAAAACAAAACAAAACCACCAAAAAAAACAACCCTGCCAACCAGACCTTGAAATGGCACTAATGTCTTATGTCTTTACAATTTCCTCATCTTCCTCAACTCTTTTTTCAGTCCAGTGCAAACATAAGAACACAAAGATAGAAGGTAGACTAATTTATCTTTTTGAGGCTGGGCATGCTGGTATCTTTGTCTGAAAAGGAAGAAAAGTTCCCAAAACTTTAGAGACCTTTTGATCCTAGAGATGGACTGGTGGCAAGAAATCAGGCACAAAATCCAGGCTAGGTGGGTTATCCTGACAGCTGAACCACCAATTCAGTTTATCCCTGAATTCAAGTACAGTAAGGGACATTTACTGGAGGAAACACTCCAAAAGCCTTTGCATAGATCTTGGTGATGCCAACAACAGAAGGTTGGGCACAACCAGTTCTTGGCATCTCTCCAAGAGGCTGGTGGGCACAAAGTTAATGCCCAGATACCAGGGGAGATGCTCCATGAAATGTTACCTTTCTCACCCAGTTCTAGCATAGTTTTTCTGAACCTTCCTTTACGTTTCTACTGGCTTGGACCAAAGCCTATTTATTCCTAAACATTTCCAGAAATATGATTTTATCACTGCCTCCCTCCAAAGTGCTCAAGTCTTGGAGCAGACACAGCTGGCCCATCCAGAGCATCCTGTCCTGAACATTTTGCTGTCAAAGGAGTGGGCAACATCCTCTCCATCTCAGTGACCTCTGTTCTTCAAGCCAGAGTAGTAGACAGACACACCCTAAGCAAGCATAAATTATTTTAAAGGCAGCCCATGAAAGAAAATAAAATATCCAGTGCAAAGGCAGAGAAATGAAGAAGAGGGAGGGCTAAGAGTCTCTCTAATAAGTTTCTGTAATTTGCATCTAAAAAACAAAGAAAAGAGTTTCACAACTTGAGTTTTGACAAGACACCAACTCCACAGGCTCTGTGAGGTAATTTACAGCACTTTCCAAAAGAGGGTCTGGAGCACACAGATGACAGGCAGAACATGAGCTAAGAGGCTGAGAATGGGAACAGCAAGCAACAACAGGCTTAAACCTCTGCTTTAAAGGGGTTAGCATGGAAATAAAGAAATAAATGAATGAAAGGAACCTGAAAGTCAGTGCTGACTTTTATCAGGGACCAGGGTCAGTGCTGGGAATGGCTGCTCTAAAAGGCTGGACTCCATCAGCCCTGGAACCTCTGACATCTGTGGGATTTACAGATGACCTCAGGCTGATGTGCTGCACGACATGGCTCTGACCTGCAGGGACCAGAATTTCCAGAGCTTTTCAAAGGACCAGCTGCATTCTCCAAGACAAAACCAGTCTAGGCTCCAAGCACAGCCCAGGAACCCTCTCTCTGTCCTCCATACCACAGCAAATCTCTTGGATGAGCAACAGAGCTAAAACCCGTGCAGTGGGGCACGTCCCCAGTGGCTGCAGATTCCAGCAGCCACTACATTGGGGTGACATCCACAGTGTCCTGTAGCTATAAAGGCTGGAAATTTTTCCCAAACATGCATTTCAACTCTTATTCCTATTTCTTGATATCCCCTTCCCTTGCTCTCTCAGCTTTCCCAAGCTTCTGTGTCATATGCTCCAGCCCAGTTCAGCCTTCCCCAGAATTCCAGGGAGGAGAAAAGGATTGAGGCGTTAAAAAGCAGCAATTTTCTAAAAGGCTCAATCATACAATGGATTAAAATCAGATGTTCGGGCTCTGCACAGCCAGTTCTCATGGAATATCTGCAGTGCAGGAATCAAAGGTTGTCCCTATCTGACTGATGTGATTCAATGAAACACGTCAGTGGTGTGTCTGGCTCTGCGTGTCCAAATGTCAAAATCTCTTTCCACCCTCCTGAAAAACCAAACCAAGAAACTTGTCTCCAATTACCACACCTTCCACTTTTCCCAGCAGTGAGAACAAGAGCTCCACAGATAAGAAGGAATTATTCCTTATGCTACAAGAGGTCTTGTGAGTCTGATTCTGTGTTTTCCAACTGAGCAGAAACTCATGCTACCCCAAAAATAAGGTCTTCATCTAAGGATGTCAAGGAGGATCAGCTCAGGTCCTAAGAGGGAATAGCAACCAAATACAGGCAGCAGCAACAGGAAGACCAAAATAGTCTCTATGACATCCTGCACACCTCCAGATATTTACACATTTTCCTGGAGAAAAATGGTGCAAATGGCTGAAATACAGAGAAGAATTTAATTTTCTCAGAGAAAGCATCTCTCTCCTCAGCCCTCACACTGCAGACAGAAAGGGGGTTTGGTCTCAGACGCATTTGCTCGGTTTGGAAACCTTCAGAGAAAGTTACACCATCAAAAACATCAAAAAGCAAAACCCCTGGAAAATTAAAAATGTGAAGCTATGGTAAGAGCAAATTTACACCAAACTATCCCCCTGTAATGACAGCAGCCAGGGTCAAGGGGAGATAATTAGCAAAAGGGGATTAAAAAAAAGAAGAAAGAAGAAAAGAAAAAAAAATAATAAATCAAGGAGCAGGGAAGAATGGATGTCTGAGCTCTTCCCCTTTTGTACTTGGGGTCAGTAGCTTAATTTTCTCTTACATTTGAGTTGTTTTTAATTTCCAGGAAGTCTGCTCAGATATCTTGAAACTTTGCCAAATTATCATTAAGCCAATATTTTATCTCCTCATAAAAATGCTACAGTATCTCCCCCACTCAATACATACTGCAGGAATAGATCTTAAATCAGGGAGGATAGGAATTTGTTTTTAAAAATGACTTAACTATTTCAACCATCCCAGAGAGAAGGAAAAGCTTTAAGGGGGAAAAAAAAATCCCTTTAGTGCTGTCCTCCCCAAATATAATAATTATTTTCCTGTGACTGTTTAAAATATCAGCACCACATATCAACATTATGTTTGCTGTTCACCTTGCACAGCTGACCACAAATGAAGCACCACAAGAAAAATAGTTATTAAACATCCATGTGTGAGGCCACTTACAGACATGGGATCTACGTAGAAGCTTCACAAATCCATCATTAGTCATGGTCCCCAGAAGCCCTGTAGGGAGGAAGCAGGAAAAACCAAAAGCACCCTGAAGTACAAACACTCCTTTGTGGATCATAATAACTCGAGAGAGAAAAGGGCTGCTCAGACAGTTAACAAGTATGAGTCCAGCCCAAAATGGATGTTTGACAGCCCTTCCCTTTATTAAAACACTGCATTTTCAGAGCAGAGATTCTTTTGCTCCTGTTGTCACCACTTCAAACAAACAAAAAAAACCAAACAAACCCAGTAAATAAGCCCAAATTTGACCCAGCAGAACAAGCTGCACCATTCAGTAAACATGGCACTTTGGTGAGGTCTCTTGTCATCGTGGGAAAACCTAGTGAAGAGCCCAATTCCAGGTAAATGATGTGCAGGAAATGTAAGGAACTTTTCCAGCCCATCATTAACTCAGACAGCCCCAGAGGCATTTCTTTAGCCACCAGCACAAACCAGCTGTCAACTGTGTCAAACCAGCAACGGGTTCGTTAGCTGGGGAGCAGCCTGAAAAGCCAGCCATAGACCCAAATATTCTAAAAAATACCCTCAAATGTGGTAATTATGTCCTGCAGCTGCCAAGAACGTCCTCAGAGAGTTCACAGATGTTGGTTGTACCAGTGAATCAGAGCAGATAACCACTGTAGCCTCAGCAGGAGCATTAACAACAGGCAAGGCTCCCCGAAACTTGGAGGGAGAGATTTTGAACCATCAGCAGCTACTGGCACGGTAATTGCCATGCTACTTTTAAAAAATAAAAGCAGACTGTTTTTAAAGAGCATGCCAACCTAGAACTTTCATTGCTTAATACAAAATTATTTTTAAACACCGTGTAGAACATGACACGATAACAGGGATGAGCTTCAGAGAGGGATCCACAAAGATCCTGGAAAATGAGGTTCCCTTTGCAGCCCCAGAAGTTGGGCCACTAAGTGTGGATGCAGGTCACAGAGGAATCAACGTCAGCTTTTAAAAACTCTCACGTATTTTGAATGGTGACCAAAGGAACAGCCTGTCTGTAGCCTCCTGTAAAAGCTTCAAAAGGGATTTGAAAATTAGCAGGTGTTTCATGTTCATCTTGCAGCAAGGAAAAAAAAATTGCTTGTGAATGATATTTGGCAGCTCATAGATGACAGAGCAAACTTTTGCTTATTTCAGTGATAAGCAGCTAGCTAGCAGGACTGGTAAGGTCTGGCAATAGTGACAGGAAAAATAACTATTACCTCTGAGCCATTTCCAATGCTAGAGAGCAGAATAACCAAGGCAGAAGGAGCCACACCACAGAGCAGCCCCAAGAAAACCCCAGATTCCAGAAGCCACTGACAAAATGCAACTTTTTAAACACTGTTGTGCAAAGCTCTTGACTTTATGTTTTCAGTGGGGAAAAAAAAATTAATGGGTTGGTTTGGGTTTCTTTTTTTTAGTTTTTCTGTGGTAACAAAATGCTGGATACTTTGCTAATCTGAAAAGTCTTGATTCAACTTTTTATTTTAATAAATAATTCAAAACAAAATAACTCAAGGTTTTTTCCTATAAATCTCCTTCCTCTTTCCATCTGTATTTTCATTCACATGCAAAATAAAAATGATTGTTTCTAAGAATTTGATTTTTTTTAAAGAGCTCTAAATTGTAGTTTCACTTCCCACAGACCAAAGAGAAAAATCATCCAGATTTTGCTGAGAGTCCTGAAGTCAGAAGAGCCAGTATAATCATATGCAAAGTTTGCCTATCATAGCACAAACCAGCTTTTTTTAAAAAAGCTACTGCAATAGAATAGAGGAACAGAATGCAAACACATCTCACATATAACTCAAAACACATCCTAAAGCATCAGGAAATAAGGGAGTATGAAAACTAGAACTTCTGGGGAATGCTCAAGTGAAGATAAAGTCTGTTCTGAGCATACCAGAGACAGAGCCTGGAACAGCATCAAGATTTGATGGTCCTTGCTGACATGCAGTTGCAACAATCCTCAAAACCAGCAGTTTTTAAAGACAGGATACAGGAAAATCAACTCCAAGCAATTAAGACAATCTGGGAAAGAAAGAGCCTGTCTTTTAACCTCAGCTAATCAGGTTTGCTTTCCAAGTTCTGTTGGAATTTTAGCTTTTAGCACTGGTTTATTCAGAAGACCTGGAATGGAGAGTCAACAAAAACACTCACAAAGCATCTTTTGATGGCCAAATGCCGACATTACTGTATTCTCAGAATGCAATGACCAACATTTATCCAACTTTAACTCTGAGAGGCGCAAAACTCAACCAAAAAAATAAAAACCTACACACACAGCAACTTCGGAAAATTAGGTGTGCTCAGAAGGAAGTTTAAGTTCCATGGAATTTTCAAAACACGTGGGACACTTGAAGTCTAAACCAGAGAAAAAATAAAGCAGGAAAAGCCCAGCAGCAATTTTAAATTAGATCTCGGAGTTTGTTGGTGTGACCACCACAAATAAGTGAGGAACAGTATCCACATCCAGAGGTGACAGAATTCCAAGCACCAGCTCTGACCTCGACCATCCATACCCTTTGAGGCATTTCCTCTTGCAACCATTTCTTTTCCAAATCTTAATATAGCAGAAATGCAGCAGAATGCTAATCCAGGAAAGAAAGGAAGGATTGAGCAGGATGAACTCAGGTAGAAGAGACCTTTAACTTTTTAGTCCCTTTTCTCACATTTCTTTCCAGAATCTCTCCTTCCTCTCTAGTCACTAAGACCCTTTCCTCAAATTTAATCTCTGTCCCATCACCATTACAACAGCCAAAATATCTACAAACCTCTGGACATTTCCCAGCACTGGAATGGCACTTCCAAAGTGTAAGGCAGAAATGTTTAATTGAAATTAAATAACAAAAGGATGGTATTTCCAATGGTGAGAAATAGATTGTTCCTTAGCCTGTGGCTGTTGCACAATGGAAACAGGAGATAACATGCATCTATTTAAAAATTCTGAGCACTTTTGTTAGGTCAAAGAGATCAGCTATTATTCCTGTTCCGTTCTTAACAACATGCACATCTAAAATGTTCTTGTCAATAGACAAGATCTTCTTGTCAATATTATTTGAAAAGACCAGGCAACGTTTTCAAGTCCACCCAGGTGACATTAGATTCTTCAATGCCTGTATTCATAAGTGACTTAGAACTTTTTAGCTTATGCAAACTAAAACTGTGAAATTTATGTCATTTTTATTTTCTTCTGTCCAGCTTTCACCAAGGTGGATGGATACACAGAATTCCTGAATCTACAGTAACCGGAAAGGTTATTTTATTTAAATATGGAAAATTTCTACCATTCTTGTTGTGAAGAGGTCACTAAAAAAGAGCAAATCTGGCTCTGGATTTCCATTCCAGACACTTAGAACCTTGAGGATGAATATGCTTTTAAAAATCTTAATTTTAGCTGTTCCATTCCTCATTATTTTAGCAGAAACATCCTGCTAGCAATAAGCCTCTTGCACGCTTTCTGCTCACAAAGGTGGGATATCAGCTGAACTATCTAACCTCGGAACACTTCACATTCTCCCTCAACAAATGTCAAAAAACTATGGCTGTGTGCCATCCAGAGAAAAACAATCAGCACACACTCCAAGTCAGGTGGCACAAAATGGAATGCTCAAGAGAAACAAATAACAAATTCCACACTTCAGTTCTCTAACCAGAATCAATGCCCTGGGCTGGTTTGTTTCCTGGGAACTGCTCATTTTGAATGATTTCTTCCATCTTAATATAATGTTCTTTAAACAAACTTTGGAGTTAGAAAAACTCAAATGTTTTAAGTTATCAGCAGTCCTCTGATTACTTCAAAGCCCGCAGGTTCATGCAAGCTTATTGCAGGGAAACAAAATGGGTTACAAAACAAGGATTTTTAGTCCACATGAACCTCAAGCACAGTGAACAGTGCAAAAGCAACTTGTTCAGATCAAATCTTTTAGAGCACTAACAAGGCCTGGAGCATTGTGATTAAGAACTGCTGATGACAAACAGATGAGCAGCATGACAAAAGGAACACCACCAACCCTTGCACCTCTCTCAGGAACCCCTTTCCCAACATTTATTGACTTAATTATCATTTGCAAGACTCACTCCATTTCCTAGGTCATCATTTCTTCTCCCCAGGAACACCCGGGAAGCCCAGGGCTCCCTCAGGGAGCACAGCAAAAACAATTTTTGTCTCGTTGGATGCCAGAGTTTGGCACATGGCTGCACTGTTTACATAAAGATGATCTGTTCTACAAAACTTGCATTGATTTGCTTTTCACAAGCACCAGGCATTTCTCTTTGACTCTCTAATACTTCACCAGACACTAATCCAAGGCACAAGCTTGGCTTCTGCAACTGTTCCCACTCCTCTCTCCTCCCACATCCTCTTTGCTGGACTTCTTGATAAGAGACAGAAACTAGTGGCTTATCATAACCTTCATTGAATTTATTCACCATGTAAATCCGCCAGAAAATATTCAGCCCAAAAAAAAAAAGGTCTCCTCCTCACCCATGCCTTAGCCATGACATACAACATCTCACATCATATAAAACTTGGTGATGACCTGCTTTGGGTCTGCAAGTAAACGGCCTGTTTGCAGGAGGTATCAATGCTTTTTAATCAATGCTGAGTTTGGGGATTTATGCTAAAAGGGCACACTCTGAATTCCTGCTGGCTGGACCTGCCAGGCTGACTTACCCCATTTTCAAATGAGGGAAAACTATCCTTAAACAGCAGACTAACTCAATAAAATTGCTGACAAACACTAGCACCTTCCTGAGCCCAAAGTGTTTCATGGTTTATTGGCGTTCATTAGCAAAGTGCTTTGCAGCTACCACTGCCATCATCCTCACCCATGCTGGATCCCACCATAGGTGCTCTCCTCAGACCAGATCTGCTGTCCCGCTTGGGTGGAGGGGGACTGTGCCCAGGTTGACAAGTCCACACCTACCCCCAAGTCTTCTCCAGTTCCCTGCCAGCAGGTAACAGCCTGTTCACACCTGTAAAGCACAGGTTTCCTTGCAAAGGGAGCAGTCCCGTGCTTGAACGTGTGCTTTAGCATTCTACTCAATTTGGTTTTAAAAATAAAGCGTCCAAGAGAGTAAGGACTCCCCCACCAAAGCCAGCAGGAAGCCAAAAGAAAGCTACTCTTTCACCAAGAGTATTGAATGTACATCTGATAGATAGTCCACATACAGGTGAAAGTGGTTGGTGCAAAGCTGTAACACTGCTGGAAATACTTTCAATTTACAGGCTTGGCCCTCACAGCCAAATATTTAAGATGATAAAATAACTGGCCAAACACCAGATTTGGCTGTGGCTGCACTAAACATTTTTCTTTTCAGTTGTAGTTCCCTTTCCCAAACGCTGCTAGAAGTCATAATTTATGCCTCTAAACTGGATCCATCTCTCTCTATTTTTTCCCCTGGATTTCCCATATTATTCCAACTATTGATTGTGGGAATTCATTTTCCAAGAAAAGGTAAACTCCTATACATCAAAGCAGATTTTGCATCTGGCACTCCCTGTGAAAGCAACTGGGGCTTATTCGAGGGTTCTGAACTGAAATCTTTGTAACTATTGAAATCTTTCAAATCCCAGTTTCCATCCCGAGCTCCAATGTAGAAACGGAGCTCTGTGTATTGAGCAGCCACTGCAGCTTCTGCAGGGCGTTGTTTCCTACCATCTCTTCCCAAAGAGCTGGAATAATTTCCTTAAACACTCGCTCTGATTGTGCAATCCAGCACTCACCTTGAGACTGAAGCAGGTGACACCATGTAGGTGAAAGGAAACATGACAGAGGCCACCGCTGCTCAGCACTTCACAAAGACAAAAGCGGCCTCAGGGTACAAAACAGAACGAGAAACTTTTTTTTTTTCCCTCCCCTTACCACTGATGTTTATTGATTTGTCCAGTTCATAGGGAGCATCCCTTAATGTCCTGCTTTCATGTTTCTGCTTTGTTGCGTGGGTACAGAAAAGAATATTGCAAATTGATCTTTCTTCCCCTGCCTTTGTTGGGAACGCGCTCCTATTACACGAGCTCCCCTGGCCTGTCAGCTCCTGCTCACTTTGCCAGTATATAATCAGCATGGCTAAACACTGAGGGCTGAGCTGATTAATTTCCAGCCTTGGCCACTGAGCCCATTGATGCACTCCCTGTTTGATGATCTGTGCAAGAGAGGACCACTTTTGATTGCTTGACCCTTGCCCTTAAACCTCGAGCTGTCGGCTCTAGCACCTGTCTAAGTTAACAGAACACACATTGTGTTTATTTTCGGTTTAAAAGGAAAGCCTAACAATGGATTAGCATTCTCAAAACACAAAGAGCCTGATTTTCTGCTCAGCACTGAACTCTTGCAACTCCCACAGATGCCAGATGATTTCGGGGTACTTGGTACCGCCACAGACATGCCTGGAATACAAGTTTAAACAAAATATATTTCACTCCATATCTGGATACAAATTTGTAAGCCATATCCATTAAGTAAAATCAAGATGGAAAAAAAAAAACCCCACCAATTAATTCACATCTTCATGCCTAAATTATTCACCTGAACTGGTTCAGTAAGCACCAACAGTAAAATTTCCACTCACTACATTTAAAATAAAGTGTACACCATTCATTTTTTCAATGGTGCCAGAGATGTTACTGCTGTTTATTTCAGATTAATAAACAGAGATAGTTTATATTCCAGGAAGGAGCAGTGAGTGATTAGTGTAAAGGCTGTAAGAGCCACAATGCCTCTCCTTACACAGAAAAGAAGTTTTACTTAAAGGCTCAAAATTTATTTTAAGAATGTTATCTTGGAGTCCTAGGGATGTTTGGAATGAAAAAAAAGAAAAGAGAGGACAAGAATGGCAAAACATTTAAAGGACAGTTGGTTAGCCTTATTTTTTTAAATGTAAATGCATGTGCATAATTCTGTATATAATTATTATAAGTGAATATCTCCAGATATGAACATTATGGATCTTGTAAAATATAGATATACAATTTAACTGTAACAGCTTACCCTGGCAGCCACATTTTCACAGCATATGAATAATATGCCTGGTGCAGCAGGGGTGCACCTGTGAAGCAAGAAGGGGAAAAAAATCTGTATTCATGAGTGCAAATTGGGTAAAATTGACAGACTAGCAGCAGTGAGGTTTTGCTTCCCTTAAATCCCATCTTTACTGCTCATCCTGCAAATGCTTCAGGTAATGGCTCTCTGGGAAGAGAATTTCTTCTGCTGTTCCAGAAGTCATCCCAGTGACCAGGTCAGACCCTGCTGTCCTTGTGCCAGCTGGCAGATCAGACTGGGGGAACGACACTTTGCTGTTGGAATGCCAAATCCACTCCCAGGTGCTGCTTTCAGTTTTATGTGTGACTTAATCCCTTTGTGGGTGTTTGTAGAGAGGGTCCATGTGGGAATCCTGAAAATTTGAATTTGGGATTTTAGTATATAGCAATCCAAGTGAGTCAAGATGGAGGGTTTTGGGGCGTTGTCTAAGTCCTTCTTCTTCGTTTGGGTGGTTTTCTGTAATTGGGTGAAAAAGGTCCACATTGAGGGCCTTGGATGGTCATTATTGGGTCAAAAGTATAAATAATACAGGTAATTGGGTAATTAGCACTTAAATAACCTTGGAAAGAGTTAGAGGTGCTCCATTTTACCTCTATTCTCTAACTTGCTAGTTAGAGCTCATGGCTCCCGAGTCTGTAAATAGATAAGAAATAATAAACATGCAAGTCCGAACTCAAAACCTACATTTCCAACGTATTAATCCTGACCTTGGCAAGGAACAAAAGAAGCCAGAACCCTCACAGGTCATGGGCTCCAAGAGCACAAGCCTAGTCCCTAGAAGTGAATAGAGAAGACTGCTGACTCCCCACAGCAGCCTCAGGGAAATAGGAAATTTCAGAAGATATTTCACCTGCCAGAGTCTCATGGTAAGCAAAGCTTTCATGAAGACTCCAAGGAGGATCACAGAGGTAAAAACTGTATTCCCAGGCTATCAGTAGCTGTTTATTCTTAATACTTATTATCCTTTATCATAAATAGTTCCTCCCTAGCTTGAATCTTTTCCTAATTTGATATGAAAAGGTCAGGTGCCCTTGATTTTAAATGGACTAACTATGTAGGCCATTGTTACCTTCCCTCTTAAAAGGAAACTTCTGCTTCACCTCTCTGCACATGTTCCTGACTGAATTCTTCCATCTTAAACATGGATGGCCAAAACGGTGAACAGCATTTGCACAAATTTGCACCTGTGTTTTCCCAGTGCAAAAATCCCACATGACATTTCTGAGGCTTGTGTTACCCACAGTAATTAATAGTGGCCAGAAATTTGTGACCAGGTGAACACAGGTAGGTCTGGTTCCACCATTATGTCCAAATGCAGCATTTTCCTGCTTGTGGCAGAAATTATTTCTACTTCTTACACTTGTGGCTTAAAATTTAATATAACAATATTATCCCATTTCTCTCCCTCCTCAAATGGCAATCGGCTGTCCAGCTCTTTATGATGAAACGTTCATATTCTATCCTTGCATCATCTGCAAATTTCAAGAGTAAGTTTCAACAGTTTGGGCCCTGCGACTTCTGAAGAAAACATTAAATATGACCAAGTTTAAAATTCCATTCCTGAGGGTGACCTCTCACAGGCTCTCTCCAGTCAAGCAGCTCCCTTTCAACTCTGTATTTTCAGCCTTCTATTTGGCCAAGTTACAGTTGTTCTAATCCCCTTTCACTTCGCTGGAGTAAATTCCTTTGCAGCCATAACGCCATGATGGATGGAACTCGGAAATTTGCTTTTCCTTCTTTAAAATGAAAGTTATCAACCCAAGCTATGAGGTTAGCTCTGTGCAAATTTATGAGCAATATTTATGGATGTAATCTAGTTGTCCAAAGGGAGGATAATCCAAGGTTTCCCGGGCAATGAGTACAGCTGAAAAGCTGATTCTGAAGGAACCATCTATTCTCTATAGCTGCAGGTCTCAGGACACAGAAAGAAAGGTCTTATACTAGACATAGAAACTTAGAATGGTATTGGGAATTAGAGTGGAAGAGACAGATTGGGAAGCTCATTTTCATGCTGAAAACCACAGATTTGACAGACCCTGAGAAGGCCAAAATTGACTTGATTTCTTGCAAATTTTCTCTTTGTTCCCTGATCTCCTATTGCCACACTACTGCAGTCTATGCTGAATAGTGTTTCTACCCACGCACGTGCTTTCTTGTATTTTCTCTTATTCTTCCTAATCCTTTGGACATGCCAAGGTAGCCATTTTCTACCCATCACTCTGAAAGGCGGATCTATCTTCTGCTTCTTGAGTTTTTTAGCTCATCTTAATTCTTATATTTGCAGAAAGCCAAAGTACAGACTTTAAGGACACACTGAGATAAAAATTACACCACTGCCATCAAAATTACAGTAAACCTCCCCAGCACCTACAAAAATTCTAGGATTCTTAAAGTTAAGACCAAGTACACCTTTCCTTTAATGGGGAAGAGAGTCAGACCCAAAAATGAGCTGAGTCCAAAGGCATCTGGCATCCTATTTACCAGAATTCTTGATTTGAATAATCAGTAGTTTGTCTTTCCCTTCCCCCTTCCACTACTGTTATACTGTACACTAACTATATTACACCAGAATTTCAATAGTTATGTCAAATTACCATACAATTGGCTCTAATTCTACTTACCACTGTTTCTAATTAAAACGTAATAAATAGGAAATTATATCACTGTCAAAACTAAAACTACATTTTTTAAAAAAAAATCACTAAATACTTACAATACAGTAATTGTCTTAATGCAGCTTAATTACACCTTACAAGAAGACAATTTGAAGAGTGACCTATTTTATTCTCTAGATTTACATAATACGGCAAGCAATCAACGGTGTCCTGGATACATGAAGTAAATATTTTAAAGATTAACATGACTGATGAAACAGCCACTTTTCACAGGGTTTGGTTTAATACCTTGTTGGGTTTAAACCTGAAAACTATTCAGGGTGAATAATGCTCTATGATGGTAATGTTTCTAAGGAAAACTGAATTTAAAGCTCTGAAGGACAAGTCAACAAGTCTTAGTGGAACACAGTGAGAGATACAGTCCTGTTTGAGACACTGAACCAAGTGTTTGGGAATATGAGGAGAATTCTGTGAGGGGGAAAACACCACAACACTTTCTCATATTCCCCCCACAAGACTGTTCTGATGCAAAAACAGCCTTGACTTAGGGATAGACTCCTTTCCACAAACCACATTCCTTGGCAGTCCTCAAAACAAGACTTCAACTGCTTCTCTGGATGGGCTTTATTATTCTTATTCCCAAACAACATAGCATCCCACTGCCAAAGCTATCAGGAGCTTGATGTTCATCTCCTCTTTGATCCCCAAATCCCAGTTCAGGAAGAAATTCCTTCTTCAGAGCACTTGCACACGTGCTTAATTCCAGTGTGAGTGGGATGGCACTTTCCAGTGTGCTGAGTGAAGCTCACTGCCCAGCGAGGATGGACTTGGACCCACCAACTGCCACAGTGAGTTTTGGTACCAGTGAATAGAGTCAGGCCAAACTGAGCTCTAAATTCACCTGCTTCCCTTAGAGAAATGCTTCAGATAAACCAAACTCTCCAAATAACTCTGCTCTCTGAACAGTTCAGCCCTCAAGAGTTTTCTCAGGGACGTTCATATATTTGTATTGGAACAGGACAAATGCTCAGTTTTACCTACATTGACATGAAACCGAAGTCATGGAGATTTAGTATGGCTTTTAATATAGTAAATGCAACATGCACCCAAAATTCTCACCTTGCAGAAATCAACAGGCAAGAGAAGGCAATATGATCATAACTACTATCCAAGTACATCCTGGGGAATTGCTCTTGTTTTTTCCCAGAAGATTGAGGGTCAGGCAAAGTTACATTTAGGTAGCACACCAGAAAAAGAATATGAGTTGCTCAAAGAGAATTTTCATCTCACATGAAAAGAAATTACTGAGGCAGGTTACCACAGTTTTGACACATCAGAGGAGTAACCTCATTCAGCCAAAATCTGAACTCTACAGTGCTCCTGGAAGCAGTGGTATAAAACATGAAGAAATTATTGAGTATGCTTTATGGGTTTAAAAGGAGTCATATTTCTTCCCAAGAAAATCCATAAAAACAAAAGAAGTGATGTTGCTACACAATCTTTGAACTGATCACTGGACCAAGGTCTACATTCTATCTAGATGCAGAAAATGGCTCTCTAGACTGACAACTGATTAGTATACAAGGATGATTATATGCAAATCTCCAATTTCTATTGACTTAATTGTGATCTGATGTAACATGTATAATTAACACACGCATTTAAAATAAATGTATATTTAATTAACATGCATATTTATAAAATGAATATTTATATTTAGCATATAATTTTAGGTGAATTTAGGTGGCACAAAATTGAGGGGTTATCATTACTGATGAGAGCTAGTCATAGCAGAACAGCTTTCACACCTCAGGCTCTCCCTGGGGATTTCAGTCCCAATTTATCTCACCTCTGGCAGGCCAGCCTTGGGCCTTCCTCCACTAAACAAAGTCTGCAAGTCACACCAGACAGATGCGACTCTGGTAAACATCTTCATTAAGGCTGGGGGAAGGGAATCACTCAAACCATAGTTTGAACTGGAAACTACAACAGTATGACAAGCTGAATCCAAATAAATGCTGACCTGGAGAGTCCAGCCAAGCAGGCTTGCTCCTCTCAAGACCAACTGGGTCATGGTGATTATCACCAGGGCACTCACTGCCATGAGTACATGGCACCAAAAGTATAAGATGGGACAAAATATTTATGTGGGACAAAATATCAAGATAATTTCTTTAGTTTAGAATGTCTCCAGTGCAAGCGAGACTTCCAACAATCAACACAAAACTCTCATTCTCTGGTGTTCCCCAGGAAATAAGCAGCCTCAAAAAGCAAGAGGAAGTCCAAAAGAAAAATGAATGACACTGAAATGTCTCTGTGTCTATATTTCGTACCATCTCTTCTCAGCTTGAGGAAGAAATACAGAAAGAGTGCTCAGCTGTGCTGGTGATCAGCATCAAATGGAAACTGATGTGAAACCCAACCTAGAAATTCAGTCATGGGCTCAAGCAGCATTCTGAGGCAGGGCTCAAGTCAAGCAACTGTTTCCTATCAGTCAGAATCTGCATTTGTATGAAGACAATTAATAAATACCTAGTTTCTTTGGGAAAATCAGGGGGAGAGTAATAGCACATCCCCAATTTCTCCCCAAGGAGAAGTACATTTTCTTCTTCAGTTCCCGGGGGAAAGTAGAAATCCTGACAGCTGTGGCAAGGTTCAAAAATACCCCAGTGTGCCCCCCTTCTACAAGATGATGGAGCATATCCTCTTTATAAAAGCCTAGAACATAAACAGTTCTACCAGGTTATTCCTGCAGTATTTTGATCAAATGTCATCTAATTCTAGAGAAATACTTCTTCCTGGTATGTTTAAAAATCAGGTTTAACGGTTCACTTAAGTGGATGCAATCACATTAGTTTCAGGAATGTACTGACAAAAGGAAATATTCTGACTAGAAAACACTGTGCCGTCCAGCACCTTGCAATGGCAAGGGTTTCACAGCCAAAAATGACCTAGTGCTGCAAACACCGGGTTTGGCAGTGATGTACTTAGACAAAAATCAAAACTTACAAAGGGAAAAAAAGGATTAATCAAACGATGCATTTCTTCATTAGCAGGATGTGATCTTTCTTCTATTGCACCAGATCTATCAAATCACACATTTTGTAGTTAATCATTTGGATTGCACATCTCCAGGAAGCCAAGGAATCAATTTACAGTTGCCTTTGTCCATTTGTTCTTCTGCCCCGCTCCCCACACTTTTCTTATGTGGTTTTATTGCCTGTCCCCTCAGACAAATCTCTTCCCTGCTGCCATGAGTCTCCCATTCTGTAGCCTCTGTTCTCCAGAATGGTTTTTATTTCTCTCCCTGAATGCTCAACTTTCCCTTCCATTCTTTTCATCTTTGCCTACGTCTCTTAACTGAAAGCAATAAAGAAGAACAGGTTCAACAACTGTCAGGATGCCTTTGATGGGAGAGCATGTGCACAAAATGAGTCTGCATTGTGCTAAGAAAGGAAGAGCCACAAAAGAGTGTTAATATTTCTACTGGGATCAACAGGTGAATCAAAGCTTTGTAACATGGAAGGCAGTATCATTCCATCATTGCCATGGTTAGTAAATAAAGCTTGTATCCATAATGGAACTGAACTTGGATGCTTTAGGAATAAGCCTTTTTGCTGGCCTGGATATAATTTCAAATCATGGTCAAGGCTATTTTCATTCTCAAAGATTTCCTGAACGTTCATTAAAAATGTGCATTCCCAATGCATGTGTTAATTTATAACATACACACTCAAATAGACCTAAATAGTTTGTAAAATGGCCTGTCAGTCACAGTGACAAAGAACACACCAAATTCTATGCAGAAAACAAAGTTGCTCCGGGGCAAATTCTCTACTAATGCATAAGCATTGTTCACCATGAGAACAACTAAACATTGAAATATGGTTGCCCTGAGAGGTGGTGGAATCTCCCTGGATGGAAACATTCAAGACTCAGTTTGACTAGGTCCTAGAAAAGGTTTTCAGCAGGAGGTCAGACCAGGTGATAACAGAGTTCCCTTCCAACATCTTTCCCATACAGTTTTTTGTACTTCTGCTACAGAGTTGAGGTACACTTTCTGAGGCACCCACAGATTTGCATTAATTCACTGGAGGCAAATATCACAGAAGAGGCAGGGCTTAAACTGACAAGGGGAGAGACTCTGAACCCCCATTCATGCCTCCTGCACAGCCCAGCTGCCTCCTCCATCCTAACAGCCTGCACTCCTGCTTATGTTTTCATAACAAAATGATTTTTGAAGAACCATCTGGGAAAGGAAAAAACCCACAACAAATACGCATGCATTGAACGTCTCTCCAACAAGAATATCTTCTGTCCCATATAACACTTGGAAAGAAGGTGTATTTACACAAAATCACTGTTTACTAGTTTATATGCATCCCAAAAGGATCCCAGAAAACACCTACAAAGGCTTCAAAGAATCAATGCAAGACACATGAGGTGGTTGAAGAGATGCTCACGAGAGGCTGAAGATGCAGAGCTTTTCCTTTTGTGGATCAGACTCCTCAGAACATCTGCTGATCCAGCAGGTATTATTTTGGTATTTCAGGTTGGTTTTATGGGGGTTATAATAGCTGTTCCTCAAAAAAAAAAAANAAATAAAAATAAACATATCCTTATATATGAAACACTAAATAACTTGAGATCACCAGCACTAACTTCATTTCACTTCAAATTAGTTGGTACCTCCCCCTGTATTCAATACTGCATGGAAAAACTGTTAACTTTGCCAATGCCCCAGTGGAATTGCCTCTGCTCTGTCTGGAGAGCTGGTGGCATACACAGCCTCTGACACACAGTCTATCTGTGCTCGGATCATTTGTATATAAGATTACTGGGTTTTACTGCAGTTTGTTACTTTCTGAGCACAGGAAATACTTTTTATGTGCGGGATGAGTAAATGAAACTACACAATGCGGTAATTAGTTCTCGCACTTGGAAAACAGAGTTATAAATAAAGGCAAGAAGTGAACTTATAAATAAAGAGAAGGGTAGGGGGAAAGAGCCATTTGGTTTCAGATACAGCGCAGTGTGCAGTGCTATCATTTGTGTCAATACCCTGTAAACCATTTTCCTCTCTCCCTTCTTCATTGGTATCACTGCTGGTGGTGAATACAGCAGGAGCATTGCCTTGTTTGTCACTTGTGAGAAGCAACAGACAGGACAAGTGACCCAACAATGATTACAAAGGCTCATCTAATTAGACAAGACAGAAGATGGATGTTTTTGGGCATTTCTTTAGTGAGGAAATCACAAGATAGGAAGGAAGAAAGTGAAAATACAGACCAACACCTTCTAAAGCAATTGCCCAAGAGCCTGCAGGTGAGTTTAGGAAGCTGAGTAACTGATGCTGTTTTCAGGAGAGTGAAGGCACAGCAATCTTTCACCAAAGCCCTTTGACTTGTTCTCAGTGCCCACACCCACAAGGCAAGCCTGCACTCTCAGAACAACACTGTGCATCTGCTTAAGAATGAGCACAAGCACTTTTACACAACAGGAAGATTAAAGCCAGCGTGACCTTACCGAGGAAAAAATTCCAAGACAATCTCCGATGATAATCTGCATTGAACAAAATGCGATTTTATGATTTCTAATGTAAAACATGTTTTTAAACACTGCAAGCAGAACTCCACTGCAGTACCCCAAGCCCAGGTTGCTAATCCATAGGAACAAGGCCCTGAGCAGCCTGCAGGGCAAGAGGTGACTGAGAAGAGCCTTTAAGCATGTCAGCTCTGCCTTGGAAATCTCAGGTGTGGGCACAAGGCTCTTTAGCTGCAGACACACACTGGCATTAAGTGTCATAAAAATCCAAATTCAGCCCAAACGGTAGGAAGTGCAAAAACTTCTTCTATAATAAGTTGGCAGCAGAAAAAGCTCATTAATAATTAAATAGGAGGCACAGAACTACGGCCTGATCTTGCAACAGGGATTAGAGATTGTAATGCTGATTTGGACACTAAAACCTAATGGAGGGTATTTTTTCATACAGTTCTGTTTTACTTATTTATCCTTACTGCTACTGTGCTGTTGACCCTATTTTCTGCTGGTGTTACTTCCTGGGTGGAAACACTAAATCCATATTAAAATAACATCAGGACTTTTTAGACACTGAGGATAATTGGCCCAAATACAAATCTATTAGTACATATAAGAACCCTCTGCTTCTAGAAACATCTTGTTTAATTATGAAATTTAAGCCTAGCTTAGGCTGAGAGTTGGGGTTAAGGAGACCAAACACACAGCAGGTATTATTGCTACCCTCAGTGAAACACAAGAGGGGAAATCCACCCCACGTCTCCCAGCTTGATCTCTCCTGTTTGAAGATGACGTGCAGCTTCACCCATCTGCTGGGAACTTGTCACAGAGAAAGCAACACCTTATTGCTTTTATCTGCATTCCAATCCTGTGGTCTGGCCTAATTATAGGGAATATGGACAAGCATTAAGCAATGAACACGAGGTCTCTGGGGAAAGTATTAACAGCAGCAAGATCGCATCAACAGTGACTCAGGAGGAACAACTAGAGCCAATCGATGAGGGATCATGCAAATGGAAGCCCCTTCTTCAGACAACCTTCTCCCTTGCCATCAGTCATTACCCGAGCCAAAGGTCAGCAGCTTGGTGTGTGTTGGAGGGAGGCTTCAAACACCACTGGAAAAAGCCCAGAGCTGGGAGCAGGATTAGTGCAAAACGAACACTGTGGAGAGGCAGCAGCCCCGACCACCCCGAGGCTCCCACATCTCAATTCCAGGAGCTGATGCTTTCCTCCTCCAAGGCAAGATGCTGCTCTGAGGCTCAGGGTGCAGCAAAATGCTTCTTGGTGTAGCACCGTCTCCTGGCCTTCCCTGGGGTCCCAAATTCAAGCTTCATCTCAAAACAGAGAAAAGCACAACCTGGCACAGTTCCCTTCCAAAGGCTGCGCATCTCCCAACTACAGGACCTCGCGATACATCAGCACAGGTCATGAACACATTTCTGAGCAGTCCCTTTCCCAGACTGAAACAAGACATCAGGGCTGAACAAATGCAGTTAGTGACCCTAAGCAGGAAAATTTAATTTACAAAGGTTATTTTGCCCCACTTCTGAGAGTATCACCTCTTGTTCTGATTTAGTATCCAGAGTCACAGTTACACACACCCTTTGCAGGCCAGGAAAGGGAGCTGACTTCAACATTACAGAACCGATTCAATTTTGTACATGCTATTTAAAACCCTTACTTTATTAAAAATAAAAAAAAAAGTTAGACTATCAGTCCTGGATTACATTGATTGGACGGGTCTGGCAACCTATTCTAGGTTAGAAAGGACACATTTTACAATGTGCACGAAGTCAAATTTCAGACTTGCAAAAGCCAGCAGCAAAATTCCCATTGACTACCCAAAGGATAGAATGTCAGCCAGCTTCTCTTCCATAACCAAAGGTTTATTGCATCAGTTATTTTCTACTATTTGTTTTCAGTCCAAATTCATAGACAATTTTTTATTCCAAACTATGCAAATTTCCAGAGCTGAATTCCATCTGTTTATCTGATAAGAGCCATCATATTTTAAACAATAGGGAGTTGGCTGAGAGAAACACCTGCCCCAGGCTCTAAGCTGCTTCAAGAAATTCAACCAAAAATGGTGTCCCTCTATTTTTTCACGTTTTTGCCTCAGTCCAAAGCCATACAGCAGGATTGTTAATAATCATTCCTTCTCTCACACACCCACCCCTTCACCACCTGGCTGCACAATCTTCTTTCATCCTTTTGCTCCAGGGTAGCTGTAGGAATCAGACCATATTAAATAGTTGCCAGTGTTCCCTTATAAGCATAGGTATATACTTATACACTGGATCTGCCAGGGTTCTGGACAAGAACAAATGTGATCCTGTTTTTTAAAATATTTTGGAAAACTGGAAAGAAAGCGTGTTAAAATTCCTAGGAATCACAGAGATTCTCTCACGCTTATACTATAAATAGCGTTTTTCCAACAACTACATCTGGTTTATAAATGTTGTTTTTAAGAGATGAGCATCCATCAAATCCTTTTAGTATTCTTAGTGCAATGCTTACCGCAACATTTCTTCAACTAAGATGTTTTTTAAGTGATTTGGACATCACTCTTCCCTGATCAGAATTTCCCACTCTGCCTTCACATGAACAAAATAGAGGAAAACTGAAGCCTGAAGATCTATCAAAGCTCAAGCATACAACGGAGGAAAAAATATTTCTTAAAACTCTGATTCCAGTGAGACTGCTCATGGATCTAACCTTTGTTTTTGCTGGGTTTTTTATCTGAACAGGTGAGGTTTTGGGCACACAGCTCCATGGCTAAGGTGGTTTCAGGACTCTCTGAGGCCAACAGGTTGGGAGCAGCCTCTACATATCCTGACCAATTTAAGATCTGCTTTCAGCAGGAGCTGCAGCACACAAGGCAGGAATTCACCCGGACACTTGGAACACACAGACCATCTTCTCTAGCAGTATGACTTGCCTGTCCTTCTCATTGCTCTACATCCAAAATTTCTCCTCCATTCTTTTTTCCCAGAGAAAACGATGCCACAACAGAGTTCCAATCGATATTTGACACAGTATCAGATTCCTTGCAGTAAAAAATACTGGCTGAAAGTCTCGTACATGCTTTCTCCAAGAAGCCTATGGTAGCACGCCTTGCCTCAGCAAACCATCAATTTAAATGATTGGGAAAAAAACAACACATAATAAGTGACAGATTTTTCAAATCAGATAAAGATGGGAACCAGATTATCTGTCTGTGGGTGATAGATTGCAGCAATAATAAATTCACTTTAAGACACTGGATCAATTTTTAATCAAGCCAAGAATTATTATTGCAGAAAGATAAAATGACCCATGAGGAGATGCCTTAATTTTCCACCAATCAAATTATAGCCTTTCTAAATAAGATGTAATGAGATCCATGGAATATCCAGGTTACACAGCCTACCTAATTACCCATGTTCCCTGTCATGTTGTGATATAGTAGTGGTAAACTGACCTCTGAATTTGCCAAGATGAAAAGGTAATTAGTTTTTCCACAAGGCTGTAGTGAAAACAACGGCAATGACACATGTCATCTCCTTCCACCAAGCCACAATCTCAGAGGTGTTTGTTCTTAAAATATATACAGGATATGACCTACTGGGTAATAAACTACAGTCATTAAGTGAAGCATACATCTGGCAGAAAAACAACCACTATCTCCAAGTTGAGAATACAAGGTCTGAAAGTAAAGCAAATCAACCCATATTCCACATGAAGCTATCAGAGAGGGTCTCAGGAGATAACAGAGTGTTTTCTAATTAAAGAGGTCACAATGACATATATAAAGGAAGCTTTCCTGAGACAAAGGCACACCACAGACATAATTTTCCTTCCTATTGCCCTTCACCACATAGGTGCTTGTTTCTGCAAATTGCAGCATGGCATCACTGCAAAGCATTCCTGAACACATCCTGAGAACGTGAAGGCACAACCAAGATCAAACTCAGAAATTGCCATCATCACCAGGAACTGATAACTCTCTCAGACAGAAAATTCCAGCTTTGTGCACGCTGAACAAGACTGATCATCTCTTTACCAAGATTTTGAAGGTAGGATTAAGAACCACATTTGCAACAGCTTTTTGGGGCCCGATATCTTCACCAAAGCTATTAGTAAGAACAGAGACTGAATTTTCTCTGGCAACCTCCGAAAGTAGGAAATCCCCTCAATGATTTGTCCCTGTCTATGTGCCCTTTCCTTTGGGCACCACTGCAGTTTAGAGATACAATGACAGACATAATTAGCTCATGCAAAGAAAGCCATCATAAAATTAATGAACTACAACAATTCATTCCATCTGCTGCTTCTTTCTTGTTAATTTATTAATAACACTTACACAAAAAAAGGGGTATGGATTATAAATTTCAATTTCTCCTCTTTACCTGAAAATTTAGTCTGAGAGTCTTAAAAAATGATTTCATATTATACCAAATAGATTTATGGCTTATTACTAGTAATGTGGCAGTACCCAATTGACCATAAAAGCTAACTATTTAAAAGTAACTCAAATTACCTCTTCTGAGCAAATTGGATATTTGGTTTACACAGCTTGCACTGCTTTTACAAGTGCCCCCCTTCAGTCACCAACCCATCATACTGCTCTGCTTGGATCTTCTTCAGCTTGTCACAGACATCACAAGGGGAAACAGCTTTGGAAGCCACAAGGCCATCAGTACACAAGTTCTCCTGCAATGGCAAAAATGCAGCGATACATGCAGAACAGGCAACGTGGAATGGGTTTTCCAGGGATTCAAATCAATCCTACCCCTTTACAAGACTGTCAGGCATGGAGTTCAGAGGAAAAAATGACATGAAGACCAAGCACTGCAGAATGGCTCTTTTGTGAGTGAAGGTAGAGGCAGAAGTTGAACAGATGCCATCAGTGTTCATGATGCAGGAAGCATGAACTTCACAAAAACCTGTGGAATTCTCCTGCAGGGCATCCCCCAAGTGTGAGTGTGTATGTGCTAAGCAGGTATCCACCACTGCTGCCTCTCCATTTTGTACTGAAGCGTGTGAAAAACCTCACAAAACCCTGCCCAGTCCCTTCAGGCTGGCTTAGGACACACAGGAAAGCCTGACTCCCTTGTATCAGGGCAAAATTGATATTTCATTCAGCTGGATTAAAGCTTCCCCTGAGGTCTGAGCCTCACACCAATACTGCAGGAATATAATTGTTTAGATAGTAAGGGGTTTTTAGTTATTTTTCCAGTGTATCTCCTACCTTTAATGCCGTTCTATTGAGATAAAACCCATGATACACAGAAATGTCAACCCCTTTACTGCAGGGAAACAGCCACATCACTACAACATATCTCTGTAACCATGTAAAGATCTATGCAATAGGCAAATTCCATGGTTTTTGTGGGACCAGGGATTAGAGCAGTCAAACTTGAAGGGAATTACACATCCTAGACTGATTTGCAAACACTGCGGAAAGTTTGTTTTAAGTGGGATCTCTGTGTAATTACCTAATACATGATGAGGTAATGCTAAAATACTAAAAAAAACCCTCAACAGGGTTTTTCCAGTAGAGATTACAGCTGCTGTGGGGGGAACTTATTACTCAGAAGGAGTTCAACAGTATCAGAATGCTATCTTGTTAGGATAGTTTCACTTTGCATCAATGTTCCTATTAAGATGTTTCTGATCAAAACACATCAGTAAATTAAATGTAAAGGCTATATGTTGATTAGAACAAAAGATACATTACACTAAGATTAAAGTCTTGGTATTAAGTAAAATATCTGAGCACTACCTCCTAGTTCTGTAATATTTCCATCAATACTATTATCTCCACTTAATTAGGACATAAAAGTAAGTAAAGTTAATTTAAAAGGAAATTTCAAACAGCGTTCTCATTTGATTTTCTAGTAAATTAACACTTTAAAGCCTCTAATGGGCATCTTCAAAAGAAAATGTTATTAGCAAAATATGTGATAATTAACATAATTAAAACTCTCTAAAGTATACATTTTTTTAATGGCAATTGTTTTGTTAAAAAATACACAAGAGCAGTGAATCCCACTCCCCTCATAATGTAGGCATGTATTAGATAGCATAAACATGGGACAATTCCTCATGGATATCCATTAACCTAGAAATTGCTAGTATTAACTCATAACAAGATTACCTTTTGTGGAACTGGATTAACTTTTACACACTCCCTTACTCCCAAAAGCAGCTCAGCAAATGGCTGCAAGTGCTCCAACATTTCAAATTATGCAGTTATTAATTTAAAGTAGGAGTATTTTCTCCGCTCTTATCCCAAACATTTTAATCCCCTCTTATTCTTCCTGTTTTCTAACACCTATTCTGGCACACAGAAAAATTATTCGTTATCTCACACATAAGATCAAACTGGCAAAATAAGACAATTTTTATCCTGTCAAAGTGCCTGAATTAAAAAATTTTGTGATTTTCAACAGTTATAACATCAAGCTCTATAAGGAGAAAATATTTGTTCATCCTTGGGCTGTGTGGATGCACCTTTCACCTAGGAAAACCACCACATCTTTTGGGGAACAAACTCAAAGACCTCAAGTACATCTTTTATGCCTTCTGTACTCTCAAGACGTTTATATGTTCCAACCAGCTGTGATAAAAGCATCAAAAAACTTCGGTTCCTTATCTGAGGGGTTCAAACCTCTAGGGTCTGCCCAGGGAGCGAGATATCTGAGGAGAGGGGCCGTGCTTCCTGCTCCCAATCCTCTCAGAATTACCTCACGAGCTGGCACTCACGTCACTTCGCACAGGACGCAGCCACGTCCTTTCATGTGGGAAAGCTCAGCACCAGGTGCAACAGCACTGCTGATAAGACAGAATAAAGGCAACTTTCTTCATGTCTGGCTTCCTCCCACATTTCTTGGGAGGGGAGGAGGAAAAAAAAAAAAAAGAAAGAAAAAGATGGAGGAAAACATGTGAACCCATCCCATTAATATTTCCTGGTTTCTGCTCGTTCCACAGACACAGAAGGCCTCAGATATACTTGTCATTTTTAACGAGTAGGACTAGAGAGGCCCACACCAGGGCACTACATGGATCAGCTTCTCTCTGAGGGACAGGTGATGCCTTGGGAAGGTTGACCTGGAACAGAGACTGGACAGAGCTACAGAATAAAGTAGGGATTTATTGAAAGGCCTCCAGGATCCACCTTCGGCAGGACAGGGCCTGACCAGGCCTACACCCAAGGTGGACCAAGAATGGTCACAAGAATGGCAGACCTGTCACAAGGTCTTACATATTTATAAGTTTTGGTCCATTTGCATATTGGGGTTTAATTGTCCAATTCCAACTTCAAGTTGTGAGGTCCCATCCTTTTGTTCCTCCCTTCAGCCCAACACTGTTTGTGCTTTTGGGCCTGACAGTTGTCCTTGGTGTGCAGCAGGAAAAGGATTTGTTTTGTCTCCCTACTCTGTGAAGAGACCTCACCAGCACTTAATATGAGGCTCAGAACTGCACCCCTGGGCAGCACAGAATCTGAAAACCATAAAAGCTAAAACTTAAGGCATCACAGGGAGCCAGGACCTGAGAGGAATCCCATGGCTCAGGCCTTACCAGCAAAACCTGGGCCCCACCACACCTTGGCACGGCGGGTGAGGCAGACCCAGGATGGCACCCAGGGTCATCTCAGAGCTCAGGGAGAAGAGGCAGGACCAAGGTCACAAGTCAGAGCCAGGATCAGACCTGCTGAGGGCAACCAAGTCAGACACAGCCCAAGGGTCACCAGGGACATCCATGGTGAAAAGGCAGGCCGAAGAGAGCCCCCAGCTCACGGGTATTCACAGGCTGAACTGGAGACTAAAGCTCCTTTAACAAAGCTCAGCTCAGGCAGGGACAGAGCTTAAATGATATACTTAAGAAGAGGGTGTGGTGGATGCTCCTGGTGATGTTGACCATTAAGGCCTGACAGTGTAATTGGAACACCAGCTACAAAAATGTAATTTCTTCTGAGACTGTAGCAATGGGTCTCCCACAAGCCCATCACCTTCTTGATCCCAGAGCACAAGATCACATCCCTGCACCTCTGTGTCAAATCCATTTACATCAAGCTCTCATGTGCGGGTTCCTGCATCCACCACCTCATACTACTCCTCAAGACTAAAATTCAGCTCTGCTAAGCTCCTGAGGAAAGAAAAACATGTTGTGTAGGCTGAGTGCTTCTGCCCTGGACAAAGCCATCCAGATGAGAGTCAGGAGCAGAAGGCAAGACTGGATTCATCAAGGCCCTTCTTAAAACATCCTCCCCTCTAGACACCTGTGATGGGGGACCCCAATGAGGGCACATCTGCAGTCCTGCTCATGCAGAGGTCTTGCTTCTGGGCAGGTGGGAATCCTGCAGGTCTACAGGAATTCTCACAGTCAAGTAGGAAAGGGGGATATGAGAGAGTTAACCAAAAAAAAAAAAAAAAAAAAATCTTGTTTATCCAAAGAAAAAAACATTTGCTCCAAGAGCAAGAACTGGCTGCGTATTTGGTTTGTTTTCTATTTCACTTGAGCCTTGCCAGCAACAGCTAATAGATATTACCACCTGAATCATGAGCTGATTTACTAAATAACAGCCATGACACTCTACTAGTGTAACCTCATAATAAGGCAAATATTTGCCACCATCTGCAGTAAATTCAAAGCATCTGCTGTAACTTTTCTTGATGAAAGTAAACTAGTATACCCCACTGTAAATTCTTTTGATATTGTTATTACAGTATTCTGTGATAAATAAAACAAATGCACAAATACAGCTCAGGCTAAGAAAATAAATCAGCAAGGCTCAGCAACTGCTTTAATTATTATTAGAAACAATTTGGTATTTTTCTTACCTGTCACCTTACAGAACTATTTTACTCACCATTTAGAGAAAAGCTTTTTCTACTCTTTGAATACCTAAGAAAAAAAAATTTAACAAAATCTCGGTTTCAACCTTGACTGAAGCTTTTCAAAATGACCCAGAAGTTAATCAATCTCTGTTTCCACTGAAATCTACACAGCTTCCCCCATTGCCTGCATATAGGTAGAAGCCAGAATGACGTGCTTCACAAAAATTCCAGCTCTAGGTATCAATGCTGTGTTTATCACCACATTATCCAGGAAACTATCACCCTTGCACTAAAGTATAAGAGATCCTCTCTGTCCACCCACTAATAACAGCTTGGCTGATTGTGGGAAAGCCAGCAAATCCTGCTTTTTTGCTTTGTGGATGGATGAATTCCCAGGCATTTTTATCTGCTGTGGAAGGGGTTCAGTTACAGCTGACTGGCCTTCATCCAGGTACTGATCTTTCCCAGGCAAGGCAGAAAGCTGGAGAGGGAATCATTTGCCTCTGGTAAAAAGATGATGTTTCTGGAGGTCCAGTTGTCACACAAACTCCACCACATGTTTAAGAAAGATGCTGAGTAAGATGACGTGAGACCAAAAGAAAAAATAATAAAAAATAAAATGAGTGCTGCTGGAAGGATGAATGAAATTAAATTGCCCGTTACAAATCTTCCAGCTTTCTTGGAGTTTTTTGAAAGGAACAAAAAGCACCATCTCAAAAAACTTTCATACAACTTCACAGTAAAAAAGGCAGCTTTAAAACCAGTAGTGGCAACAGGAACAGTTGACGCAGGCACAGGACCATAAATGACCATAAAATGTCAGCCAATAGCCAAAAAAAGACTAGACCACTCATGAACATAAATGTCATCATTTTGGATTACATCATAGCAGAAGAAGGATTCAAGACACCTGCAATAACCAGATGGAGTCAGAGTTAGCCATTTATTAGCTTTATTTTAGCTAAAAAAGATGAAAGCACCACACTGGTTTTTTTCAAAGCTTGGGATACATGGATGTAGGAATTTCAACCTTGAAGATGATATTGGAGGCCTTGAAGCAGGCACAAAGCCAAAATAGAACATTCTGCTCTTGCTAAAGCTGCTTCAGGGAAACAGCCTTTTCCATGCCTAGTAACCTTCTACTTTTCAGACCAAATGCATTCTCTATCTGCTCACCTTCCATTGGGTATTTAAACCCACATTTTTAAGTTCTTCCAGGTGGTGTTTTTTTTTTAACTCTCACTTCATACACAGCACTTTTCTACCTTTCATTTGTGATTTTAGAACAATATTATTCCCTTTCAGCCTTGTTTTCTCTAGGCTAAACAAATTATACTCCCACAGGAGATAAATCCAGAGTATCCTAGGAACTCCACTCCGAATTCCTCTACTTGGTTTGCTCATATTAGCACATGGGAGTATTTACAGGGGATAGATCTTTTTCTCATCCGAGAACCCCGTTTATGGAGATACTTCAGATATTTCAATCATCTCAAAGCAAGAACTACATTCCAGTCTCCCTCCTACTTACATACTTCTAAATTATGAGTTTTCAATGGAAATAGGATATTTATGAGTGTGGTTTACATTTTTCACTAGTGCATTTAATGTCTTTTCTTTCACTTGCTTTCTCAGGGTTATCTTAATTTTCCCATGGGAGATTTCAGGCCTCCTCTGTATTGTCAGTGCATCTCATTTTTCCCTATCAATGCAAGCATGCTCCAATTTTCATGCCAGCATCATTAAAGAAAAATCTTCAACCAAATCCAGTGCCAAAACTCACTCAGGAGACCTTCCTTTCATAACTTGCTTTCAGCACAGCAATATTTCTTTTAGTGTAACTGCTTTGTCTCTTAGCAGTTCCACTCCACATTACAGTTCTAGTAGCTGCCTCCCTAACATTTTAAATTAAGAATTGCCTGTGTAACACCATAGGGACTCTAAAGATGCTACACAGCAGATCAAGGTAATTTCTTTTGTTTAAGAAATTAGTTATAAAGAGGAATTGATCTAAAGACACTTAGATAGAATATTTAGAAGGAAGGATCAGTAAAAGAGAAATATAAATTTACCATGAGTATTCTTTTTTTACTGCTGTCCTGGCTTCTTAAAATCATGACAATAACTGAGTCCAGAACTTGAGATACTCAGAACTTTCACTGAGCAACTAAATTTAACAACAAAACCCCAAACCAACTATGTAGATATTTTTATCTCTCCAACTCCTGCTGACCTCAGTGTTGATCATGAGTTGCTCATCTTCAGTCACTACTCTTAAGCCACCTGACTGTTTTTGAGACTGTATGACACTGGAATTTCTTGAGTCTAGAACCTGATTCATCAGTAAACAGTCCTCCCAGAAATAATTTGCCGTTACTAGTCAGGATATAAAGGAAAGCATTCTGGGTTGCCAGCAAGATTTTCAGCCCAGACTACTCCCGAGGGATGTGATTTGATGGCTCACATGTGGACAATGACACAAATGGGCTTACACCACTTTTGCCCCAAAAACTTTTCTATTCATATTTCTTCCCCTCTAATGTTACAGCTGCCCTTATTTTTTTCCTCAGATCACAATGACAACTAAAAGCTGGGGACTTTTACAACAGAAAGCTTCCAAGTACTCTGCGTGTCTACAGGGACTATAGCTAAAACTACTCTGGGCATTTATTAAATCATTAAGAATTAGCACTAATAAAAGCGATAGGTCCTCAGCTTCTGGAAGCACTAGACTTTACATCTATGTAAAAGAAAAAACCAATGCTTTGAAAAAGCTTCCTAAAGAGAAAGACAAACATGCATCTGCATTATTCTCTCTCCCGAATTTCTTCTGTCTCCAAAGCCCAAACTTCTTCAAACTATTTTCATTACACTGTTATCTTTAGATAGTTAATTAATTTGCACCAAAGTCCCCAGCATTTTCATTCCTTAGCAGCATGCTCAGTGTGGCCCCAGAGTAAAGAATACATATTCACTCTCTTAGAAGCTGGAGATCTTACCATATTTAACAAGAAGCATCTCTGACAGTAATTGGAGTTTTGTATCAAGGTAAATAAATGGGAAGATCATAAGAACATACTCTAGTGGCCACAGGCATCCGGCAAACAGTAACATCAGAGAGCGAATTTAACATACAGTCTCAGTGGATATGAATTTTCTGTAAACAAACAATCTGAAGAAAGCCTCACTTTTGTCATCTGTTATTCCCATTGAAGAAAAATGAATATTCTGTTTCATACTTTTCCTACCAGGTGGCTCCATTATTTACCACTAGTCTTTTTTTTCCCCCTCAACACGTGTGCAACACTGTAATATCCTCAATGACAACAGATTAACTTTCTTTTCCCCAACAGTAGCATTCAATGCAAATTACCCAAATTATCCCATATGCTGGAATGATGGTACTTCACAAGGGTACGTTGGAAAGCCAGTTTCTCATATTGCTGGGGAAAAAAATAAAGCTCGCTTCTATCAAGATACAAAGGCCCCTCCTCACAGCAATATATTCCCACAAGTACAGGGCATGGAGTGAACAGCAGGCAAGGATGGGGACAGTCACAGAGGCTCCAATATTCCTGGTCACGTGAGGAGCATCGGCCAAGCCACTTACTCTTCTCTACACTGGCTATCCCTGTGCAATACAGAGATAACACTGCTTCCTCCCTTCAAACAAAGTGCTGGAGGCATAAAAATTCCTACACTGAGAGGTGTAAAATCCCTTGATGGTGAGGTAAGTGCCTTGAGCAAATAGTGGCTGGATAACTCGGACTGAAGTTTGAGCACTGTGTTTAAAGAGTTAAGTTCAGAGCAGAGAAGGCAAAGACAGGCATGAAGGGCTCCCTTCAAATACCTAGAAATCAGTGGCTTCAGCAAACACAGGACTGGCCTCTAAATGCTGAAGCCATGCTAAGATGTCTGCTATAAAGAAAGAAATACTTATTCTGACCTGGAAAGAAAAAAAGAAAGGCAAATGCCATGGCTTTGAAATAAAAGAGCAAAAAGAAAGAATAGGCTCAGGAGGGTTTATAAATCCTCTTAGGCAGCCTCTCAATATTCCCTTCCCTACAACTTTAGAGCAGGGCTTTAGAAAATTTCAAGGAGGATGGTCAGACACTATGATTATAGCCATTTCTGGCTTCATCCTGATTAGAATGGCAGTCAAGTTTGATGGGTGTTAACTCATCAGGTCCAAACAAACCTCAGTATAAATATAGCCTTATTGTAGTGCCTCTGCTTTGGAATAGCTTCAGTTTGCTTTAAGCTTATTGAGTTATAGCATTCCTGAGTATTTGCGAAAACAGAGTAAAAAAAATTTATAGCGACACCAAGAAAGGGTCGGGGACAACATTCAGATGAATGTCATAATCAAGGTGAAACCTCTAAAATATTTACAGACGGAATTTTTCCTATCAAATACTCTAGTACAAGACAAAGAAATTAAAACTTTTGGAAGTACTTCGGAGTGTTGAACCAGCAGGGCAAAACTGGGGATATCCCCTTTGTACAACTCTGGGTTATGAAAGGGTCAAAAGCTCTCTTTCAAGGAAAAGGACAATTGTGAAGGAAAGAACAGGCCAGAATTGTTCAAGCTGCTCCACCTTGTTGTAGGGGGCTGACATGATCCCCAGGCAGCTGTCAGGAATGAAACAGGGCAGTGACAAATCACAACTACATTTGCCCCTTTCCTCCCTCAGACCTTTAACACCGCATGCCTAACCCCAAGCACTCTCCACAGCACTTGCTGCTAACTTGCAGCAAACCACCCCCTGTTTATAAGATTCCAACAGCTTCCCAGCTGGGGAATGCTCTTTTCCCCCCCAGCTACACAGCCCAGTTTGCAGCAGCTCTGCATCATCAATGGCTTTACCCTCGTCAAAGCCCACTCAACCTTTTCACAGCCGGATCACACAAAGGCGGGAGATCTCTTGTATGACCAGATGTGACAACGCCCCAGGCTGTATTTCCCCCTTCAAACAACCCACCACCGACCGATGGCCAGCCCCTGTGGCCTCCAGGTATTCCCGGCAGGGCAGCCATTCCTATTAACTCAACATTCAAGAGGTGCATGAATGAGAAGGGGGGAAGCAATCAAAGCATTTGAAAGGCCAGAGTCCTGCCAAGTTTCCTGTGCTGGGCTTTCCCTGCTTCATTAGTTATACCTGCAAGTAGCTACTATCAGCAGCTGATGGAGCAAAAAGCTGCTTTGGAGCTTTAGAAAATTAAGACGTTTTCAACATGCAGAGAGAACTCAAGTGTGAAAGCCTGTCCCTGTCTGCTCCTCTCCATTTGAAGATCCTAGCTCCCTACAATCCCAATAGGAAGCTGGAGCATCCAAACTACAGCGAAAAATAAGCATCACAAATGCCTAGTTCCTGCTACAAGTGTTCCAATATTTCTGGGAAGCTGACAAAAACTTCTGTTTAGCTGGCTCATCACTTACTTTGTCACTTAGATTCCCTTTGTTACTGGTGATGTCCAAAGGCTTTCCATGCAGAGCCACCAGAGAAGTCACTGCTGAACATCTCCACATCTTGGGCCGTGACAGGAGTGTGCCAGATGCACATTTTAAAAAGCAGAGCACGCATCAGCCTCCTCATAGAAAGCCCTGTCAGAAAATTTGATTAACAGTAACGTGCTACAAATCCTAAGCAAAAAACACAACCCCTCGTAAGGGTTCTACCCAGATCAAAGCCATGTGGCCACGGGTACTCCGCACCAAATGTGGTTTCTGAGGTTCTTTTGCCAGTTGGAATGTTTCAAGCCAAAAAAAGGTCTCAGGCTAACAGAAGGTTTGGGAGTCATGTTTCCATAGTCCCTGAAGTTCCAGAGTAAAAAGCACCACACTAGACTCCAGTGGCTTGAAAAACCTGAAACCTTCAATGAACGCTATATTTAAATTATTTGGGATAGGAGGAAGAACAGGCTTTCTGCTCCTGTTCCACAACCCACAGGTTAACAGACTGATGTGATAAAACACATAACCTAAAAATAGGTTATAATAGGAGTCTCAATACAATTAAAATCATAAAACTAACAGTGATCTGTTTCAGATGAAGCCACTGATGAAAACAAAGGATTAAATATTTTTCCCCATTTATTAACCACATTGAAGATTTCAGCCACGTAAAAGTGTGATTTACACGTATGCTGCACTTGCACACACAGAGGCAAATCTATGTAAAGAGATCCATTTAGCCATTAAACCTTGTACTACCAGATTTCACTCACTCATGTCAAGGAATTCTACTAATTTCTACACCAAGAGGATTATTTTAGAAGCAGCTTAATATAGGTATCTAACAGAAGAAAATATCGACTGAAATAGACTGTGATATGCTAGAGAGGGGTGTAAGAAGAATAAAAAGACTGAGCAAATGACACGCTACATGAAATGCCATTTGTCTCAGCAGACTTCACTGAGGGCAGCAAGCAGTTGGTCATTTCTAAATAGTCTTCCTACTTCTGGAAATCAGGTTTAATTAAAATGTGGGAAGTCACTGGTATTATCTCTCACAGATCCTCAGGATCCTCATGAGTGCCATTTTACCTCTAAAATTAAATTATATGAAGAATTTTCGCATGACAAGACATATGTCTTGCCACTGTACTCACAGCAAAACCTCATTTGCTGTTTTCTTGAAACAGTGCGATCTAAACAGACAGATTTGAGAAAAGAGAAGGAGATCAAGTTTCAGCTGGAATTTATATTTTGGAAGACGCCTGCTGTTGAGGTGAAACAAACACAAGAAGTCAAGCATTTCAAAGGTCTTTATCACTCTGTCAATTCGTTTTCAAATCCTTTCCTGTAAAGAGCCTATCCCCATGCAATGAGAGCAACCTGCAAACACAATGGATCCTTCTCCTTTGCCAGAATGTTGGTGCAGCATTGAGAGTGTCATCAATCAGTTCAGGATTAGAAAGTTTGCAATGCAGGTCCAACACAGAAATACCTGTCCCAAAGGCTTATTCCCACAGACAACATTACAGCTGACCCTCAATAATTGGTATTAATGATTTGTATGACAGTAAAACCGAGGGATCAGCTGAGGAGCCATGGGACCTAACACCCATTGTGAAGGGGAAAAAAAAAAAAAAAGAAGCTTGCAACCTAACAGAACAAGAGCAAAGGATTTACCTTCAGGCTGCAGATGGAGAAGCATGCCACAGCCAGAATGGAGCGACTTGTTGAAAAGGACCTAAACCAGGAACTGGTTTAAACTAAACATAGATTTCTCACATCTTTGTCCATTCCCTGAACCATCTCTGATCATTTCCCACACAGCCTTGGAAGACTTTCACTTCTAAGCTCCTTTTGAGGCTGCTGCACTTTGGCCCCATCCCACACAGCCCAGTGTGCTTTTCACTTCCCTTCATCTGTGGCCCCTCTGAAGCACTTTGTGGACAGGCATCTGTTATCCTGTCAAAGACACAGGGCCCTGAGCAGTGCAGCTACTTTCTGCTCCCCACATCAGTGCTGACAGCCCAGGTGTCCCAGTAGTGGAGGAAGGCTGTTTTCCAGCCTCATGGATGCTCCAGCTGAACAGCTGCTCTCCTGAAAAATGTGCAGCCCAAGTGAGTTAGAGATGCTCATCTGTAATGGCTGCAAGAGCCACGTGCCTTATCTGGAGACTCTGGCAAAACAATTCACACCTACACATATTCCTGTGCCTCTAACTGTTCAGACATAGCTCAAAGTCATCCCACTTCAAGAACCTCCTCCCTTAGACTGTGGGAGTCAGAGAAGAGAACATGTATATCTCCCTCTCCAGCCAGTTCCCTTCTTGCTTAGCCAGTCTTGGAGTGACACCAAAGATGTCACCAAAGCCTTCCTCTCCATTCCTCCTTCCTGCCCACAATCCCTTCATCTCTGCACGTGCCACCGAGACCCCTTCCCCTTCTCCCACAACCTTTGAAGCTCAAAATGCACCGTTAGCCCTCAATGTCTTTGCCTCTGCTTCTGGGGAAGTTTCACGGCTCTCAAACACCTTTCCTGCCAGCAGATTCAGCTGGATTGATTTCCCTTGCCTTCAGCTCTCCTACTGTCCACAAGGGATCCCACTTGAATGCCTGCCAGGCCCTACTCAGGGAGCTGCATGGGCCCTATGCTGCTCAGCCTCTGCATCGTGCTCCAAGTGTGACATTCAGCCACACACTGAGACTTCAGAGTCACAGTCAGAATTAATCAAGTACATAGGGGACACCTTCTCCCTCCACACCTTTGTCCCACCTGCGTCATGTGTGGTTGTGCAGCTATTTTCTTGATGCTGACTGAGATATAAGCAGCCTAATAACACTGCAGTGTGTTATTTTTCAACATTCGCTTCCATTCTGGGGAAAAAAAAAAAGCCATAAAAACTCTGAGTAAAATTGAGAACAGATCCTTTCAGCTGGTGTAAATCTAGATACTTCCATTGATTTTTGGTGGATTTATGCCAGGTTCAAAGTGAAGATTCAACCCTTAAAATAACAAGTCACAAGTTTTGCACATCTTCCATATTCTTAATAAATTATCTAACAGGTTTTCATTTAATTAAAACATGACAGAGATATTTTTGTATGGAAGGATATTAATGGAGATCTTACTAATCCTGGACAAGTTGCTTTGCATTTCACACTGATGCAACGCATGGAAATTAGAGTGGAAGAACACCATGGTTCCACTCAAGCACCTGCCCCACTAACTTGAGCTTTACCCCAAAAATGAGCAGATGAGGTCACACACTAAGAATTTCGCTCTATTAAATTACTATGCGCTGATTCTCTGCCTTGCTTTTTAAAAGTAAGGTGACAAAGATCACTGTAATCTACATTTAATGAAACATCATATCTCCTGTGTATTCTCATTGATCATATCTTTTTTTTTTATCGTTCTTAAGAGAATATTGGGCTTTTGAAATGACAGAGGCTCCTTTCCTTGAAGAAACTCTTGCTGCCTGCCAGTGATCTTGTTATATGCTTTGAGAGTCTGCTCTGTTTGTAATTAGAGTCAAACTATCAGGATGGTTTTGGACCACAGAGTGCTTTTCCAGCAGGAAAATCTAGTTCAACATAATGCAACTTGCACTGCTTTCTTTAAGTGTCAGACTGCTGGGATGGTTGTTCTGCCAGAGGTGGACTTTAAAAATTGTAAAAAAAAAAGAAAAAATTGTGAGAACCTGGCAAAAAATAGCCAAATTTACAGGTAAGCTGAACCCCTCTTCCAGGTAGCACGCCTGAGTAACACAACTATAATTATTGCAAGCAGGTATTCCAAACATTGATCACAGGATCCCCATTCAAAACAGGCTTTTGCTCAAGACCTTTTCCGAACAGGGGCAGCACCAGGACATCCCAGAGCCACCTTCTTTAAAGATTATCCTGCATCGGGAGAATGTTGAATTCTTCATCTTCTGATCTAGAAACCTGTTCAGAATCTCCTGATTTAGAACTGCTGACACTGTAACTCTTCTGTAAGCGACATTTCTACTTTTGCAAACACAATGATAGCATTTGTTTGCTTGTTTCAGAAATATTGGTGTTTCTTCCAAGTTTTGGAAGCAGGAAGAGATACTGCAAACTCCCTAATGTACTTTGCATTTCAGAAGTTAACCAGCCCCCAGTGAAACTGCTGAACTGTGCTTTGACAAGTGTTATTTAATGCTGTGGTCAGAGAACATGATGTTTGCAATATTATCCTGGAGGGAGTCAGGTTCTAAGAGGACTGACAGTTCTTGATTTGCTTTCCAATTTTTAATGCTCACTAGCAAATCATTATTTTTCTTCAAGTTTTCTGCACCTCACCCCTAAATCAAAGGAAGCCAAAATCTTCACCCTTTTTTGGAATAAAGGGGGTATCCAAAACAAAACAGCTCAGCACTTGACTCCAGGAGCTGGGGCTTTATGTAAAAGACCAAAGATCCGATTTCTCAGCCCTTTTTATCATTAGCTAAACACAACCAACCTAAAAACTGACCTTAGCAGTCATATCTAAACAATAGGAGGTCTTTTCTACACATAAACAAAGAGAGTCTAAGGACCATTGAAACAAAATCACTCATGTCAGTAAAGAATCATTGACCTTGTTCAGTGCTTTTGGGAGGAGGCAAATACAGCAAGAATAAACTGCTCAGTTATGGCAGTTCTGGTATTTGCCAAGCTCTTGGGATCAGGCGAATCAGATGAGGCACAGACTAGAGTAGCTAAACAAGAATTTCACTGATATAATCATAGAATATTCCCACTTAGAAAGGATCCATCAGGATCATCTGGCCAACCCCTGGCACTAAACAGGACAATCCCAAGAGTCACAGCCTGTGCACAGGAACACTGTCCAAAATCTTGAACTCAGGCAGGCTCAGTGCTGTGACCACTTCCTTGGGGAGCCTGTTCAGTACCCAACCATACTCTGGATGAAGAAACCTTTTGTAATATTCAACCTAACCCTCCTCCAACTCTGTTTCATCCCTGGGCTCCTATTAATGGTCACCACAGAAAGGAGATCAGTGCCTGACCCTCCTCTTCCCCTCACAAGGAAGTTGTAACTGCAGTGAGGTTTCCCCTCAGTCCAAGAACAGACCAAGTGACCTCAGCCATCCCTCACACAGCTTCCCCTCAAGGCCCTTTATCACCTTCATAGCCCTCCTTAGGACACACTGCAACAGATTAATGTCTTTTTTATGTTGTGGTGCCCAAAACTGCCCCCAGGACTCGAGGTGAGGCTGCCCCAGTGTAGAGCAGAGGGGACAATCCCCTCCCCTGAGCAGCCAAAAATGCTGTGCCTGATGCCCCCCCAGGGCACCCAGTGCTGTTGTTTCAGGCTTTGAGGAACAAGTAACAAGATGAAAGAGTCTGAGTGTAAAAACAGACACACATTCTCAGCCTCTGAAATTTCATCTGGTTGGAAATCAAATTTGATGCCTACACAACTCTCTCCATAATGTTCCCTAAGGCTCTAAACCACCAAATACCTGCACACCACCTCAGACCTGAAATTTGGGGCCAAGCTCTTCCATTGAGAGCCATCTTGACCACCGCTCTCACCTGGGGAGAGAACAGCAGCAACAATCAGTCTTTTCTACACTTTATTTCTGGTTTATAGGCTGGCTTCCTCTGAAAGGTCTTTGTAGGTGTTGCCAGGAGTTTGAGCATTGAGTCTCTCTAGACCAACACCTACAGAGACAGAAAAGGATTAGCCCCAGGGCTGGCTGGACAGGAGAGATCTTTCATTCTCTGTAACAAGCCTCAGGCAAACAATCACTGCTTCTGGATGGAGCAATGGGGTCTTTCCCTAAAGTACATTATGGTGCTCCCATCCTATGACCCCATGTGATGGGACTAAAAGCAACAGCAACCTTTTGCTTCTCTTTTCCTAAGAGTACCAGACACTACAAAGACCTTTTCCTCTGTGCTGTGCTTACACCTACCTGATCTTTCCGAAAGGAGCTAGTGCACGCCTTTAACGTGCAAAGTTATTAATCTTAATGCAAAATCTGCACAGGGATTCTCAATTTCAATATTATACATATACACAAAACCTGTAACATTTAAACATTTGCGCCTATGCCTTCATCCAAAAGGCTCCTGAAGTATTTTCCCAAGGTATTTCTTTTTCTTTTCTTGGGAGCCACATCCTGCCAGAAATATGAAATGGAATATTGGTAACTTCCATTTATGAGATCATTATGGCTAATGGACTCATCAAAATCATAGGATTTTTTTTTCTTCTTCTTTTTTACTTCATATTATCCAATCACAGACTGCAACAGCACAAAATACAGCCCTTATTCTTTATTTCATTCAACATAGTAAGTATTCTGAGTAGCCCTTACTGACAATCTGATTTCTCACAAAGGAGTATTTGCGAAGTGAAAGATGGATATTCTGTGAAATATTTTACTTGTCATCAGTTTTGTGTTCTTATATCTCAGACTGAGACATCCTCTGACAGATAGGTTCAGTCATCAGAGGAAAGACTAGCAGCTCCTTTCTCAAAGGCTGGACCACACTGCTCCCGTGTGGTTTCTGAGGAAAACAGAACAGACTGAAACAGAGAAACTCCTCATCCCCTCCTTCTATAAATCAGACCCTTTCATAGGTTTTTTAGATGGCACTATGCATCCTCTTGACACCTGACAAAACAAAAACGACAGTGGCAAATTTCAAGCAGAGGGTTTCTGGGTTTTTTAAGTCCACTGTAATATTAGTGCCAGCACATAGCTCCTTTGAGCAGCTCAACTCTTGGTTATTAGCACGTGGCTAAACATTTCACGCCAAAAATGAAGGAAGAACTCTGCACCTGCTGAGGTCTCCTCAGATACTAAAATCAGAGGTCTGGGCTGCTTCACAGGATAGAGACCCGTGACACAGGGGCTGCAGTGAGGAAGCACCAGTTTCTGAGAGAAATGCTGCACATGGGCACCCAGAGACTTAGAGCCATAAAATATCATAAATCGGAAAGGACCCACAAGGATCATCAAAGTCCAACTCCTGGCCCTGCACAGGATCACCCCAGGACTGGTGGTGACATTGGTCTCTGTCAGGCACTGTTTGCCATCTGGTTGCTGTTCTTGCACATCAGGCAGTGGGAATGATTCCTGCAAGGATTCAATCCCAAATGCAGCAAATATTTTTAGTAAGAGTGCAAATATTCCTCTCCTGAGATTCCCAAGAAGTCCAATGCTACGAATGACCAAATACCAGCCAGCAGAAAGCATTGCCAGGATCAGGTCCTTCATTTGTGAAGTATTTAATCCATAACACACAGTTACATCAAATGAGGTGACAGAATCAGGTATTCTGGAATGTGACCCATTAACACCAACCACAATAGAAAAAACGACCTGAAAAATAATTGTATGCTGACTAGACTTGTTCTTCAAATATGGTTTAAGACCAGTAGCATTTCCTGTAAAGAGATGACATTTTCCTTAGATTATTACACAGCTAATTTTACATTAATTCAGTGGATTCTTTTCCCTTTGATCCAAGTTATTTCTTCACACCCCAACTATATCTGCAAACAGACAGTGAAAACAGCTGTTACTTTTCAGAGTAAAAGTATTTTTTGACCTGTTTCTTGCCTTCCTCAAAGCCAAACTCAAAAGCTGTTTACCCTTATCTGGGGGACATGTGGACAGAAGAGGTGGGAGGTGGGGAATGAAAGAGACCTAAAAGAAATAATTCCATAGAGAAACAAGCCTTATAGAAGAAACCTCAAAAGCGAATTCTCCCCAAGTCCCCCTTTTCCCTTTCCCTGGAAAACCAGCAGACTGACAGCTCATATAAATAGAGCAGACAAGTTCAGCATGAAGGCAAGAAGGAACAGAAATTCCAGTTGGATTGTGGAGGCAACAGTATCATCTCAGATTGCTTGCAGGCCTCATTTCAATTAAAAAAAGATATTTGTGAATCAGACAGAAATGTGGTATCTTAGAAGGGAATCAGAGGACCTGTCAGCATTCTGGAGAGTTTCCTTTTAACACATCCCAGGCCTTAACCACATGCACACAGAGAACAGAGCATAATGAACACAGACTTAAAAGTTCTAATGGTTCATAGACCCTCAAAAGGGATGAACAGCTCCGAAGAAGATGTTATGGTGCATCAAGCAAATCCTCCTTAGTTCACACAGTTATTGACCCGAGACACCACAATTATTCCTTCAGAGCCATTAAGGGTCAAATGTGTTAATCCCGCTGCCAGCACAGATTATTTGTTACACATTTTAGTGAGTAGGATAAGGAGGATGGTATATGGGAACTGCACTCATCATTTGGAGACTGCCTCTTGGTACCCAGGGCCTTACATTCCTGATAAGACACAGCGAGGAGTGGGACAGGAAATCAGGGCAGCAGGGAGAGGTACAAAGCCACCAGAAGGCAACAGGTCCTGTTGGGACAACCCAGCTGCTCTCCTCCCCAGGTTCAGCTGTGTGCTGAACAGAGCTGGAGAAGAGACATTTTCCTTTTAAGTGCAATATGCCCACCAAGCACTCAGAAACAGCTGCATCCCTTCATTCCCTCTGGCACACTGTCACCAAACCCTCCACCAGATTGCATGGAAGTGTTTTTGTATCATTTTACATCTGCAAGAGCCAGTGGCAAGCAGAGGCTTAGGCAGAGGCAAACCCAGAGCTGTACCAGCTGAGGGAAGGAGTCACCTGGAATACTCAGCAACCTTTGGTACAGCGCTGCCAAATAGCCAAATCCACATTTAACTGCAGGACACTTCCATGTGCCTTTCAGACCTCTTGGATGAGCACACGAAGCTCTCAGCTGCCTATTCTAAAAGGTTTGTGCACATTTTTCATCAAGAGACACACTTGCACCCTCCTTTGTGGGCAGCACCTTAAGGGAGCAGGTCGTTCCAACTCCAGGAGCAAAACCCACAGGAAAGAAATCAAGCCTTCACCAGCCTCTGACAGAAAAATGCTGATATGTAGTAGCTGTGACACAGATCACATAAATCAGCATTTCTGAAGTGGCTCCTTTCCTCCTAGTGCCAAAATTGTCATAACTAGCTATTTCTGACATATTAAATCTTCATATTGGAGTTCTTTGCCTTTTCTTTAAAAAAAAATTGTTACCTCCACTCATGTTGTACATCACTCTGTCCTGTAGGAAATACACATCCATGCTAATATATTATTAATATGATAACACAGAGCCTCATTTTCTTGCAATTTTCTTAATACTCAGTTGGTAACAGCTGCACTGCAGCTTCTGTTAAATTGTTTTCCAGCAGCAGAATACTTCCACGGAGCAGGATAAAGGAAAAATAGTATCTTCATTTGGGGCTTAGATTGGCCGCAAAGATGTCATCAAAATATTGCTTAAAATATATTTGCATTTTTGCAAAGTGTGGGAAAACACTTCAGTCCTTGGGTTGTTCATTTGGGGGAAGGAAAACAGATTTTGGCTATGTGCAACCTCAGATTGCATGCAAGCCAAACATTTATAATTTCCTTCACAGATAACTGAATATTACAGAGACTGTGATGGAGATGGGAGGCAAATGAAGAGAAAACACAGGAAAATAATATTTTCAGTGTACACGATACAAAATTTTACATTTACTTAGTTTTGCATATCTTTAAGAAAAAGTCAATTGAGTACTGCAAACCTCTAAGTAGGCTATCAACCTGTAAAATCAAATTGAATAGTGGCACCAAAACATTTCACAGAGTCTTAATAGTGTAAGTGCACAAACTGGATTCTCCATTTCCTGCTCTCTTTGTAAAGACAGTGAAGCTCAGATTCAGCAAACTACTTAAGTATTAAACAAGGGCATTATCTCAACTAATATGTATGCAAGAAGTCAGAAGATTTGAGTTAGGCATGCCTCGAAAATATTTTTTTTAATAAATATCACTCCACTGACTGAGAACAGATGTGAAAAATAAATACTAGTATGGGGGCTATCATCCATTTTCCCCTCAAACCCACAAATTCATAACTGTACCAGCCACACTGGGCAAACAAAGATTTTCTACTGACTTGTCATGAACAAGAAATTCAAAGCCATCTTTTTTTTGTGTAACTGCTCTCCTGTGATGGGAGGAAAATTCTTTTATGCTTTATCTTGAATTAAGTAAGTCCTGTGAGAGGGGATTGTTTACATTTGGCCAAATGTTTTCATAGCTGTGCCAATTTTAAAACCACGGATTCGTTCTTTGCAGTGATTATCTATGCTGAGATGATGACCATATTTTGTGTTTTTCTCATCTACTTACAAGGTTTCTACCAAAAAAAAATTTCCTTTAAAACCTGCAAGTAAGATAACATCTTTCACATACGATCCAAACTGAATATAAACAGAGGTACTTGGTGAAGGCCTTCCTCTGTGGCTACCATTATTCACAATAAATGCTTTTAGTTTACCCTAGATGGCAAAACTAAAAACCAGACTGCAGCTTTGTATTCAAAAGCTAGTCAAGCTCATGTCACTATTCATAAAGTAATATGAACATCAGTGCCAGGTACCTGCTGTTGGGAATGCTCAATAAAAACTGACACTTCAGATGGATTTTCAGTTGGTGAAATTACAATAGGGGCGGGACACTCATAAAGGGTGGCTCTGTGCCTCCCCTGCCCTATTTCCTCTTGGGAGACTGAGTCACCACACCATTTTCCCCTTCCCTTCTTAACTATTTCAGGTTCTGGGGCACAGACTGATTCACACTGATGTCCAGGTCTAATCTTAGCACCACAGTACCAGCTACAGGAGGTGAAATATCCCAGCACTTGTAAAGGCAGAGGCTTCTTTTTTCCTTTGCCAAGGTCAGGATGAATAACAAGGGAAATGAAGATCTCGAGTTCAGAGTTGGAATATTTATTGTATCTTATTTATTTACGATATTTATAGGCTCACGAGCCACTAGCTTAGCTAGTAAGTTAGGGAAAGGAGGTAAAATGGAGTGCTCCTAACCCTTTCCAAGGTCCCTTAAGCAATAACCACCCAACACTAAGGTGATCCCTATATTATTCATGCCCTTGACCCAATAATGACCACCCAAGGCCCACAATGCTGTCCTTTTCCACCCAATTACAGAAAACCACCCAAACCCAGGAAGAAGAAGGTGAAGAAGAGGGACAAAGACAACGCCTAAAATCCTCCATCTTGACTCATACATATTACTATACACTAAAACCCCAAATTGTAAGTTTCTAGGACCCCAATAAGCACCTCTAAACGTGCCAGGGCAGCAGATACTTCAGCATGAGCAGAACCCAAAGCCTGTGAGCAGCCCCCTTGACTTCAAAGGGAAGTGGCCTGAAGCAGCAGGGCTATAAATGGCCATAGATGGCCACAGGTAAAGCTGTGACACAGATGTGTAAAAATTAAGTGGTGTAACAGCTCCCACAGATTTCAGTCACTTTTCATTACCAGAGGGAGTTTCTTGCTGCTTTTATTCACAGAATTGTTTCCTGGTCATGAACCTGTATCATGATAGAGATACTTTAATGCTCTTGGTCACTGAAATCATCTATTGGGTGTTTATTTATGAAAAAAAATGCTGGTCAGTAAGTTCTATTTTCAGACACTAATATCTAACCACGTCGTTATCATTAAAAAACCTCTTGGTGAGCACAGGACACATTAAACTGCTGCCACAATGACAGAGCAGTTGGCAGACCCCATTCCTCAGAGCTTCTACATCACAAGAAGTCTCTTCCTCGGTTTAGTCAGATGTTACGGTCAGGTAGGTAAAACTGTTTCCCCAGGACACTCACTTCTGTGGGCTGAGCACCAAAAACGGCTTGATTTGAGAGCTTTTCCTGCTTTCTCAGTTGATCAGAAAATCAAAGCAATCCATGTTGCTCCAATAACCTATTTCATCTTCCCTTTTAGGCTTCAGACTAAAGAAGTCCCAGAAAAACAAAACAAAAAACCAAAACAAAACAAAAACAAAAAAAAAGGAAAAAGGAAAAATGAAGGGGAAAAAAATTTTTAAAAGGAAAAAAAATAAAAAAAGGACAAGAAAGCAGAAATTGAACCCTCACTCCAGAAAGTCATTCCAATGGAAAGACTTCTGGTACCAAAGTCTCTACTTCTGTGCCAAAGTCTGCACAGTAAACCCCACTGGGTGTAAAGAATTGTGTGCATAAGGCCTCAGAATAAATGTTTCTTTATAAAATGCCCCCAAAGAAAGTAGACTACTCAAGTAATCTCTGCATCAAGAGATTTTCTGCAGGATTTTCTGCTTATCACTCCTTTTGCCGACCAGCCCAAGTGGTTTTAATCTCCCTTTTCTCCCTGTCACAGGACATAAATGTTTCCACTGCAAGCTCTGAGACTTGAGTGTCACTCTGAGCTGCACAAAACAGATGCTGAACTGACAAGTTCACTGAAATTTCTACCAAATTTCTGTGAAATGCACCCATAAATAAAGTCTGTCAACACTTGCTGTTCTACACTGATTGCCAACATCTCACTGTTCTCAAAATAAATACCTCCTACAGATACTTTCAGTTGCCTGGAGTACTAGATGTTTAAATAGAAGTTAAAAAATACAGTTTCAAATGTGGACTGACGATCTTTACTCACTCTTAAAGAACCAAAATCCATCAAACAGGTACGAAAGATCAAATCCAAGTCAGTTTCTATCAGTTTCCACTGCTGGGCCTCCATGGCCTTCAAACAGCCACCCATTCTGCCTCAAGTTATTTGTGACAGCTGCTTTATCATGCAGTTATGCACTCACTTGTGCATTTCCAGGTTTTCTGAAATCCCAGGCAGAGAATAACTCTTCCATTATTTCTTATTTCTGAATGTCTGAAAATCAGAAGCATTCCAAAACTAACTCAGGTTACATAAAGGCACTGCTTGAGCAAAATTCAAGCAGAATAGAATATATATTCCATTTTAAAGCAAATTTTTTACAGTTTTTAATTATTTTTTTTCTTAAGAAGAGAATAAGGAAGAGTTTTAAGGAACAGCAGCCTTTATAAGCCAGTTGGCAGGTTATAAACTAGGCAGGGAAAGCACACACACACCCCCAAACACCAGCTCATGTCTCAAACCAGGAATCAAGTGTCCTGACACTGAGTTATCACTCTGAGGAGCAGTATTTCACTAAAGGGGAATAACTCTGCACTGCAAGACTGCCTTTATCACTCATTCAATGGTACTTGTGTTACTGATCACCTGAAGAACCCACCCAAGGTTTGTAATGAAGGAGACAAGCATCAAAATGGTCAAGAGTTTGCATTTTCTCAGTCTGTGGGCCCATCATACATAGTACAATCTACCCCCTTCCTATTATCAAAGCTGTAAAGTGCTTGCAAAATCACCTACAACCGCAGGTCTGCATAGAAAGAGGTGATTTCTGCCTGCCAGCTTTTTAATTTAAAGTATTGTAGACTTCAAACTGGGCTCAGGCTGGACACTGACTATCAAAGAGTCTGAGCAGCCACGTCACCATTTCAGATTGACTCCTCAGCACAAGGGGAAAGACTTTTACAGCACAATCCCACATTCTAAACTCAGCCACAAAAAGGCTGAAGTTGAAAAACACAGTTCCAGTTCAGCTGTCGATAGACAAATAGCTCCTCTTGGATTAGCTGGTCTCACTCTATTGCCCCAATGTTATTTCTAAAGCCAAACTGAGCACTAGCACAAGCAAATAAAACTGTGCTACAGATTGTGCCATTCCCAGTCCTTAACCGGAAGCTCAGAGGCCAAAATCCCATCCTCAGCAAGAGGCACAAATCCTCAAATTCAACTTCTCATCCTTCCACTCTTATCCTCCCATTTGATAAAGCACAGGACATCATCACAGTCATCTTTTCAATGAAAGGGAACATTTATTTCAGACATGCAAAACCAGGCAATTTAATTATGACCTTTCTGATGAGACAGTTCCTAGATTCTCCATCAACATGTTCCCAAGCCCATTCCCAGGGGAGCTCAGTGGTAACATGAAGAGCGTGACCGTTTATTTGGCTTAAGGAACACATTAATTTATCTGGCTTATAGAATTTAAACATCTGACGAATGACAGTGTGGTTGATTTTATTCATCAGCTAATTGCTTTGCCACCTGGAGCTGCAGCTTTATATATTCAGCTTATAAAAGATCTGAAAAGGATCTCAATTATTCTTTAATTTGTTCCTTGAATTTAAAGTAGGAAAATCTGGCTTAATCAAACATTGTCTCAATTCTATTGGGATATGTCTAGTTACCTTATAACAAGGTAAGCTTTCATTTAATCATATGATATGATAATTCCCCACTTTCAAGCCAAGTATCCTCTTAGTTACAATCAATTTTCCACTGAAAAAATAAACATTGTCTCTTAACTGAAATCCCTGTAGAGGAAAATAGTCTTTTTAAAGCAACTTGCTGTTAGTACAACCACCCTAGGAATTTTTGTGTTGGAATTCATTAAACGCCCTCATTTAGTCCTGACGGGTAAATTGTGATATCCTGATTTTTCAGAAATGACTCTTCACACACAGGATGGTTTTTGGCATAGCTGAAAAAAGCCTGATAATGAGCATTTGGGCAGAATGGTGGGATAAGCAAAATCTGGGGGTTAGCTTTTCTTTTGCTGTACAAAACAATTTTATGTAGCATCCTCTGAAAATTGACTGCCCAATAGTCCTTGCACTTATTTTCACAGCAAGTAACAAAGGGATAAGAAGACACATCAAGCACAAAGTAGCTTTTCTCCAAAGCACAGTTAAAATTCTGTGTTTCCATAAGAAGACGACACTAAAAATTATATAACTGGGTCAGAGCCCTGCACAGCCACAGAACATTTTCCACAACTGCACACCGTCCCAAAACAGGATGGAGCCAGAGGCAAGAAGGGATAAACTGGCTCTGGCAGTGCTTCTACAGACTTTGACTTCAGAAGGCTGAAAATGACTCTTTTATTCTTGGGATGTGACTCTCTTTTATACTATTTTACACAGACAAATTCAATTGGTGAAATAAAGACAAACCTCTTCAATCACATTGGTCAGACCAGAGTGACACAAAGAAGTCCCTCCTAGGGAAAAGAATGAAAACAAAGTACAGTTCACAAAAACACTTCTCCTGTTTACAGAAAATTCTCTAGGAAAAGAATTTCAGAAAACTGAAACATTTTAGGCACGAAACCAGGGGTACAGTCAGTGGCAATAGCGGTGTAGAAGGAGGAGATGGGATGAGGGGAAAAAAGCAGCTGACACAGCCCCATCAGGGTGGTGGGATTGTTTGGCCAGGTAAACGTGCTTAAGAAAGTTCTCTGACAAGGAAGACAACAAAAAAAGCGACCCAATAGAGGAAGCAAGTGCAGATCTACCTAATATATGATACCTGTTTTGCATCTTTGATAACATATGGCCCAGCTCCAATTACTTTTCCTTTGCATAGGAAGCTCCTGATTTTGCACAATTGGAATTTCAGCATTCTCCAATGCACACTACCAGCATTAGCAATAGTGATTTACAGTATCAATATTAGACTATATATTAATTGTTTTCACCTCTTTATTTTTAAATTTGTACTTAATTTAAAGTACAATTACAGATTGTACTTTAAATTTGATTTGAGCAGTTGGAGCATTTGGAGCAACTGAGATGCACTAAGTGGGAGCAGACACTGGTGAAGTACTTGGAGGACAGGATTTACTTCTGCTGAAAGCAATTTCTCCAGAAATTCAGATTCTCACTCTCTCTGGAAGATTTTACAAGCAGATGGAGATCTGCAGGGACATGGCATGAATATAAACACACACTGGCACTTGGAATTCAAAGGCCATCGACTTGAGTAAATACTCTAGAAGAAACTTGGGATTTTTGTCATGAGACAAGTGTTTCTGTATCCAAATATTTTGCTCTGGATTCATGAGGCAGAGTGGGAGCATTCAGGGAAGGAGCCTGGTATTTGGCAACACTTCCTCGAAATCTCCCTGGAGCTCTATTCTGTGGGAATGTCAACTTTGTTCTCCTCTAGCATCTGACACACATATGAGGTTGAAGCAACAGCTGACTCCTCAACTGGCTTTGTTCAGTGAATTCAAGCAACCTTTTTAGCACCGAAAAAGTCTTTTAATCAGGCTCATTATGGCTTCAAACAAAGCTGGGTCTTGGATGCACTCAAGCTACTGTGAATTCCCAGCCTGTTTATTCAGAATCCTGAAAGAGGGGCATATTTCTAAAAAGAGAAAAAAATATATTTCCAAGGCTAACACCCAGGCATGTTTTTTGCCTTACAAATATGAAAGACCAAAATATGTTTCCTCAATGCAACCTGTGATTTACGTGTCATGCAACACATAAACCAATCTCTAAAATGGCAAAGTCTGAATTCAAACAGGTGGGAAAGTCACAAGAAGAATTTAGACTTAGGCAGTCTGCAAAAGCTACATTTCAAGGCAATATCAGAACAATTAAAAAAAAATGCAGCATGGGCATACCACCAGCTAAATATTCATTCTTGCTTCCCACTGAACTTGCCTTTTCTGCCAAGCAGAGTAATGCACTGTGACCTACAAAGCATCACAGAGAACAGAAAGTGATAAGGTCTGCCCTGGCTTTTATACAGTGCCAGCACAAGAACAGAGAGGGTTTTTTTTAAGAGTTTTTAAGAGTATGAAAGCACTATATCCAAAAGAATGAACTCCTGGCACCTACCAGAAATACCTACCAGATACTTACAAGTACAAAACACTATAAAGAACAGAAATGAAGGATCCTCTGCTACAGCTTTTAGATCATCTACCAGCACTCCCCCCCACATTTTGAAAAGCTGCCAGGAGCCAATCCTGAGGGTCATATCTATGTCATGGGGATTCGTATGTTTGCATATGCTCAGCAAATACAGATATCACAACTGGAACTCAAGTGTGCTCCTTTGGCCTGTTCCTGTTCTCTGATTATGGAAATAGCAAGGGACAACAGTAGCCCCGTTAGGTTTTGGCTAACATCAGAGGGGCTGTCCTGGCCAGCAAGGAGCATGTACTTTATTCTCCCAAACATATGTCAGCAATCAAGTGGAGCACTCAATTAGAGCTATTCAGTGCTCTCCCAGCTTTTCGACAAATAATTTTTTCTTTTCTTAAAAAAAAAAAATACCTACCCATGGAAAACACATGTTTAATGGGGATTTGGGACAGCATTTCCCTTATTAAAAAAAACAAAAATTATTTTCATCTTCTAGCTTGTGTTCCTCTTTTTTTTGTCCTCCTTTATCTCTTGCCTCCAACAACTAGTAAAAGTACGTGAGTCCCACCCTCCATAATTTTTAGAAACTGAAAAGCCTTGAAAGAGTTTCATTAAAGAAAAGGAAAAAAAAAAAATCAGGGTTGGGGGAAGGAGTAGAGAATTAAAACCAAAATAACTTGCAGAACAGATCCTTTTTCCCAAGTTTCCAAGCTCCAAGGACTGCCAGGGCGAGCAATGCTCAAATGAAACACCACTGCCAGTGGTGAGCTCCTGTCCCAGTGCTCTGCTTGCAGCCAGCTCAGCCTCAGAGATCCTGACAGCACTGGCAGGAGATGCTGGGAGCTGAAAGCCCATGGAGCTTGAATATTTTTTTAAAAAACACCCCATCACTCCATATAAAAGTAGAGACTTGGTAGTTCTCTGATTGAACAAACTGTACTCTTGAGCGCATCCCTTAATTTTAGTTATAACCCAATAATATCAATAGTGTTATTGGCAGGGGTAATAATAAACTAATGGTATGAGAACCACCTCATCAGTTTCTGTTTAAGCTCAGAGTTCCTGTCTGTTCAACTACTTCTCACACAGAAGACACGAGAAAAGACAAGGAGAGAGGAAGGAAAAAATAACAACTGGGAAGAAACATCCAAATTTTCTCTGACAAGCTCCTACCACAGCACACAGAGGCAGCTTTGCTACCAGCAGAGGCACAATTCCTTGCAGAGCAATCTCATTAAAATGGATATGGCCTGAATGGACACCACAGCTAGAATTTTACTCATGAATTCAGGTATACAAAGCTCAGCACCAGATTCAGCTGGGCTGATCAGAGGAATTTATAATTCTTTCAGCACCCCTCTTTTGATAGAAACTATTATTTCAAGCTTAACAAACCTGTCTTTCACAAGAATTTAGTACCTTCCCACTCCTACAGAGGAATGGATTTATCCCTGAAGTAAAGCAGCACAGGAGAAAAAACAAAAGACATTATCAAAAGAGTTATTTCTAGTAGAGGAACACGGTTCAATGAATTCAAAAATCTCTTGAAAAAACAAATGTTTATTTTATGTCTACCTTGCTGTGGATCTTTGTCAGAAACCTTGTTACCCCTCGACAAGGTAAGGCTGAAGACTTGAGAGAGAACATAATCTAAAAAAGGCTGGAGGCTTTGGAGGGAACACAACCTAAAAAATTATCTGTGTCCTGGAGAGAAGAAACCCAAGGAAGACTAATAAGACCATCTCAGCAAAAGCTATAGAAAGCAGAGAGTTGGAAAGGCAACGTTAGTGCATGCACACAGGCCAGGACAGTATTTTGCAGCAGACAATATCCCAGCAGAGAGCAAAAAACTCAGAATCCCCACACTATAGAGCTCAGAGCCAGGATCATCACATTCATTTGTGGGTGTGATGTTATGAGGATAGTTATTAATTAAGAGGAACAGAGAAGTGGTCAGAGAACAAAGGAGTTAAAATAATGAGACCAGAATCTGCACAACCTAAAAATGGATAAAAACTAACCTATGCCTGATTTATTCTCAACAACAAACCACATTTTAAAGATAGCTGAAATGAGGCAAACCCTACCCTAAGATAAAATGTATAAAGAGCTTTTGTTTCTGTTGTGGGGTGCTTGAATATTAGCCAAGGAAAGTAAGAGTTGTGACCAACTCTTAGACAATAACCTCAAAGACGGGATACTGCCACATGCTGGAAACATTCAAATAACTACTTTTACATCAGATGATCTGAAGTTCACACTTCAAACTTCAAACCCCACAAAGCAAAGGCATCTCTCCTCTGGGGTAATTCCATCTCTCCTGTTGACTAAATTCCATTCTGAATACTCAGAGATTAAAAAAAAATATATAAAATAAAATAAAGAATTAAAAACCAGCATTTAGAGAAGGCAATGGAATGGTTGGGTACCTGGTTTCATCTTTTTTTTCAGTCCTCTCAGAGAAGACGTCTCAATAAAAGGATTCCAGCTCCTTTCCACTGTGATCTAAACTCACTTGGATTTCATCCCACAAACATGGGAAGCTAAGTTATCATCTCAGCAGCCCACACAAGCTTAATCTTGCAAGACAGAGCTCCCTGAGATCAATCTTGCCCTAACTCTACTCAGATTAGTACCCACCTAGTACCTTTGACCTTGCTTTGTTTTCTATCACTGCAAACCCCTTCCCAAACAGTCAGATCAAAATACTTCCAGGTATGGGATTAGTCACTTGTGGGGTTCCCTCTCATGGTGAGCAACAACAGTCATACTGCTTCAGGGTTTTAACATGAGAATGGAAGGAAAAAAATAGGGAAAAATCTCATCTCTAGGAAAGGTAAGTATGTCAGACAGCTCTCAAATACACTCCTGAAAATGATTGCTGCATTCCATAACGTTAAGATTTAATTTCACACAGGCCCTCTGTTGTGGATCTACTCTTCAAACCATCTGTGGATTAAATTAGGATGAAAACCATTATTTCACCTTAATCTCTGTATACACGGAGGACATTAAGATAAATGTCATGTTTCAGCCCTTTTCTTAATTTCTACAGGTTGTAACCAAAGCCAGAGAGCCTAATTTTCCTCCAGCACAGGGGGGTAAAAAAAACCCCAAAAATCTAAGGTGGTCACAGTTAAATTAATGGAATTGTAACCTTATAAAAGTGGTAAAAATAAACTGAGCCCTGAATCAGATTTTCAAGCTTAAACAGACTAGCAAAAAAGCTCATGCAAATCACAGCCCATGGAATGCATGCAATAGCTGCCTCATCAAACCAGGATGCTGTGTAGAGATAACACGACACTACAACCATGTACTCGGTTACAACAATATAGGCAGCACTGTAATTACAATAATGACCTCCCAGAGCTATTGTGTCTTTAATTAAGCCTTTAAGAGCAGGCATTTGCCACATAATCCTAACTCACTGTAACCACTGCAGCATATCATCTACATTTTCACAAAGAATTACTGTGTCATATTTCTGTCAGAAAGATGAAAGGGAATATTTTAGCTCAAGTGGCATTTACAGAATGAAACCTTATGAAATAAGTGGCCCATAGATGTCCTTTTAACAGCACTTCAGACCAAGTGAATGCTTCTGTTCTCTTTCTTTCTCCTGCTACTCTGCTGCTTCCCAGAGTAAACTGGGAGAAAGCAGAGGCAGGAGGGGCTACACAGAGCCAATATCACACCTGATTACATGGATGATGAAGCTGTGACAACAGATTTTAACCACAATACGGCGTGCAGCAGCAAGGCCACAAACTTACAGTTTTCCAGCTTCATTTAACTCTTTACCACTCATCAAAAACAAACCAGCAAACAGTTCTTACTGGTGGCCCACCAACTCTGTCTTTCTTTGATTGGGAAAGCTTTCCTGAGATTCGTTTCTATCCAAAATTATTCTCAGCTAAAGTAATATACAGTGCAAAGGGGTGTTGTTATGTTATTTTCAACACCATTAACAAATTGTTAGGGGTATTATTTTTAATAATGGCTCTAATAATGAGGGATTCTTTCCAAAAACATGCATGTGGGTATGCAGAAGAGTTTGAAGGGTTTCTGTCTGTTGTCTGAATGGCACCACTGTTAACTCAGACACGGGGACACTGAGCAGCTCTGTCGGTTCTACTTGACTTTAACAGACTCAAAGGCACCAGAGATGAGAACAATTTTCTGCTGGTTTATTTGAGGGATTCTTATTCTAACTATGGAAACCTGACTCGGCCCAATCTCCACATCTTTTCAGCGTCTTCTTTGAGATGAGTATTTTCATCCCACTATACAATTTGCCTCCATCAACTCAAATACCATCCAAACAGTCGGATGAATGAGAAGAATTAAATCAAAAACTATGGAAGTTGTAGGGGAAGTTAAAAGTGATCATAAGCCCCTCGTGTATTTCTGTATCACCACAAAATCCTTCCAACACTGCCTTGCCATTGCACACCAGAGAAGAAACAAAACCAAGATTATTTTAAATTTTCTCCACAAACAAGGCAGGGTCTTTGAATCAACAGTCAGCACCAGTTTAAATCAAGCACTCTGATAACTGCAGCCTTTCCAAAAGCACCCACATCCCAGTATCCAACCAGACCTGGACATCTTCTCTGAACCTTCTATTCCTTCTCCAAGAAAGTATATTAAGTTAATTCCCTGGATGGCCAGTATAAAATACTGAAAACAAAGCAATGTTTATTTTGATATGCTACCTGAATGACATATTAAAAAAAAAATCTTTTTTACCTCTGGAAACATTAGTTTCTCTTCCGCAAAATCCTATTTTGTTATTGTCTTTCAGACCTTTGTCATGCTTGTTCTACCCTTTTTACCAGATCTTTCACGAGCCTGAAAAATACTCACTGCTCACATCACAGGATAGACATCAACTGCTGCCTGAAGTTTCTTTCTTTCTCCTTTCCTACCCTTTTTGCTGGAGTGTTAAAATCGTGTTACCTTCCCAAGCTGATCTCGACAATAATCCACAATGGATTACCAGAGCATGAGAGAAACTGCTGCTGAGTGGCTCTTTTCTGCCACTTCAGGTGTAAGTAATTCAACTATAGCAGGTACACAGAGGCACCCTCTTAGCAAATCCTAATCTCCTGCCCACACACCATGGGAGTCTAGTGAAGTAATCAAGGCTGACACTGACTGCTAAAAACTTGAACAAAAATCACTTTGCATTATAGCACTCGGTGCTTTATTCGTATTACAACCCAAATTTTGCACACACACACAATTGGAAAGTCTTACTGGTAAATACCTGTTGGCATGGTCAAACTACCTGTAGAAAAATAGGTGTTTGAGTGGTTAAAGGTGTTTGAAATGGTGTGGTTCTTTTCTGCCACTTCAAGAGTAATTGCTGTATCAGGTACACAAATGCAACCTCTTCTCTATGTAAGGAAGTAATTCAGGCTGTTCTAAGGCATTCAAAAGGTCTAAAAGAGTGGCCTACAGCCAGCATTGTCTGGTGGAGCATCATTCAAAAATGTTTATGGAAAAGTGGCTTCCTACTAGCAATAACAAAGATCTTTCATTTTGTGACTGGATTGAGGATGGGAAGGGAAATGACAATACCTTTTTAATTCTTTGGCATCTAACCAAATATCAAAATATAACTTCCAGTATTTCTGCTCAGGATAAGATCTTGTAGTACACTGAAACTATTCAGTTTCATTTTTTTATTACCTCCTTCTTCTGGGCAGATAATTTTGAAATTAAAACACTTCAAAACATCCAAAAGCTCAAAATAAAAAATACTGTGCATTTCTTTCAAAGAAAGGTATCTTTTCAACATTTCACAGTGCTTCTCTTTGTGTTTCTGCTGTTAAAGAATGATCCACCACCCCGTGAGGACACAGCAATGTGACAGACACATCTTAAATTACTTCCCTAAGGTGAGAGAAAGAAGATTCAGCCCTAATGAACCAGCCCTCTTGCCAACACTTTTGCATATCACCCTCAACCAGACCCTTCTCTCCAGGCTTGATGTGAAAAGGTCACTGGCCTTTTATCTGGAGAAGATAGACCCTGCAAAGTCCAACCACCTCTTCATTTCATTTGACACCAAAGCAACAACCTCTGCTTGGCCACTACAAGGCAGGCACCTCCAAATGCCTGATCACATTTCTTTCTGCTGCAACTTGACAGGCTCACAGTGTGAAGGATGTGTTAGAGCTCATTCCATTTGGAGAAGAACGCCTTTGACTGATGAAATTGTATCTCTGTCTCTCTTTAGAAAACGCACTAAGCAATTGGAAGTTCTTTGTGACGATTAGAATCGCATCCCAAAACTTGTCATGGATTTCAGCAAGCTTTGGATCGAGCACATCTATACCAAATGAGACCGTTTGGGTTTGATTTCTTGAAGGAATTTAGGTTTGAGTCTGCAAATGTTAAAACAGGTTCAGGCAGCAGTGCAATGTGACTGACATGCTCTCATACTTCCACACCTTAAGCAGCATGGATTTCCTCCCCCACACACAGACAGTTGCCCCCCTTTTTAGAACTTGTTTACAAAATATAGTAATATTTTATCAATAAAATTCTCATTTCCATGCAGGATAGATAATTTTTTTTAACACCACTGGACTGAATCAATCTTTCAGATACTATTTCTGATCAAGCTCTGAGACAGTTTATTTGAAAGTCATCCCTGGAGTGTGAAATGGGTATCTTTACAAAAATGCCTGAAATTCTATTCTCTCATTGCAAATAACCTTATCACAATAACTTAATATTACCTAGAAACATAAGGATTTGATGATTTTGGCGGGGGGGGTTGTTTGTAAAGATTTTTTCCCTACTATTTTGGGGAAAATATCACCAGGAATTCAGTTGGTGAAACCTTTCTGACCATAGAAGCGACTAACTCCTAAAGACAAAAGGAAAGCAAAACCCCAAATTAAGCATACGACTAGCACCAAGAAATTAACAGGAATATTCAAGTCCAAGCTCAGCATCAAGCCCAAGCCATCGTGGATGGGTAGAGGTGGATTTTTGCTGAGGAGAACACAAACCCTGTGCCCCGTGAAAGCCGTGCAGCTCACCAAGGGCAGCAGAAAAGGTGGGGAATGGTCCCCCACCCCCAGCCTTCAGTGGCACACATTGTTATACACAGAACTGCTCTTGTGGAGCCTGCAGTGAGCCAACTGGAAAGCAGACAGAAGCAGGTATACTGATACTACACCAGAACATATTGTCACTGCCAGAGCCAACGTACCGTCACCGAAGCCGCCAATTATCCCCAAGTCACTGATACGTTATTTTTTTTTAATCCCAGGGAACAATCTTTTGCTGGAGGCTTTTTCACACCCATGACTGAAGTATCCCTGGTGGCGTGTTGGCTAATTAAGAGCAAAATCCATCTCTTGATGAAATAACACTGCCACTGAAAGAGGTTTCTACAGTTAGAAAAGATAATGTTTAATCAGGCTAGGAGGAGCAGCAACCTAACACTTGCACTACGCATAGGAAAGAGGTCTAGAGCTAGCAATTAACAATGATGAAAAGGACAGTGATTTAAAGCATATTGCCATGACATTTTTATCAAAGTAAATGAGTTTGCTAGGCCCAGCGGCTGCATATGCTTATTGTCATTTAATGTTTGGATAGCAACACATCAGGCACCGAGTATCAGGAGGTGCCGAATTTAATAAGTCATTTTGACACTGGCGTGAAACGAACAAATCAGCATTCTGAGGAATGTGTTCACACTCCGAGCAGACAGGCAGACATCCTAAGCATGTGAGGTGACACCAATCAACAAAAAAAAAGGGAGGTGGGAAAGAAAGGGAGTGAGAGATGAAAGCCAGGAGAAGAAACAGGCAGCGATACTCCGATGAAAAACTAGTTTTGTCCTGTCTGCTGGTTCGCCTGGTTGGTGTCAACAAGGCAAATTTCTTTTCACTGAGGTTGAGAGATACACTGCATATCTTCCGTGGCACAAATCTCATGTATTATTTAAGCCCTACACGGATTATCTCAAATGAACTAAAATTAATGTCACGGAAATCTTTCAGGACTTTTCGTTGCTTTAGCGGCAATGCAGAATTCCTGCCACGTGCACGGTTAATCAGAGCTTGTTTTTTAGCACAACAAGGCTGGCTCTGCACATGTACTTTGAGAGCCTCTCAGACACACTTTCTCTCCCCGAAGCCCAGAGGAGTTGTGCCTGTGTGAGCAAACTAAGGCTCTGGCTTTTCATGACTTTCAAAGCCCTGGCAGCAGGTTTGATCCCAGCTCCACGGCCCTCTGCAGATTGGCTGCTCGCTCTGTCCCTCGCCTTCCAACCCTATTTATATTCTCTTTACCTCGGGGTATGTCTGTAGTGCAGAGGTACCTGAGTTAGCTACAGAACTCCCCGGCTCAGGTGCTGCTGAAGATGTGGTTGTGTGGAGCTGAGTGCAGAATAATTTACCCCCACTGTCCCTAATTCATTTAAAGTTACTTTAACTAGGCCTACCTGACAGACTCACTCCCCACCAACCCTGTCCCTGTCCTCACCTCTTCGCTCCCAAAGACTCAATATTTCACCACCAGCCTTTTCATTGGGCTTGTCTGCTTTTAAATTAAGATCCAAAACCTAAAAGAATTGTTGGTACAAATTCAACAATCCATTTGCAATTTGAGATTTATCTCAAATGGTGCCTTAACAGGGCTGACAAATTTCCTTTTCAGCTGGTCCTGAAGGCCTAAAAATAGACATAAAAAAAGTCTTGGAAGACAAATATCATCGCCTTGTCTTGCAAAGCATCAGAAAATACATTAGGATATGATAAAACAACTGTTATGATTAAGAAAAATGAGGCATTAAGGAATATAACCTAGAGCAGGAGCAGCATTAAGGAGATGTGGAAAGAGAAGAAAGAAGAGAGATGAAAGCATCCTATTCATGTTCTGTCAGTTTCCAATCCACACAAATGAGAATAAATCTACTTTCCTCACATATACTGTTTAGACTTACTCCCCTTCCCTATTTGGGCTCGTGATCTTCCCCACAAAAGATAAAAAGTTCGAGTTGACTGTCAGGTAAATGCATTAACAAAGCAAGAAAGGAAAAATAAGATATCATTGATACTGGAACCAAGTAATTCTATCAACCTGTGTAACCCACATTTGATGGGGAATCCTCTGAAAAATAAGGACAGTTGCTGTTTTTCTGGGCTGATGGGAGGTCTCAAGAGAATAGTGTCAGCTTTGCAACATCAAGTAAAAAAGAGGCTGAGGTGATCTCCTTACTTCTTAGAGGAACTCCCCATCCACAGACACTGTGCACCTAATCCACTCACAGATTACATCAAAAAGCTGGTGGTTATCCAGCTTTTATCCCTTCCCCAAAAAGCAGTGAACATAACAAACTATCTCCAGCACTGAAGCAGCAGATAAACATTTCAGCCATGAGCTGCAAGAGTTGGTGTTCCCTACCCTAGGGAGACAGAGGGCACAGCACTTTCCACTTCAGCAGGGTCATGCTCCCAAAATTACACACAAGTGGGGCAGAGGCTGGGAGGCATTTCACAGGCCTGAGGCTTTGGAATTCACCAGGATCTCTCTGGCAGCACGTGACGACTCTGGGTTAATAAAGTTAAAAGCGTGTTATATTGCTTGTTAAACTTTTCAATAAGGACTGAAACAAGAGCAAGAGGGGCTCTGGGACCACAAAAATCCTAGTAACAGGAAGAAGTGTATACAATGCTGGACAGGCAGCAAGGAACACGCAGCTGTGAAAGACCAGGGGAGCAGGATTATTGAACGTGCAAGTCCTGCAAGTGTATCTGGGCCATCCAGAAGACAGAGGGGAGCACTGGTGCTCAGCCAGGTATGAGAATCTTCTCATGGCCCACAACACATCCCCCTCCTAGGATTTAGTTGGCTAAGCAAACTGTTCAGCTGGCTGAGTTCAAGATCACCTCTGTCACTGATAAGAGCTGCTGTGAAGAAAGCCAGAAGCCAGGACCTGCCCCTCATTTCCCTTGGGAACCATTTTTGAGCTGAAGCTTTACCACAAGTCCCCACTGTGGTAAACTGTGAGGGAGCAGCGAGGGCAGGGGGCTCTGCAAGGCCCAGGAGGCTGGGAACAAAGGGGAACAAAGAGGGTTAAGAAAGAAGATTCCAGCACTGACCTCACCAACACAGAGCTGGGGCAGAAACTGGCAGGTCCAGGTCAAGATGAGGGCAAGAGGCAGCGATCAGCCGGACATAGTGCAGTGATCACACAGCAAATCTGCAGTGCTGGGGCACCTCTGATGCCAAGGAATGCCAGGCAGCAGCCCTGGGTCTGGCTCAGAGCTGTGTCAGTGCAAGATCACTGCAGATGCAGCTGCTGGAAGGCTGTGATGGAGCAGGGGTAGGGCCAGCAGTGAAACCTCAGGAAAGAAGGAGCAGGCCATCACTTGCAGCTTTCTTCACAAGAGCTCTAATCAGTGAAGGAGCTGACCTTGGACTGTGCTGGCTAAATCTAACCTAGCCAGATGATCTTCTACAAGAGGCTTGTGCCCAGGTCTGACAGCTTTGATGGCTCAGGCCCTGCATCAGTTTTTTCTCATTGCTGTTCACAGGAAAGAATAGGAGACAGAAAAGAGGGAATTATGGACCAGCCTGCCCACTCCACTGCTACTCAGTGTAAACCCCAGCAAGACCGAAGCAAAAGAAAAGAAAAATTGCTGAAGGCAAAACCAATGACTGTTACAGCTAAGCTTAAAGGTCACATATCAGCTGAGGAAAGTGAGTTCTCAAACCTCTGAAATGCAGTCTCTTCTCTGCGACCACAGGTTGCAAATATATCCTAATTTCCCTTAGTGTTCAGGAGCCAGCTCATCTACATCCTAAGTCACTGCAGGAAGAGGAAGAGGCAAAAGGCAGAGAGAAAGTTTCTAAGACTTACATATCCTCCATTCTTGTTTAACTTTAGGGGGCAGGGAGAGAACTAACTGTGGATCCATCAGTTTGTCCTTTCATCCTTCATGGAGAAGGTACATCCAAACATCAGACCAACACCACACCTGTCTTCAGGAGGCAGCAGCTTGCACAGCCCAATTTCAAATTGCTTGCATCCCCTGGAATGTGTAAAAGGTCCAATAAAATTTTTACTATCTGAAACTATAATAGACTTTTCCCTCTTGGTTTTTTTCCTTCTCACACTCTCTCCTTAGATCTCACAGTTCAATGTGTGGGCAGCAGAGCATTTTGCCACACAGTTGCCACACTGCAAATAAATATTAGGCAGCAAAATCATATCAGCCCAAGATGAAAAGATGCCTCGAAGTCCTTCATATTTAGCTAATATATTTTCCTTCCATTTATTTATGCTGGCACTAACTCCATGCCCAAGAGGGCAGTGCAGCTCTGGCAGTGTGATGGGAAGCTTCTTGGTTACCTGCCAGACACAGCCTGAACACCACACAGAGCCCTCCTGACCTTGCAGAAGAGTTTTTTTCCTCCCTGTTCTCTCAGCTGATGCCGCTGAGCTTTAAATTCAACACTGTCCCTATGCCTGCATCACCAGAGCTACATTTAGGTCATGCTGGGACTAAATGCTTCAAAAGAGACCTATGACAAGTTTAAGTAGGCATCTTCCATTTGGGAAGGAACACAGTGATATCCCTTTGCTTCCAGATTAAAATTAAATAGAAGCGATACCAGAAACACTTTCCAAAAGACTTGTGGAGTCTGCAAACGCCTCTACTTTTGTTCTGTGTGCAGTAACCCATTTCGTGCCTCCTTTTTTTAAAACACTGGCTCTGCTCTACTCCTACATAGTTTGTTGTTATGTTGCCTCATTCCAGTCGTGTTGCACCTGCTAAATAAGCTCTAAATCAGGGACACCACCCAGAGAGTTCAAGCTAAATAGGAACAGGAGAACTGGGCCTCAAGGGAGGTTTACCCTCTGCATCTTCAAGCCCAAACAGCTCTATCTTGTCATTCTTTCAATTTGAGGTGGTGGAGCAACCAGGATATTAAAGCACATCAGGAGATGCCCAAGCGTGTCTGATATTTTTGCCTTCTTTTTCCCCTTGGCCTACCATTAAAAAAATAAAAAAAAATCAATAACAGTTTCTCTGTGATTGGAAAAAAAAAATACTTGCATGATCCAAATGCTGAAACCAGTGACAAGTGAGCCATGTCAGGGAGTTTGTTTTACTTAAACAGGTATCACAGATGGAACAGAGAGTGGCTTCCACTTTTAAAAAGAATAATTCAAAATCAGTAACAGAGCCACTGAATTATGAAGCCGAAATATATAATTCTTTGCGTGTATCAGGTATTGTATCATAAAGAGCAAGTTAAAAAAAGTGGCTTTTTGCAGTATCTATTAGAGGTAAGAATGCTTCACTTCTTCCCACTGAAATAGGCTGGGACCTGTCCCGTGTTCTTGAATTTTTCTATTGGTTTAACTTTGCTCTTTCATTTAAAATATCTTTGTTTTCATGGATATTTCATGCTGGCTGAGGAAGCTATATGATAGGAAATTACATTTTAATGATGAGTGCACGAAACAAAAACTTCATATGGCAACAGAAAGGCCAGAACTCCGAGCGGAGAAAGCCAGCATCCCACACAGCTGCTTTTTGGGTTCTAAAAAAGGATCCAAGTTAATGTTGTACTAATTATACCCAGGTGTAGAACGAGAGCTGGTTTTCATTTCTTTTCAATTCAAACCACGGGACTGGTTTCCAGCCTAGATTAATATGTCCAGGGGTCCTTTAAGGGGTGTGGTTTAATTTGCATCTGGCTTCAGTTTCAGGGTTCCCAGCAGCGGCACTTCCCTGAACTCTTATCAAATTAATTGGGCACTCATGCATAACTTAATTGGGCACTCATGCAAAAATTAATTGGGCATGCAAGCGTGAAGGAATTGGGTTCTCATGCACGAATCGATTGGGCACCGATGCATGAATTAACCGGGCGTGCAAGCAGGAGCTAATTGTGTGCTCAAGCAAGAGCTGATGGGGCACTCAGGCATGATCTCATCAGGCACTCATGCATGAACAAGTTGGGCTTGCACATGTGAATGCAGGAAAAGCATTCTGCCATTTCTGCCCTCTGTATTCTGTGAAAAGCGCACAGGAACCGTGTCTGCCCGTTAAAAACGCTACTTTCAACACCATCAAAATCTTAACATACACTAATTACAAATTCTACTCTTAGACAGGAGGAATGAGCCCTGTGTGGTGCACACTTTGCCCAGCACGGCACTACAAGCCCTGCTCATAAAGAACAAGAGCCTCCCTTTTGCTCCGAGAGCTTGTTAACACTTTTTTTAGCAGGCTTCTTTTATTTTAAAATAAGAGACTTTCAGCTCAGCTCCCTGCGTCTGCCACGTGCTTCTGGAGTCTCTGGAGATCTGTTTGGAGGATGCAGCCAGTCCTTCCACACCCCACAGCACAGCAGCTCTCCTGGAGTTTCCCAGGCACGCAGACTCTCCGTGGATGGCATTCCTGAATCCCTGGCTGTAAGCCCCTGGGGCAGGGGCTCAAAGCTGACCCCATCCTATCCTGTCCCAGCCACCTTCCCATCCCTCGGGACCTTGTTCCACTAGCTTTGAACTCTCCATTTCTAACCTGCTTGCACACTGTTTGCACCTACCCCTCCAGACACGAAGGACATGCCACAGTACCCCAAATTTCCAATATCACAGTCAATGCTCCTTCCTAGGTCTCGAACTCAAATTATTGCAGTCCCAGGTCATGTCAGACTTGGGTGCTGCCCACATTCCCCACTAATCACTGTAGTGCACAAAACCACCTCTACTGGGGGAACCATTTTTAGGAGGTTGACACATATTACTTTCTAATCAGCCTCGAGCATTGAGGGAGAATAAAATACAAGAAATTAAGCACCTAAGAAAGCACCTTTTCTCCCCCTTTCCTAGACTCAGGTTAAACACACCTTCCTAAACTCAGCTCCTCTTACTTGCACTACAAGTTACACTTGGTTTGCACCAATCACCTCATTGATCCAGTGGGCAATGCAGGGAGTTGGGGTTGGGTACACAGAAGTTTCTACTGTCTGCCACTCCTTCATGTGCCTTGCTAGGTGTCTTCCACCCCTCTGGCTTCCCAGTGTCACTCTGCTGGCAGAGGTCACCCATGGCCACACTCAAAGTCTCCTTGGCCTGTTGTAGGTCATCTTTGGGCTGCAGTGATCCCCAGGGTATGGAGCATCCTCTTTCACACGTGTCTTCTCTGCCATCTTCCCGATCATTTGTCTCCTCCAGCATCTCCACGTGCTGTCTGCACTGTTGGGGGCATTTTGGGACAGCATTTCAGCTTCAGAGCCAGCTGCCACCTGCACAGGGCAGCTCATGGCCACCTCCCACGCTGACTGTGCCGGAACCCCTGGATGCCAAACCCCACCAGGTGTGGCCAGAGCAGCACTGGGGAGACCTCATGGTACACTTGGGGGATGAACTCATCGGGTGCCCATGCATGTACTAATTGAGCATTCATGCGTGAGTAAATTGGGTGCTCATCCAGATCTAATTGGACTCTCAAGTGTGACTTGATTGGGCTCTCAAGCGTGAACTAATTGGGCGCTCATGCGTGAACTATTTGAGCAATAAAATCGTGCACTAATTGGGCGCCCATGCGTGAAGGAATTGTGTGATCGGGCGTGAACTAATAGGGTGATCATGCACGAGTTAATTAGGAACCCACGCCATGCATGGACTAAACTGGCACTCGTGCAGGAGCTCGTTAGGTGCCCATGCACAAACAAAGTAAACCCTACAGTTTAATCTCAATGCCTTCCACCCCTTGCCTCAGCAGCACACACATTGAAGAGATGTTTCAACACACAAACATTACTATCTCTACTTTCAACATTTTCACAGTCTTAATATGCAGCAGTTATGGTCCTTCCTCCCTGCAGAACAGAGAGCTGGGATTAGCATTGCAGCGATGCTCTTTACAATCCTGTCCCTCGCCCCACAAATCATATCATAGAAACATTTAGGTTGAAAAAGATGCTTAAAAGCATTGAGTCCAACCATTCACCTAACACCACCAAGTCCACCACTCAACCACGTCCTTAAGTGCCATTCCTACATAGTCAGAACACCTTATCCATCACAAACTCTACCCTTTATGATGGTAGAGCAGACTGGGATGGTAAGGCATTAATGTCATAACCAAGTGCATATGCACTTAGTAAAATTCTAACCCCATCCCAGGGAGCCACATAAGAGGGGTTATCATCATCATCACCACCACAGTCTGAATTTTCATTCAGAAACTATTCCAAGCTCTACCCCTTGAGCTGGTGGACTAGATTATTGGGGTCGACCTTACCACAGTCTGACTGCAGCCACTCTCCACAAACTTCAAGCCCCACCCCTATGGGATGTAGGGATTACACTCAGCCTGAACAAGTATTCTCATGCCCCTCAGGGCACACATTGCAGGGGGCACTGCACTGATGCATGAGCATCCCATGAAGTCACACTGGGATGCCCAGCTAGTTCCTGCTTGGGTTCAACGAGCTCGTGCATGAGCACCCAATCAATACATGCATGAGTGCTCATCTAGTTTATGCATGGGCACCCAAATAATTCACACCTGAGTGATCTAATCAGTTCATCTTCAAGCATCCAATGAACAAAAACGTGGGTGCACAATTAATTCACACCCAAGTGCCAAATTAATTCATGCCAGACCACCAAAGTTCATGCATGAGCGCCCAGTTAGTTCATGCATGAGTGTCCTGCGGATTGATGCTCGATCATCCAATTAATCCCTGCATGGAGGCACAATTAATTCACGCCTGAGCACCCAATTAGCTCACACATGGGCATCCAATTGGCTCAGGATGCCCCATTTGCTCACGCAAGGCTGCACATTCAGGTCACACATGATCACTGAACTCATGCACGAGAACCTGACCATTTCATGCATGATGGCACAGCTCACAAGCACCAAATTTTCTCCTGCATGAGCACTCAGCTGGCACTTGCATGAGTGCCTGATGATCTCATGAGTGACACACGTGGCAGTCTTCAACAGGGACATCAACTGCTCCGTGCAGGTGGCAGCTGCCTCTACAGCTGATGTAATTGTCCATGGCATCCCAAAAGGAGCACACAGTGCCCCATCACACAGTTATTTACAAGAGGAAGAGACACGTGGAGGGAGAGGTGCCAGAGGAGTCACACGATGGGAAACACAACAGACGAAGATGAAGTGGGGCAGAACGCCCATCAAAACTGAAAGTTCAGGAATTGCAGACAGAGGGAAAACAGAAGGCTCATTTAATGTTGCTCAGGATGTGGAGCAATGTCCAGAAGAGTTGAGCCATTTGGTATACCATTTTATTGCCCAGGTTGAGAAATACCCGTGTTCCATCAAGAAAATACTTTTCACCACGCATTTTACATCTGGAAAAAAGCCCTGCAGCTATTTGAGACATGAACCTATTGGTACCTCCAACAGTGGTGGTGATCTTTACTTCTATTGTTGTCATCATCTGCTCTGTAAGCTAGAGCATAGTAAACAAATCAAAGAAAACTCTAGTATTCTTAGTTTTGTGTTTTGCAAGAAAAAGGTATGAAATGTGTAGCAAGCGCTCAGCATATGCTAACCCAAATAAACCTGCAGTCCACGGGGGCAAGGGGTGGCATATGTAATACACACATATTCAAAATGCTGGGACTTGGTTACATTTGTTGCAGGAACAGGGAATGAAGTCTTGAAAAGCATGAATTCAGACTGTTGTAAAATTAATCCATACAGTTTAGCCCACTGGGATGAGGGCTGAAATTGGTGAAGAGCACATATATTCAGACCGTGATGAAGTCGACACACACCCTTTCCTATTTATCTTCCCAACCCTAAAGATCGTGTTCAGGTACCTTCAAACTCTATTTCTGATGCACTTACTCGTTGTTCACACCTGCTACACCCCCAAGAGATAACAGCTGAAACATTTATAGCCCAAATGTCCAGTAGCACACTTCCTGTTGCTAGCTGGCCTTCACTAGGGGGATCTTTACTTAAGTTACTGCAAATTAATTCAAATTTCTAATCGTTGACTTAAGTAATGAGAAAGAAGAAAGCCTTGTTGTTAAACCTTTAACAGCCTTAAACTTTCCTCCTCAATTCCCAGTTTAAGCTTCCTTAGCTTTCACCACAGTCCACACACAGTCCATCCCAACCTCTCTGGTGATGGGCAGTGCACGAGGGTTGTGTTGTGTGCACAATTATTTTGCCATTTCTCTCCATCTTTCACTGGGTTTCTCCCACACCTTGTGAACCCCAGACTTCCAGCCCTAGCATGGCCTGGATGAAGGGCAACATATCATTCCTGTTCTAAGGACACAACTAAGTGATTTTTTTTTTCTTTTTTTCAACCAGTGAAAACTACAGTTAATATCCTTCACTCTCTTTTCGGAGCAATTATACAGAAAGCCTTGCAAATGTTCGCAGTATTCACAGCAATATAAAAGGTCAAGGCTTCAAGAACACGTGCAGTGTTAAAGAATAATGTTCTGTTCTTAAGGAACAGTGCAAAACCAAGTGTGGTTTGGTGCAATATTCACCACACTGCGTGAAACAAAACAAAACAACAACAAAAAAAATCAAAAAGAAATCCTGAGATTGTCAAGCACATCTCAGTACCTCCAAGACTACTCCTACACCACTCTTGCCACATAAAGCATTCAGCAGTGCAACCTGTCTGCCTGTACCAGAATGATAACTCCTTTGCAACAGGCAGCCTGGATTGTATTTGAAAGACTGGCCCATTTACTGCATGCTTCTGCCAAGATATATCTTAACTTGCAGCTGACTTTGAAAAGCAAACCACTTAGCAATTCATAATATGATTTCTAATCTCTAAAATCCCACACTACAGACTAAAGGCAGGAGGCTTAGGCCTTGAAATGCCAAAGTGTTAAAGAGTTGCATTGACAGAAACAGCATTTGTTTTGAAAAGTCTTCAAGAGTATTGATACCAGATCAGGGCCCATCAGGGTCTGTCAGCTGAAAGTCACTTCTCATGTTCCTGTCTGTGTTGACTGGTATTCCTGCTAAGATGTCTCTCAAGCTATGCAAAGTCAGGAGGGAAAAAGCTGTAAACTGATCAGAGTGAAAAATAAACCTGCTTTGTGGCTAGGTGTTACCAGCACAGAACAGCTGGAATTTGTGGCCATGGTGGAGGTAAAAGTACTACTGTGTGAGCTTAGGGCTGTCACACTCCCAGAGCCCTCTCCATCAGGAAAGGGATGAGTATTTCCCGACAGACAGGAGAATATCTACCAGTCAAAGGTTTGCCAAAAAGCATCTTGTGAGTCTGAAAGGAATGACACTTCACATTGTTGAGATTTAAACCCTGTAAGCTCCATTTCCTGTCCAAATATGTACAAATGAGTTTAACATGGCTGTCTACAATGGCAGATAATCCTAATTTATCTCAGCTGGCATCCCTGTGTTTAAGGGAGCCTCCAGAAGATATCTACAGGCAAGAACCAAAAACGAACAGAGGAAAAATGGGAACTACTCTTCATGTACTATTACATCCTCTTCACCTCGCAACATAACATAAATTGGGCTGAAAAATGAGAACTATTCTTCATGTACTATTGTATCCTTTTCACCTTGAAACATAACCAGGACTGACAAAGAAGAGGGATGGGCAGTCTGGGCATAGATTTAGAGGCGTGCTGCCTCAGTGGCCCCATGGAGAGGAGACTGCCCCTTCTTCCACCAGCCAAAAAACATGGTGCCACCCCACCAAAAAACAAGATGACACCCCAAGGCTGTCAAACTACCCGAAAATGTTACCAGGGGCCCCTCCACTCCACGCAGAGCAGTGTCCCCACACTGCAGCAATGTGTAGGCACATGGAGGATTTACGTGGCCGAGGAGCCTCCCGTGCTCTGGGCAACCACTCTGGGCCATTTGGCTTCACCACACACATCTACCTCATTCCCCAGTCCCAAAATCATTGTGGAAAGCACATAAACACCATATCACAAGAGCCTGGTGTTTAGATGCACTCTCATTCCCTACCTCAATCCAAATTTTGCATTCTGCTACAGGCTGACAAGATAATTGTTAGGTAATTACACTGTCTTCATTTCCAAGTGCAGCAAAGATACAGCAAGCAAGAGAATGTACTGGCATGATAAAAATCGCATGTTTTCCTGCTTTTCAAAAGTTATCCAGCTGGCCTGTACATAACCAAATAAGTAGCAGGCTTAAAGGAAGCACTGGCTGGAGAATTCTTCAAAGCTCTGAAGAACATCTGAATCTGCCATGAGAACCTAACAATGTATGTGCAATGCTACAACTTACAGGTCTAAATAGATGAGAAGTAACAGGGGCATGCATATATATTCTATTCTTTGGGCCAAGCTTTGGATGATCTCAGTTTATGAACCTTACCAGCAATCAGTCCAGAATATCCGGAGAACACTCCAGCTCCATCGATTGAGATGTTCCAAAGTTTATTTTATTTTGCACCAGGGCATCTGCAGCTTTTCACCAATCTTCAGATACTTCCTCCATAAGGCAGTAAGTGCCAGAAGAGAGCTATCTGGAGAATCTTATCAGCTGAAGGGCTGAAAAGAGCATTGTGAGTGGACCAGACAATTTCGGAATGCCTTTATTTTAAACAAAGGACTGTTGATACAGGACTCTAACCAAAACTCAACAAGGAGGAAAGTTAAACTAAAAAGCCTGGCTGTATATTGCTGCCCCATAATTTGAACTTCAAGAGCTTTGAAAAATAAACTAAGATTCTTGGAGGAAATAGACGAAAAGTTGCAGCAGCGGATGATTTTAGCAGTAACAGGATCCTTTTACTGACAGAGGAAGGATTTTTGGGACATTTCCCCAAAACCAGGAAGAGTACAGAACCTCACCTCATCTGCATAAGGGTTGATACCTTGGGAAGGCTGACCTGAAATAGAGACTGGACAGAGCCAGAGAATAAAGTAGGGATTTATTGAAAGGCCTCCAGGATCCACCTTGGGCAGGACAGGGCCTGGCCAGGGCTACACCCAGGATGGATCCAAAATGGTCACAAAATGGTCACGAAGTCTTACATTTTTTATAAGTTTTGGCCCATTTGCATATTGGGGTTTAGTTGTCCAGTTCCAGCTTTAGGTTTTGAGCTCCCATCCTTCTTGTTCTTCCCTTCAGCCCACCCTTGTTTGTGCTTTTGGGCCTGAAATTTGTCCTTGGTCTTGAGCAGGAAAAGGATTTGTTTTGTCTCCCTACTCTGTGAAGAGAGCTCACAGCACTTAATGAGGATCAGAACTGCATCCCTAGGATGCACAAAATCTGAAAACATGACAGCTAAAACTTAAGGCATTATGGTGGTGCCATTTTCTCAGCCTGCTTGGTACCACAGCCCAAGAGCACCTCTGAATTTCGGTGACACAGGTAAAACTGCTGCTGTGTTCAGATAACCCAGGGAAAGGCCAAGGGAGGTCCAAACCCATGGCTGAGATGAATCAGCCAGCTCCCTCAGAGTTAGAAGAGTTCATCCAGCTTAAGACTGAGCCCTGTTTATACATTGTTTTCCTCTTCAGAGGAGCCATCCCAGAAATGCTCCTGAGGTTGCCTTGCTAAAGCAAGCTTGATGAACCTTGCTATTCATCACAACAAGAACATCTGAACGCCGCAGTCCCCAGTAAATCAAAACATGCCAGGATGTCTGTAATTCTTAATCAGCACTCTTGAATTCACACTCTCCTCAAACACCCTTAGAAAAACAACAGAGTGGACGCCAATTTCCCTACTGGTGCAAACGAGTGAATTTCCACTGAAATGGAGAAGCTTGAGCCAATTTAAACAAGCTAAAAATTCGGATCTTGTGCTGATTCTGCTCTGGCTCAGAGTGGTTTTGAGATCAGGCAGAGTTTTTGCAGGATGAGTAACAATGAAGCAGTGACCTCCTAAAGCAGCTTTCATGCAGAGGTTTGCAGTCCTTGGCAAAGGAGAGCTCAATACCTACAGGTTTTAATGCAGGCAAAGGAAGAAGTGATTTGTTCGAGTCTCCTGGCAAAACAACAGCCAAACGAGGACATGCCCAAGCCCTGGAGAGCAGGCTTCAAGGTGCCTGTTTCACAATTATGTTTAACCAAATAGCTTTTCAATGAGGGACTTGAAAATGAGGAACCTTTTCATTTTTATTTTTTTTAATATTGCTGAAAACCACAGCTACCACACTGAGACACATTTCTGAGCTTTAAAAAAAGGCTGCTTTCAACATTCCTAATTTTCACTGCTTATAAGCCATGACTTTACAGAATGATTTTATTTTTTTTCCTGTGTAGTTGAATATGCCCTGTATCTAGAAGGTAATTTTGGCTTTAATCTGCTCTAAATGCTAGAATGTTGGACAAGTGAAGCATTTGATGGTGATGATAATGAGGAGGCCATTAAAGGTAATTTTTAAAAAGTTAATGAGCTCTCACCAAGGGACCGACACGTACTGTAATGAAAAATGTTTGCATAAAGAATATAGCTTTCTTGCTATTTATTTTACTTTATAGAGAACCTATAAAACTTTTTAATATGCCTTCAATTAATCCAGCAGTTTAGATGATGCTTGAGCTTTATTTTCATTCCTGCTTTGCCATAGTAGGTTACAGAAATTTAGTTTCCTAAGGAAAGCAACTGATCTCTCAATTAATCACTCTCTTTTACCACCATAGTCACTATTGAATGTCCAGGGATTCAATTTTTTTTTTTCCCCCCACTGCCTAATTAAGGGAACTCAGCAACAAAGTGATTTAGTGATAATGACTCCTGCCATTTCTTTAGCTGTGTGGTCACCGTTAGCCACTATTTGAATTTACCAGCATAAATAAAGCCCTTCAGTGACTAAACAAAGTTAAAGCAGCAATAAATTAAGCTTGCCATGTACACTTGGTCGAACCTTCAGCCAACATAAATACAAGCAGCCTTTCGCTGTGATTTGCTTGCTACAATGACATCACACATTTCCAAACAGAACATGAAGACCACGGCCACAAAAGCTAACACAATTCCCTGACGTGAGTCAAGTTACAACAATCTAGAGTTTGTTGCACTGGCTGTTCAGTTTCTGGCTTCCACGCCGCGTGCTCTCGTGTGACCACATTATAAAATAATCTATATGGTGATCTCAATTTTGCATTTTCTGCATGATTACATTTTGGCAAGGGGACTCCCCCATGTCATCGCTCGCTGCAGGAATGCTTTGAAAGTTACTGAAAAGTCAGAATTTGCCAGCACAGAGTCAAATCAAACCTTCTCCTCCTGAACTGGACCCTAAAAAGAATAAAGGCTACAAAGGGCTGTGTCCAGAAACTGAGAGAAGGGCAAAAATCAGGGGTGGAGCTAACCAGAGCTAAACCTACCTAGGGCTGGTAAAAAGGGGTTCTGCCTCTTCACATGACAAAGTTTTTAGGTCATGAAGAGTCATGCTCTTGTATTTGTTCTTTACTACAACCTCTTCACTAAGCAGAGCAAAACAATTAACCCTCTCAATGCAAGAAAGAATCAAATAAATTATAGCATCACAGACATATTATTGTGCCATAAATTAACAAAGTATGAGAGGGAATACCTCTCTGAGCAAGCGTGCGTGACAAAGGATTAAAAATGGAGAAAACTTAATAACTAACTGGTTATAACTTTGTGGTGTAAAAAGCCACATGAAGATGCTAATAAGAACATTTTGCCTCAACCGGTCTTGTGCTGAGCTGTATAATTTTATGTCACTTTTTATTTATGTGTTCATCATGAAAATCTTGTTGAAAGAGAAGCGCTAGAAAAACTGGGTGAGCCTAGTCTTCACAACAGATAATACTTTTACAGTATTTTAAAATTAATAGACAGAGCGAAGTGACTCATATATCAGATTTTCTCTATTCCTTCTTTATTCTCCTAAGCCTACGCTGAGTAATAATTCTTGCCTACTAAATCACGACATATTAAGGATGCAAAAGATTTCACATTGGTTTTCTCCCCTTCCTCTCTTTTTATTTCTTATTAATTCCTTTTGAAAGATCTGTAAAGGGCTGAAATATCATCCAGGCCTCTATGAAGCCAATCAGCACAATGCTTATTAGGCACAAAAGAGAAGATGTGATCTATTTTTAATTAAGCCATCTTTGAACAATGCAACATAAAGAACCTGGCTTTTGAATTGCAAGGCAATCAGTGAATGGATGGTGAGTGAATTAAAAGTAAACAGGAGAAAGAATCCTGATACAGGGAAGGTTCAGAGAAGATTTACGAAAAAAAAAAACAAACACAAATTTTCTCAAGGAAAGAAAAAAAATAATGAAGATTTTCTTATTATAATTTTGAGGGTGCATTTCATTCCCTATTTTGACTCACTTTTCAAAGCCACATCAGGTTGGTTGTAGAAACAATTTGTTAGCAAATACATACATGGTTTGCCTCTGCCTGGAACATTAGAAACTGCAACATATATACAACACTTACTGATGTTTAAGTATCAATCAGATTGTGTATTATTTGAGCAGAGTACACATTCAAGTCCACTTTACACCATTATGGAATAGACTAAACAAACCTGACCTCAGGGGTGACCTTCATAGGATCCCTAAAGATTGCAAATGTATAGTAGGCAGTCACCATGAGACTTTTACAGCCTGGTAATGGCATGCAAATGACACTCTGTCTCTGTAAGGCAGCCAAATTCTGGGCTTGTATATGAGACTAATTTCCTGAAGAATTTGGGGAAAATGTGATACTTTTCCTTTTATGTATGAAGTTCACATCTCTCTTCCTTTTAGCAGAGGACTTCAGGGAAAGCACTCACGAGCTTATGGCCGAGCCGTACTGTTCCCTGTAGCAGCACCTCTCCAAAACCTGCCCTCTGTAGGCAGGGTGGCCATGGGGACACAGAGAACCCAGTGTTCCAAGCCCCATTTCCATACCCAAAGACACCTCATGGAGCTATCTGTGCCAAGCATTCTCCTCCAGAGCCCAACTTCGGGCAGGAGACAAGGAGAGATGCTCTGAATTGCCCTGTGGATGATCCATTCTCCCTCTCCTTCATACAGGATACATGGGAAACCAGATATGGTTGGCTCCTTAAAAATCAGAAAATAGGAATCCTACTCATAGCCTGCAGGGCTGACTTTTTTTTTTCTTTTTCCCCCAAACTGAATATACAGAATGGAATGTCTTGAGCTGGAGGGGACCTTTAGAGGTCACCCAGTCCAGACTCCCTGCCAACTTTCACTGAATCAGTCTGGAGATGGCCCCGCTCAATGAAGTTGTCACTGAGCTATCGGTGGGAAGCATTCTCCAGATCGCAGCTTCGGGCAGGAGACAAGGAGAGATGCTCTGAATTGCCCTGTGGATGATCCATCCATTCTCCCTCTCCTTTATACAGGATACATGGAAAACCTGATATGGTTGGCTCCTTAAAAATCAGTAAATATGAATCCTACTCATAGCCTTCAGGGCTGATTTATTTATATATATATTTTTTATTTTTTTTTCCTAGTTGAATATACAGAATGGAATGTCTTGAGCTGGAGCTTTAGAGGTCACCCAGTCCAAACTCCCTGCCATCTTCCACTCAATCAGCTTGCAGATAGCTCAGCTCAAATGAAGTTGTCTGGTGGGTCTCATGGCAGTGAAATGGGTGAAGGCTTAGCTGCTGTTTGCAGCACCACTGGGGATTAGGCCAATTTTCACCACAGCAGCCACACCTACACGTCACGGACGTGAGTTCCTTGTCCACACAGTTCATACCTCTCTTGGCACTCTCAGCACTGTGCCTGTGTTATTCCAGTTTTGCTTCACGGCTTCCACTGCAGCTGTGTGTACACTTGCCATAAATCAGCTTATCTGCTCCCACTGAAGCTCTTTAGCAGAGGAAAAGAGACAAGGAGGGAAAGGTAAATGTGTCTTCCATAGGCCTTTGTATTTCTATGTACACTGGCTAGTAAAGCACCAGGATCATCCTGGCAAAACACAGAGGAACCCACTGGTGGTTCCAGCCTGGGCTCTGAAGAAACAATCCACTCTTGTCGTGCTGAGTAGCAGCTCCCAAAGGACAGCCTGCCATGGCCACACTCCCTCATTCTGTTTTTATGAGAGCTCACAGATGGACATCTGTTTTAAGACATTCTTGTGACCACAGGGACTCAGGAGGACTTTTTTTTTCCTCCTTGCCTGGCCATAAGACTTGTGCTGGCCCCCCTAACATTACCCGTGTGTTGCCACAGTGCACTCCATGCACAGACACATCATGGATTGCTAAAAGTGAAATCTGAATCACTGAATCACAGAATAAGCTGAGATGGAAGGGAACCAAAGAGGAGGGCAGCAGCCCCACTTCTTTGCACCAGTTTTCAAGGACTGCCTCCACCTGACCTTCCCTGTCATGAGACCCAGGTTACTACCTGGAGACAGGACTGCACAAAGGCTCACAGCAATTTATTATCTGGCCCAAGAGGTGAGGATTCCTCCATTGGCATTAAATGGAGAGACTCAGAAACCCTGCCAAATATACCAAAGGAGTGTTGATTTAACATACCTGCTCTGTGGGGCACTTAGGCAGACACTGAGCTTCATTTGGAATGTGCAACTATCTTCTCCTACGTGCTGCTGCTTGAGGTTAACCTCACATGAGGACTACACGAGGGCTGCAGGGAGGAAATGTGTTGGGCTCCTGTGCTTTGTAACAAAATAGATTGAGGGAGATTTCATCACTTTCAAGACCCACTCGAGTCATTTCTTCCTTTCCCCTTCCCAGAATCACACTGTTAGTAAACGCTTTTCTTCCAATATATAACATTACAAATCTATGTGTATTTTCCTTTCCTCTGCAGTTCCGGCCTCTTCTGGGGAATTAAGTTATGCATACTGCATGAAAATAGGACCACAGGCTGGGCCCCTACAAGCTGCTAATTGAAAACCTTGTCAGAAGTAGGAGGAAGTGGCAAGAAACTTGGCAGGCCCTCCTGCTTTTCATGCTGTACTTAGCTCTGGGTACTTATGAATGGCAGCTCTGCAGTGCTTTGCAGAGGTTTACAAGTTGTGCCAGTGCTGTCTCTGCAATTACAGAACAACACGTTCTTCTCCACGAGCTGAGAGAAGAGAAAAGAGCATTTATATTCAGAAAGCCACATCCTGTGTTTTTTTCGTGCAGGTAATGCTGCTGTTGAAATGGAAGTGAAGAAGACAGCAGACAAGACTTCACATCGAACTTATTAAACATGAGTGGCTACCAGCTACAGAAAAAGCTGAGGAGGCAATATTATGCTTTGAATAATAATTAAAAAAAATATATACATGTGCTAGACTCCTGGCAAAGGTGATCTTATCATGGAGCAGGTAAGAAAGTGCAAGAAGGCACAGGAAAGATGTCTGGACCCGATCTTCCAATTCTCAGTTGAATCTTGCTTCAAAACACCAGCTCACATGGGAGCTGAAGAATTCAGCCCCATAAAAAAATTACTACAAATTACCTGATATGAAATGCTTGCATTATGAAAACAGGGATGATTTTACATCTGTTAATGAGGATAATGACTAATATATTCAGGCACTAGACGTGACAGCTGTCTGTATGTTTTAGGGGCAGGTATTTTTAGATGCCATTATCCCCAAACATATTAACTACTACATTCTTCCCAAGTGCTCCAAATCTCCAAAGCTTAAGAATGCAGGTTACATTTTCTTTCTGCTTCTGTATCACTTGGTTACATCACACTGCCTCATTATTTAAAAGCTCTCACAAATCTGCTACTCAGATCCTCAGCTAAGTGCCACGGTAAAGGGAAATGGCTAATGCCAACGTGAAACAAAACAAATTTTAAATCAGTCCACTGAAACACTGTTTAAATGTGACTGCACTGCCTGCTGCTCCATTTTAACTAGTTTAATCGCTTGCTGACCAAGCAGGGCTTATAACTGCAAAGGAATATAGGCTTGCACTTTTCTCCGTCTTTTCAAAACCAAAGATTTGCAACACAAACTCCAATTGTAAGACAAAAGTCACCCCATTAAATCTTAACAGATGTTTCTCAAGTTTAGAAGATTAAGAAAGATTTCAGCATCAAAAATCAAAGAAAATATTCTATGACCTTAAAAAAGGATAAATCTCAAAGCTCTAAACAAACCAAAAGTCCACTTTGACGGCTGCATCTGACTGAATTGATGAGATGCTATTGATGTTTGGATTAAACTATGCCTCTGTGATCAAGTACTCAAACATGGGATAAAAGAGGAATATATTCTTTAATCCCACCAACTAATTTTGTGTAGGCAGCAGTTGCAGAAAGCAATGGTTACAGAGCAAACGTTGGAAGTGGCTTCACTTTTGCTTATTGACAAAGCTATTTTTATTTCATTAATTCACCAAGTCTACTACCAGCATTTAAACTAACACGGGGAAATCTATATCAAGCACAGTGTTCTCCACAAACAAATCACTGAAAATTTCAAAGTCATTAAAGGTAGAATCAATAGGATATGATTCTGAAGGGCTAGGAAGATGCAATGCTAAAGTATAATAGAAAAATTAGATATTGATTTTTTAATATCATCTTGATAAACAAAGTAAACAACACAGGAGATTCCAGTCCTGGTTTTATAGCATGTCTTCTCCAAAAAGAGGAAGGGTTAGAATACACCAAGGTAATTTGTTAATTGCTGTCTTTATCTATCACTCTGTAACCCCAGATCTCCAGAGGAAGACTACTTGGTGTGTGCTTCCCAAAACTCTTAGCAAGAGGAAGTGAAGCAAAGCTGTGCTCCAGATGCCACATTACCAGGAATCCAGATGGGAGAAACTCCAGCACAAAACCAGCCACCTGGATACCTGCACCCTCATCTGACTACAAATGGGAAAGAGCTTTGGGGTAAACCAGAATCTGACCTGTGATGTATAAACAGTGGCAATTCCATCCACTGCTGTGCTCTGGGATGCTTCCTGGGATCCAGCCCCATTGTGAGAAGGATCATATGTGAAGGAATAGGGATGGCTTTGGCTACTTGCAGAAAGTCCAGTCCCACTGTGACACCAGATTGCACCATGAACTATCAACATATGAAGCCCAGAAACAGCTGGGTACTTCATCTTCTGGAGTGGAAAGGCCAGTGTTGAACAAAAGAGACTCTCAGGACATTGGGATCCCAGATCTGCAGAAGGCAGTCACAGAAGGAGGGAAAATTCAGGGGTAGTAAATTTACGTTCCAAATAAAGCTTCCCTACTTGCGCCCACAAAACAATATCTGCACCTTTTTTTTTTTCACTCGAGGCACTCAAGAATGTGATTCTGAAGCAATTTACCAGAGAATTATGTCATTTGAGGGGAATTCTCAACAGTACATATTTACTGTGAGAACACTTTCACTAAAGTAAAGGGCAGAAGCACACCCTGACCAAAGGGATACAGTGAAGGTGGGCAGCTATTCCCAGAGCATTGGTTTCAATAAGGATCAGCCATCACCTCTAATTCTTTACTCTTCTGTCTCTTTTTTGTTACACCAGCTTCTCTTAGCAGCTTCTCCTTCCATACACGTAAGGAACACCTACTTTCAGACCCAAACTTGCATGCACTGTTATTGTATTGGGAGTGCATGAGAAGAAGTAATGTTATAGTTCTGAGAACTTTTTCTGAGCAGAGCCAAGCACTCCCCAAGCTGAACCAAACTAACCCATACATTTGGCAGGAACAGGCCCAAATTAACCAATAGCAGCTGCCTTGCACTCAAGAGATGTGGCAAAAGTGACAAATGATAACATGAACCATAAAAGCGAAGAATGAAAGTAACAGATGGTCTCTTTGCCTGACTTAGAAACCTAAAAAAATGCGTATTCTCAGCTTTTGGGGTAGTCTAGACTCTCTACCATTTCTTCAAGCACAGTTAGATGCACATTTGCAGGAAGAGGTTGGATGTAAACAAGACTTTAAATTGCTATCAGTTTAGTCTGTCTTTCCAGTCACGTGATCCTAAAGGATGCAAAACCACACAATAATACAACTGGAAAACACCAGATTTAAAAAAAAAAAAAAATAAAGTGGTAATATGCTATTTATATAAAAGTATTATGTTTCTATGTTGTAGAAAAATACATTGGCAAAAAGTTTGAGCCCATTTCTGGTTTGGGATTTTTTTTTTTCAGTTGGGTAAAATAAAGATTTGCAATTTTTCCTCAAAGTCTTTTTAACTCACAAATAGATCTGCTTATGCTTCCAGAATCCTAAATATGAAACCAAGCAACACCACTGGTTGGTTATGATTTATATAGCTGGTTTGTGACTATTATGCAAAGACAGGTTTTACCATGACACTTATACTTAGGTAATTCTGACAGTTTTCTTTGTGTTGCTAAGGAATTCTGTAAACAAACCCAACAAAACCACAGAGCACTTCAATAGCAGTGACAAAATTTTGTAGCCACAATACTGAGAATATGGTCTAATTATTCTATAAACACACTTTGATTTGTTTACTTCAGTGTCAAATTAACTTCAAATATGTACCAACAGTCACTGATTTGATACGGTATACAATGCTGCCAGTGACTGCTTTCATTGTGGTGTGTGTAAATCTATCTCCTTTTAAAATGAGTTCATTTCTGAAAGCGTCTCTGCTGTACATTGTGAATACTAAACAGGGAAACACATATGCAACTTATTTAAAGGAAAATTATTTCCAATTAATTTTGCTCTGATCCAGCTTATTTTTGGCTCCGTTTTATTTTTCCTTTTGAACAGTAGAAGGGATATTTTTTAGAAAGATTAATAAGTCACGGCGTGGAGAAACAAATTATAATCTTACTGGGGAAAAATGAGCTGAACTAACCTCATCTTTATCCATGCAGTTGCCTTGAACAAGTAGATTGTGCTGCTTTAAAAGAAAGACAGAACTTTGACTGTTCTAACCAATCTATAAAACTGGGACAAGATCAAGTTTTTTGAGCAGTTGCAAAGATCCCGAAGAGATGCACTAAAAAGCAAATTACTGCACTGTGTTTTACATCTTTTTACAGTATTTACCTAAACTATACTCCGAAGAAAACATCAGTGGCTCACAAAATTAGTCTGATGTGGGATTTTTTATTTTTTGTCCTTTTTTAGGGAGCTCTTTTCAGGGGTTGCTGCATACCACGACTGTCAGTGGTGGCCAGTAACAAATTCAGTGATGGCAGCTGCTGCTCTGCACAAACGACTTTCTTAGAAAACCCTGGTTTGTATCATAAAGTGCCTTTCACAGGGAAGGATCTCCAAATGGTTTATAAGCTCTGCACCATACAGAGAGCTCAGAAGCCCTCCCACTGAAACAAGGCCAGCTCAGGAGAGAATGAGGCTGCCAAATGGCATCTGTAAAAGTAAATAAGATAATTAAGCAGAAAAAAAAAAAAAAAAANNAGAAAAAAAAAAAAAAAAAGAAAGCTTGTTAGTCCCATGTTCTGCCCGTGTCAGAATGTAAATGGGCAGCTGTTCCTGTCCGTTTACCCCAGCAGAACGGGAGGTGTGACATTATCCAGTGGACCAACACTGCCGAGGTTGCTTCAGCCCTCTGGTCTCTACAGGAGCACTTGCTGAGGTGCCTCGCCCCTGTTCTGCCGTGAAACACTTCAGGACCTCACAGAGATCCCAGTGACTGGGTGTTGTGGGGAGAATTTGGTCCCAGGGTGCTGCTGTGTGTGCAGCACAATCAACAAGACTCCAGCGTTCCCAGCAGTGCACACCTCAAATGGCACTGAGCAGGGACACAAGGACTTCTGCCTTTTAAAGGACTAAAATCATCAGGAAGAAAATACTGGGTTTACTGTCATTAAGCTGCAACAATCTAGGGACTTGTGGGGAACTTGGAGTTTTAACACTGGTGAAGTAGAAAATGTGGAAATTAACAATGAAGTTGTGGAAATTAGAGGTTATTATTACAAAGCCTCTATTTAAGGGATAATGTTCTTGGCAGAGAAATATACAAGGCAATAAATTGCATTAGTAGGTGATTATATTCCCAGAGCAAAAACTGCAGTAGTGGCTGAATAAGCAACCACAAACACCATTATACAACAAGGGAAAGGATAAAAGCCACAACACTGTGCCTTCTAAAAATATTTTATACACACACATTATTTCCATCCATTACCAGTGCATTTAGGAGTATTGTGTTTCACTGTTCTTAGTCTTTCCATATTTACCTGAGCAGAACAGATAAAGTCTAAAGGAATTCAGTTCATAGGTGGGTCTTGGGCACCTGACCCATCTGATGTGCATTGGTAAGGACATGCAGTTTGTAGATCAAGTTCATGGGCAGGGAAACATTTTCAGCTTCTCCACCAGCACAAATATATAATAAGAAATCAAGGAGAAAGGACCATCTTCCCAAAAATCTGTGCAACCATCTGCGGGTGCTTCCACTTGTGCAGACATTCCTGAGCCCTAGGTCAGCCCCTGGGGCTGACTGGGGTGTGCAAAACAAATCCTTCCTCCTCATCCTTACCTCCCATTTCTCAAAAAACCCTCTCCTTCCTCCCACTTTATTCCCTGGGTGAATTTCATCCAAGAGAAATAACTCTCCCAGCACACAGCCCACATGGTTAGCTGAGGCAAAGCAAACGAAGAAAATACAGCAAGAGCTGCACCTTCATCTTTCCTGTACTTCATACTCTGCAGCTCGGGGCTCTGATGGCTCCTCAGCTATTCCAAAACTGCAAAGAAAGATGTTTTTTTTTTACTCCCTCACTATGTACAGCTGAAAATTCGTAACAGTTTCACCAGCCATAAGCCTGGCTGTCATTATTCCTGCCAGGTCACTGTAAGCCTGCTTTATGTGTATTGAGCACACACTAACCCCAGGCTAAACTTCAACTCGCTTGGAAATTGGGAGAGGGATGCAACACGCCAAATTCACAAGAAAATTCTTCCTCTCCTACCATTTGCACTGACTGCCAGTAGGTTTCCACGAGGGGGAGGTGTAATAGGGCTGGTTTTGCCCTACAAAATCTCTGCTTAGCTTGCAGCCTGTCTACCTGGCAGTCTATGCACCTACACTGTTTCCAAAAAAAAGGGGAGGGAGGGGGTGTGATGGAGCCTCTGCAAAGACCAGCCTCACATTCAGGAAGACCAAGCTCTCTGGCCAGCTTCTACAGCCAGTACAGGGAGAATGATTCCTCCAAGGAGCTGAAAACTGTTACATTCTGGAGTCGGGTGCCTGGAATGAGGATCTATCCCTGTTTCCAGAGTTTGGGTTTCCTACAGTAGGGTTATCCTCTGTGAACATGCATTCGAAAACAGTCACAAAGTTGTGTGCACAAAAATTCCCAAAAATTCACCATTAACTTCTCTCAGGCTGATTTAACAATCATAGGGCAATGCTCCAAAGTGTCTTCTGGTATGGTTTTATGGATGCAAAAAATGAAGGGCAGAGGTGCTGGGGATCTGGCACGTTTCACCTCAGCTGGCTTGGCTGAGGGGAGACCTGAAAAATCTATTAGAACGAAACCTTCAGACTCAGCCTTATCAAAGAAGAACTGGTCCCCAGCTTCAGTAAGTGGCAGCTGCAACATTTCCTGCAGGAACAGCAGAAATACACTGCACTGGTCACCTCTACCAAGTAACAACAGCATTTGAGAGCTCAGACTTTCCTCTTCATACTCTTGAGGGGGGGGGCTTTTGGATTTGTCAGGTTTGTAGGTGATCTGTAAAAGCGCAATTTAGTTAGAGTGCAATGAATTTTAAAGAGCCTAATTCTTCAGAATTCTACTGCTGTAAAAATTCTGGTAACTTGTTTGAATGTTTCCAGTGTTGGGGCATCTATGACCTCCCTTGACAACCTGCTTCAGTGTTTCACTACCGTCACCATAAAAAATTTTTCTTCCTTATATCTAGTCTAAATCTACCCTCTTTAAAACCATTCCTGCTTGTCCTAACAGGACCTACTGAGAAGTTTGTCTCCATCTTTCTCATCAGCCCCCCTTTAAGTATTGAAAGGCCACAATAAGATGCCCCCAGAGCCTTCTCTTCCCTTCTCAGCCCCAAATCTCTCATTTTGTCCTCAATGGAGAGGTGTCCAGTCCTTAAATTAACAGATGCCATGATTTGCACTCCTTACTTCTGCAAACAAGCTCATCAAAAGCACAATTTCTCATCTTTTATTTATGTGGCTGATTTCTTATTTCTCAAGATGAAACAGAAACCACTCTCTCCTTCCCTTAGCAGACCAGAAGATTTCTTTGTAGCCAGGCTCCTCACAGTAACTGCTGCACAAGAACAACAGGCTCTGCTAGTTTGGGCTTTAAAACTTCTAGGAGTACCTTCAAAACCTCTACACCAAAACAACAAATGCTATTGCTGCCAAAGTAAATTGAAACTTTATTATTCGTTCCTCTAGGAGCCATTCTGAGACGTCTGGTTGATTTTCAACTATTATTTCCTAACCCAATAAACTGGTCATTTTTTGACAACCTCGTCTGGCTTTACCTTCAGCGGTTTAGGGACAATGTATATGATCCTTTTGCAGGCAGAGTTCTAACACAGGGAAAAAAACATCTGGATTGTTTTCAGCTCTCCCAGCTGCTTGCAAAGCTTTGGGTGCAACAGCAGCAGGACAAAGTGAGCAACAGTCACTGCAAGGGCTGGAGTTGGTCCCTTGTCAATAAAAATGCATTTTTACCTATGAAAGGGTTTCCAGGCCTCAAAATCTGAATCAGATGTGCCTCTTTTACCTGAGAACTGGAGAGAAGCAAAGCCAAATCCAGAGTAAAGCTGTTTGGAGGAAGATCAACAGAAGTGCCTGAAAGTAATGTAAATGTTTAGAATGGATTTTACATAGTTTTCTTTATTTTTACTTATCATTAAAGCCTACAAAAAGGAACATGCCCTTGTGACTGAGTCTAACTCAAGATAATTTTGCCTTTTTTAATATCTATCTCAAGGATAACTGTAACTTTTTTTCCCCAAAGCTATGGACCTACAAGTGTAAAGCAAATACCAGCAGCATTGACAGCCATCCTGCAAGAACAAGAGGCCGGGGATTTCTAGCATTTGGTGTGTCAGACACTGCATGGAGTGCTGTAAACCCTCAGTGTAAGCTTTGAATTTCTGTATATTGGCCATAAGCAAACACCTGTGGACTCCTCTGCTCACAGGGGCCTGGTGTCACTCATGTCCCCATGCAGGCTGATCAAACTGGCTTCATGCACGTGCTGCATCAGTTTGTGTCTCTGCTGAAAGTCACACCAGGGAAAAATAAATAAGGTGATATCATAGTCCTTTCTGTTCTTTTATCCTTAGACCAGATACACCTGGGACACAGAATATGCACTAAAAAAAAGAAAAAAAAATATGAGTGGAAACCTGTTTTAAATAATAACCCCCCTTACAATGATAATGAAGCTTCTGTGTCTTTCTCCTCACTTCACTCTGATGTCTTCCACTTTAAAGAGCACATTCCATTCCTATCAATGCACTAGGCAGCAACACACCTTTCAAATCAGCTGATGCCAGCTGATGGTGCAGATAAAAGACCTAAAAAACACCCAGTATGTTAAATTGCACTGGGAGTTGTTGGGAGAATTATGCAGATTATTGTCCTGAGATTCAGAAAGGGGGAAAAAAAAAAACCACCAGCACAAGTAACAGGTAAGGATTTCTATTTCTGCACCTTCAGTAGAGCAATTTGTAGCTGACAGGATCTGACAAGCATCCCACTAGAAAAAATTACTTCCACAGATGAGCTTCAAACCCATGGGATCATCAAGGCAGGGTATGAGGAGAAGCGTGTGGGGGTAGGGGGACAGCAGGAAGTTCTCTGCTCATTGAAGTGCAGTCAGATGCAATAAATATCAGCAACAGTGCATTGACAAACCATCCTGCCAAGGTCTGCAGCTAAGATGAAACCAGGAATAATGTTCACAATTCAGCATATTCTTAATTCCTGAAAGAGTCCTGTGAACTGCCCTCTTCCTGTCCTGTCCTGCTGGTGTAATCTGGGCATACATCAGTGCTGCCAGATCCTTCCATCTGTGCAAACTGAGATCTGGAGTAAAACTGATTCCTGATCTCCCTCTAACACGAGGGGAAAAGTGTTTCTGAAATCAAGAATATCCTGACTCAGTTCTGGACAGATCACTTCCTAGAATTTCCCCAAGACCTTTTTCTTCTCTCCCTGCTCCTGTGTGTGAACCAAAGCTTGGGGAGGGTGAGGTGCTCATAACCAAGGGCTAGGAAAACAGCCATTCAATGGGAAGGGAGGGAAAACATAAAGGATAATTGAGAAAATATATGGTAATGAAGGATCCCCAAGATGATTATTGATGTCTGATATAAGGCTCACATTACTACCCATGAGACTATAAAACTACCCCAAATCCCACTTACACCATCTTGGATCACAGCAGGAAGCATGGCAGAAGATAGACTTCCACATTCAATTCAGGAGCAATTCTTTACGTGTAGAGCATTTGTGGGGTGAGCTCTCCCTGAGAAGACACTGAGGTACAAAACCAAGCACAAAGAAGAGGAGAAAGAGAACCTGATCTTCCCAGAAAATCCTGTTATGGGATGTTGTCAGCAGAGGCTGAAGGCAACAAGCTGACCTTCTGGGTAACCTACATCAGTGCTCACTAACTCACTCACCAACTACTAAATCTCACTCCACCCAGTTCAACAACCAACCACCAAAACAATGCACAACACATCCCAAGTCAAATGCCCTCAAACTGCTACAGAGAGGAACAACTGCAAAGAAAAAATGATGTTCTTTAATTCTAGTGTCCTAAGCTCATGGAGAACCCATCTTTCTCCTAGTCCCTCTGTCTGGCTGCTTATGCTGCATGAACTCAGTCTTTCAGAACAGAGACTGAAGGAAAGGTCTTATGGAACCACTTCTGTAAGAGGCTTGGTGGGAAATAAAATACCAATTATAACAGCAGAGAAGAGAGGAGAGAAACAAGCATAAGCAAAATTGGGGGTAAGGAACTGGGGAGAAAACGCACAGAAGAATCTTTCTGTTCTTCAGGTACAAGGAAGAAGAAGCTCAATTTCAATGCTCCTCTGCAACAATATGTACAACAATATGTGTCTTTGAGGCAGATGTGGAAATATCACAAAAAGGTAGCTCAGAGGTGTGGTGCCTCTTTTCAAACAGTGCCTGAATAGACAGCGGGGGTGTAAGGTAGGAGTTTGCTCCACTGCCTACGCTAGAGACACTGATGGTTTTGGAACACAGTAAAACACAAACGGAGATGGAAGTGAATTGGAAGACAGAAATCAAATTTGGGGTCAGAAAACCAAAGGGTCTCTGTACCTGGGAGGAGGAAGGGCACACTGAACTTGGACCAGAGCCTGGAGTCACCACAAGATCCCACACTAGAAGGAGGCTGCTTTGCTGGTGAAATTCTCTCAGTTGCGAGTTTACCTGCCCGCTCCACAAACGCATTAATAAAAGCAGACCGAGACAATTTAATAAGCTCACTCCTGCTGCCAATTCCTTTTCCTCCATTAAAAGAAATAACCCATCCCTCTGGTTCCAGTCTGCTAACCAGCTGGCATAAAGCCCAAGTGGGGCTCGGCTCTCCAGCCCTGAAAGGCAAGAGGTGAAATCCAGTCCTTGCTTAATACCAACAGTGTAAAGCCAATTTAAAAGTCTTTAAAAATCTATCTTTGATCGAAAAGAAGATGTTGTTTAATTGAAAAGTCTCCTTTTCTGGAACAGATGGATTTTCCTCAAGCTGCAGGCACTTCAAAAGGATTCCCAGTAATGTCAGAGCTTCTTAGGTTTAAACTGTCAGCATCGGAAGGGCTGCTACAGGCTTTCGTCTCCTGCAGGTTCCTAAAGACCTCTAGTGTATAAAGATCCATTTTAAGTAATAGAAATGCTTTAAAAATACAGTAGGGAGGGAGAACACTAAGAAAAAAAAAATCCATCCAAATAAAAAGTTATCATGCTTTCTGCTGAGGACTAATTTCCACAGCAGTTAGGTATTTTTTGTAATATTAATACTTTTGCTTCTTGTTTCTTCATTTGCATACTCTAAACAATAACAAGGTACCCATTGCTGTAGAGGTACAAACCAATGTTTTGGAATTGCTGCTTTACTTCAAATGCATTACATTTAAATGAAGATGGAAAATGCACTTAGGCAGGCATTATTATTCAATAAAGTGTGCCCTGTCATGTCTCATCATGCTTGACTAAAACTTTGTAACTCTGGCATAGCTGGCATGAAAATAGGGATATGCCAGTATCTGGATGGAGACATAACATTCTCCTCCAGGGGCTGCAGACAGCAGTTTAACTGAACTGATGCCATACCCAAACTCCACTGAGCCCTCAAAATAAGACAAGACTGGGTTTTTTTAAATTCCAGAACTGCCCTCAGCACCTCAACTTTCATGATCCATGTGAGGATTTACCTTTTCTGCATATACAGCTTTAAATTCCCGGCACACGCTTTCTTTAGGGATCAGCAAAAAAACATACACAATTTGCTTTTAAAACAATTCCTCCACACAGACCATGGTCATGTCTATTCAAAATTAAAGCAGATTAACAGACACACGTGATTGTTCGATCCACAGGCTGCTCATGTTTAAGGACAACGGATCAGAGAATATTTTATTGTTGGAGTGGAGAGAGATGTGCTCTAAAGTCTGGCAAGCACCAGGCAAGCTCAGTCCCCCTGTTCCCTCAGCTCTCTGCCAGGACTCACACAAACCACATTCAGCTACATGAATTCTACCACATCTCTGTGCCCTGTTTTTCCTGCACAAGGGCTCTGAGAGATTTCCTGTTCAGCAGCTCATGTAAGCTTTGGGACTTTCCCTTCCTGGACTTAGAGTCTTGAAGGTGAGGCCCTCTGTGAACCTCATCTTCATGTTTCATTGTGCTTAAATCACTCACTTGCACAATAAGAGCCACGGGATTTTAAGGGGTTGTTTGTGAGGGGAAAACAGGGCTGTGCAGAGCCTGTAGGAATGGAAGTGGGACACCACAAAACATATGCCAGGAAAATCTTCTAAAACATATGCACATATACAACTAATTCTGGGGGTTCCCCGTGCATCAAGATCCATAAGGAATCTTCTGTCATGTCACGTCATGTTAGACACATGTATTCCCTTCACAGCAACAGGGTTGGCTGGTTTTGTTTGCTATCGGTAAATTTGGGAGCGAGGGGCGAGGGGTTAGATCAGGGCAATTAAAAGCTTATTTTGTTAACGATTACTTCTCTTGCTGTTGTTCTCCTGTGCTATCCCTGGTGTAATCCTATTAAGCTTTTGGAGTGGCAACAGGGACAAATTTGGCTCGGCGCACTTAAATATTTTTTTGTATTTGATACTCACGGCTGTATTTCTATCCAAAGCAATATGTCTCTTATTACAAACATAAGTCTTTGTTATGGCATAAGCACTGAATGCATAGGACATTTAACCCATAAAAATAACGAAGGTCTGATTCAGTCTTCATTGAAATCATCTACAAAACTCTCATAATTTCTAATGGAAACAGAATCAGGCCCCAGCTTTTCTGCCCTTTAGAGGGGAGAGTTGCATTAAGAGTTAGTGGTAATATCCCCATATTGATGAGTCACTCATTTTGCAGTACATAACGTTTTATGAAGTAGAGAATCACTTTCCCTAAGCAATTACAATTTTGAGACAGGATCTCGGGCACTGGCAAGTTCCTTTGTTTCACAGCCCACTCCTGTGTGATGCTACAGTCATTCTTAACATGCCTGCCTGGCTATTTGCTAGGGTAAATAACTTGTAAAACGTGGTTTCTGTGATAAGGAGAGATCCCAGCTGGGTATTAAAGTGTGGGTTAAGAGCTCAGTGAGTGATGGTTTCCCTTAAACTTCTCACCCCATTTCTTCAGCTTCTCTGTTAGGGGCCTGTCAGTAAGAACAAGAACATCCACCTCTGAACCATATCAACTCTCCTGAAAGGAATCCCCTTTAACCCTCATCCAGTGTTGAGTGTGAACAAAAACAGCTTATCACACATGTAATAACACAGGCAAATGCAACCAGTACAGAACTAAAAAACTTGTGCATGTTACCTCAGCGCTGGCAGAAACACAGACATTCCTTCCACCACATTTTGGGGGAAAATTGCAGACCACTAGCAAAATCCTCACAACTCTCCAGCAGGACTAGCTAAGAGCTACTGTGATTTTTTGCCCACAGGAACAATGGGCTGCACTAAGAGCATCACAACAACTGAAATTTATGGCTCCAACAGCGGGGAAAAGTATGTGTTGATATCAACAGCTTAACTTTGGTCAGTGAAACAGGAGAAGATTTTAGTTATTTGGGATGAAGGCTCCAAGCCACACCTCTGTATTAAGAAAGAGAAAAGCTGTAAAAATGGACGGGCCATCTCACGGTGCTCCATAGGCTGCTCCGGGGGATGGCCGCTGCTCTTTTCGACTCAGAAATATTTAGCAGCGCTCAAGCGAAGCATTCATTGCCTTGGCCACTCGCTCTCTCTAGTGGCCACCGCGGAGAACAACCTGAGCCTCCAGCAGAGGCTTCAAATGTTTCTGAAGGAGAAACACTTCCAGAGAAAAAAAAACAAAAAAAAGGCAAACTAAAAAGGCCTTTAAACGGAGAGCGTCAAACACTTGATCTGCCACTCAAACCTCTGTCGTCTCACCGTCACGCTGGGAAGGATGTAGGAAACGGGGCTGATTTTCTTCTAACAAACCTCCTTGAACTGCTCACTGAACTGCCTGCTGCAGTTTCTGACACGGCCAAGGTGTCCTTGAGACACTTTGCTAATGCACACGCAAAGAATGACTTTGGGTGGGAGAGAGGCGTGATTCCCACAGGGGAGATCCCAGTCCTTTACATGGTTCCTTAGAACGTGGAATGGAACCTGCTCGAAGTTCAAGAGCAGCAAAAGTGCTGCTCCTATAAATTAAATTGCTATAGGCTCTGCAAAAATGTAAAAATGTCCTTTTTAATTTTGGGGTTTTTTTTTTGGTTGGCTGGTTGGTTTTGGTTTTTTGGGGGGTTTTTTTGGAAGGTGAAGGCAATTATTGTAACCAGACACAGGCTTTCCAGCCAGGCCTTCTGATACAAACTATGTCCCTCTTCCACTGCAGCTTCTGCTCTTACAAATTTCAGATTGCCCAGCAGCACCATAAATCCACTTCTAACATTTCCCATGGAAGGGCTGTGTTGGCCTTTGGATTATATTCCTCCAAAACTGGAGAAAAAGTCTTTTCAAATGAAAAGAAAAATTAGAATTTACAGATTAGAATTTAAAGCAAGTGGGAAAGAGATGCAAATTAAATTATTTATTGCATGCCAAGGCTTTGGTTTTAAATAGAATACTTTCACTCCACGTAATTTTCTTAATCCAGAGATTGAAGTTACAAGGCACTACCTCAGTCTATTGTTTAATGACATTTATAACTCTATAACAGTATTTTGGGAAAATAGCTGCTCAGGCTTAACATTTCTGACTATGGAATAGACAATACAGTGATGTCATGAATATAAAGTTAGTAAATTATAATCTGTCACTTGGCTTTAAATAAGTGTATTTCTTCAGACAATAGGTATGATGAATATAAGTGCAAATGAAACACGAATCTCTTCAATTATTCTTATTTAGATTCATTTTCCTATGAGTTTTCATTTAATTCCTATCACAATCTCTTTTCCATAAATCAAAGGCAGCCCTCATGGCAACATCTCTACTTAATATAATGAAGAAACACCTACAGTCATTAAAAATAGCATTTCCATGATCCAAAGTTCTTTTATAGCAATAGAGCCTTGTGTTTGAGGCCATATTCTGGAGTTTGCAATATTGTCTCTTCTTCTCTGCCATCAGATTGTTACTATCAACCACAGAAACAACATTTAAAGCCTTTTACCTTTAATACTAAAACCCAGGTGACCTGGAGCAATAAGGATATGATTCTCCTAGTGCTAGAACCTCACCTTTCAGCACCCACCTCATCCCCTGACAGCATGGAAATGAGCTGGTATTATCAAAATAGCCTGTTCTGACTCTTGGGATCGAGCCTAAAGCCTGTGAGATTCCAGACCCAGGTTTTCAGTTCAGGCAGATCCTCAGGTGACAACTTGGGCCCTTTATTGCATCAGCACTAATAAAGATGTTTAGTTTTTTGGTGTTCCACTGGAGTCCACAGCCTTCTGAACCTGGCAAGCAGCTGGTCCAAAGTCTCCCAGCCACAATCCTGGTGCTCCATCTGGCTCATGCTGCCCTTTGAGTTGCAAACTGCACACCTGCAGCAGGATTCCCCTGCTGCTCATGACAGCACCCTAAAACCCTGTTTCTGGATGTCGTGGTCTCAGCCGAGTCTGTGACCCTTTGTGAAAGCAAGTAAATGCATCCAAAAGATTCCTGTCATGCCCTCTGTTGGGAACCACTGATTTAAAGCCCCACACAAAGCCCCAGGGTCTCAGGGTGCAAAAACTGTGCCACAGTTCCTTTATGCTGCTTCTCCCTCACCTGTTTGCCTCCCAGTGCCATATCAGGTTTGAATCTTCCGTTTCCCCAACCTCTGTGACACACAGTTGATCAACCCCAACCCAAGGTGATCCTGTTGATCCGTGGAGCCTCCTGTGCCTCTCTGCTGACACTCTCCTATTGGAAACCAGCAGAATGGGCAGAGGCAAGGAGATAATCAGGCAGCCAATGTGGTCTGAATATGAGTCTCGTTATCTCTTTATGCATTCTCTCCTCAAATTGTATGACCTGCATTTCAGGCACCCTTGGGCTTGGGATTTACATTTTTAATATCAGGGGCTTGTGACGCTGTCCTCTTGTTGGTTAATTGGTATCAGAGAGCAAGTGTTTTCCCTTCCACCGAAATAAATCTCCCCTAAAGCTGCAATTGCTCATTCTTTTGTTCCATCCTCATTTGAAATGGGTTCTGCAAAGCCTCCACACCATGCTAAATAATCTTCAACTCTCACTTTTTAAAATCTGTTGGTTTATGCCTTAATGGCTTTGATGGGCTTTGCTATTCAATCTTGTTACTTAAACCACTTTCCTCCTATTCCTAAACTCTGTGTTTTCATTCATCCTTACCACAGTGGACTCTTTGAAGCTGAAAGGATTTATTTATCATCCAGAATACTTTTCTCCCCTGATTTTGGAAACATACCTTTTTAAAAGACAATGTGACACAGTTCAGAGTATTTTCTTGGTCTAGAATACTGAGTCTAAAACAAATGCACTTTGTGTTCTGATTTGCTGAAGAATCCACCCGTACCTCTCAGGGAATAATTTTTCCACTGGACGTGTATCAGCTCCAAACAATAGAAATGTTGCAGTCATCATCAGTTTAACGTGATCTGAAATAACATTCTGTCTGAATTCAGTAGTTAGTGGTGTTAATAAAAGCTAATCAGTAGCAATGGTGAATTTCTGGAAGATTACTGCACATGAGCTGTAATTCTCTGCCTTCAATATGCATTGTAATTTTAAATTAAACTAATTTGGACACACACGGGAAATGTCAGTCTGGGTAACACTGTGTAAACAGACTGAAGTATCACAGAGGAGGATCAGGAAAAAATAAAATCGTCTGTGTGACTTTGTTCTTAAATCAATGTTGACACTTTTGCTGCTCCTACAATGATAATGTAACTTCCAGCTCTTCCTTCACGCGCTGTCCTCATTGTGCAACCACGGAAATACTGAAAAGAGCAATCATCATTTTGTCAGCCATTCATTTTAATATTGCTCTCCAAATATTTGAAAGTATCAAAAAGCAAGGGCAGAATTTCCGAAGCTCATCTATCAGTCGGAGGCAGTCTGCTCTCCTTCCAAGCCACACACAGCTTCTTCGAAAACTGGAAAGACATCCGTGGATTTGAAAACCTTCCAGCTGCTTCCAGGCCAGACAGCTGATGTGCCCAGATTCCTCCATTCTCTGGAGGAGGGGGTAAAAAAAAAATTAATCAGGAGCCAAGGTTGCTTTGTTTTCTCTTATATTTTACACTGATTACAGAAAGAAATGGTGTCACTGAAAAAAATTTGGTCGAAAAGGGGTTTTTCTAATGACTGAAAGTGTGATTCAGCCCCAAAAGACAGAGACATTGAGCCAACCTGAAACCAGAGATGTCACTTCATTCACCTTCTATGGGAAAAGAACTGAATCCACACTGAGCCCAAATTTCTGGGCTGATATGTAATAGCATTTGCCTAATTAGAGTCCAGCTGGAGGCTTATTATATAGCAGGATACAGTAGGCTTTTGCTTCTTCAAATCAGTCATGGATACAGGCTTGGCTGAAGAACTTGGCTTCCTGTGATCTAACCAGGACATGATGGGATTTAATGGGACTGGGACTAGTTTTTTATTACAAACTGGCCCCTGCAGAACTTTGACTTTCCCTGCAGCCACGGTCTCTCACCTGCAGTCCTGACATGCTTCAAGCTGCAGGCTGAAATACCAGTTTTAAGGGTGTGGTTAAACACAGAAGCAAGAACCAAGGTTTGTATCTGCATTGTGTGGCCTGGAGATAACCCACTTAACCACATGAAGGTCATCTTCCTAGTTTTACATCCTACTTTAGTATCTCACAGCGGGAGGGAGCACTTCCAGGTTTAGTCAATGCTTGCAGAGCGCTCTCGAGGTTGTAAAGAATTTTCAGTGTTATTTTGTAAAGCTGTGTGCAGAACATGACAGCACAGGCCACTCCTTACCTGGTCAAGGTGGATTTCTCCAGCATCATATCTCCAAGTGATAAAAGTCCCTACTCATACCGTGGCTGAGGTTTCATCAGTGAAGGATTTGAAGGGATTCTGCTCGTGGGCAAATAGGAAATTTGAAACCTCATGAGAGGAACTCTTCCAGCAGTCCTTCCAGGTTAGAAACAGGTTTCTGCATTATTGGATGGGCTGGGGGAGAGTTGTCACCAGGACTTGTCTCCTTGCCTGGTGAAATGTTCCACAAGGATCAGAAGTATATTCTTCTGCAAAATGCACCAGGGACTGGGGGCTTTTGATGGCCATGGTTCTCTGTGCCTCCAGAACAGTAACTGGAATTCCAAAGTGCTGTCTCCATGCTCCAATTATATCAATCAGTATTCATGAGGACCGAGGACTTAATATTTGCTATTAAGTGCAGCAAAAAGATAGCTTGCCTGCCACAGATTTTTCCCAGTTTTTGTATGACAACTGAGTCTCAGATATCAGACACACTTTCCAGACCTTGAGCATCAGCTTGGCTGTGGTAATTACCCATGCACAGATACAGAGTCTGAGGCAGGACCTCAACTCACCTGAATTATACTCACTATCAACAACAGAAATTAACTATGTTCCAAGTACAACAGAGGGACTAAGTGCTTGTACATGCATATTTACCAACATGATTTAATGTATTATTCCCAAACCTGGTTGACACTTTTGTCTTAATTTCTTTAGATGTGGGCTTTATTTCATGGATTAACAAAGGTAAAATCTATACACACAGACCCTTAATGCTGAAACTTTCATAGAGGGGCAGTGGCTATAAGTGCTGCTGCTTTCATACACCCTCTTCTGATCACAGGAGGCCAACCCCAGAATTCAATTCAGGAAGTCTGAATTCAGAAGGAAAAGAAGCCTATACCACCTCAGAGAGACAACACCTCTCTCCCTTTGCCCACTGATTAGTACTTTTTAGCTGCTTCTAGTCCCCCTAAAACTTGCAATTCAAGAAGTGGAGAAAACAACTCCTCTCATTAGCAATAACAGTCATGTGAAAAGAAAAAACAACTTGTCTCCCTAATTATGGGCATTGTGTTCGCAGTCCGTTTGCTCTTGATTCTTTTCAGTTACTCCTTGTACTCTGCTTTATCTTGCTTGGTAAGGCAGGAGCACAAGCGGGATATAGTACCTCTTACTGCTCAACTTCTTCATTTTTGCAAGCCTTAGGGAGGCCTTTTCATCTTTCTCTCAGAGGATAGTTAGGTACAGCGAGGGTTAATACCAGAAGCCCAGTAGCAGCAAGTCCTGTATAATATTATTCTTTACAGACATAGAATCATTCCACTCCCCGTGGAGTTTTCTCTGTCCCAAAATAAAAAAGAAATTAATAAGCTAAATCTAACAAGCACCTTAAACAGATATTACTTCCCTGGTCATCCAAAGGAGTGAGTGAAGACAAGATACCTCCGTGCTTAAGAAATCAAGTTAGAGTAAGAGATGAGCTTAGCATTCCAAACTGGAAAGACAAAAAAATAAAAAATAAAAAGACAATGCCAAACTGCTTTCTGTTCATGTTGCTTGCAGCCAGACAAACCTCATTAGGGTTGAATTTCTGCAGAGCATCATAGTGACATTCAGTGGACCACTTGCAAAGTGTGCATTTCCTTCAAGTGTCCAGAACAAACTATCTGGGTCTGGAGCTGGGGCCAGATGTTTGTTAAAAAGCCAAGCTCTGGGCAAAACAACCATCCAAGCTTCCACACTTGCTCCAATTTGCCAATTAAACATACAAAACAAATAAAGGGGAGGAAGGAGGAGCAACACCCTGTTGCTTTGCCAGAAAATGTCAAAATAAGCCGGAGATAGGAGCCAGTAGAGCTACTTACACCACATTATAACATGCAGAGCATTGCCTGCCTCCTGATCCCGATAGTAATTTGTCATTGTGCTGAAGCCTCATTGTGTTTGTTTCCTTTAAGGGAGACAGAAGCCTCATTTGCCATCTTTGAGGGAGTGTGGGCAGGCTGCCCAGCAAGACATTTCAAGGGAAGGCCATTTTCCCCACCTTGGAAAGCCCACAGTTTCTCCAGGTGTGCGAAAACTTAACCCACACCCCATAATATGGAACAGCCTGCCCCAGCAAAGGGCTCAACTGCTAATCCTCTGCAGCAAATGCTTCTGCTCTGGAAGCACAGGGAGGAATAGCTCCCAGCCAGCTCTCACAAGCAGTAAACACTGCAAAGGATGCCTTGGGATGTCTCTATAAGTTTCAGTATCTGCCTTCCTCCTGCACCCAGAGGCAGGTGGCTACAAACCAGGCTTGTTTAAGACCTTCTATATTACACTCCTCTTGAGCTCCAGTTTCATTGCCAAGCCACTCTCCATGATATTTGAAAAGCCACAGCAGACAGGTGAAATCCCTGGTGATTTCAAAGGGGAAAATTGTACCTGTCTTTAAAAAGGGTAGACTGGAGGACCCTGGGAAAGACCAACTTGTCGGCCTCACCTCTGTGCCTGGGAAGATCATGGAACAGATCCTCTGAGAAACCCTGCTAAGGCACGTGGAGAACAGGGAGGTGATTCAGAACAGCCAAAACGGCTTCACCAAGAGCAAGTCTTGCCTGCCCAACCCAGTGGCCTTCTGTGATGAAGTGACTACAGCAATGGACAAAGGAAGAATTACAGGTGTAATTTATCTGGATTTCTGTAAAGCCCTTGACATGGTCTCCCACAGCACCCTTCTCTCTAAATCAGAGAGAGGTGGGTTTGATGAGTGGCCTGTTGGATGAGTAAGAAAGTGGTGGGATGTTTGCACACAGAGGGTCTCGGAGTCCTGATGGACATCAGTGTCTCTCAGGGGTCCATACAGGGACCAATATCTTCATTAATGACATGGACGAAGGGATCAAGTGTCACCCCCAGCAGATGACACCAAGCTGAGTGGTGTGGCCCAGAGGGACCTGTGTGAGGTGATGGGTCACAGCTTAACAAGACAGGAGATGGAGAGAAGGGAGGAGAAACTCCAGCAAGATGTGTGTGCCTCTGAGCTCTGCAGTACAGACACACATATTCACTGATCTCAGAGATGACAGGAAAAACTATCAGCAAATGTGATTCATCTGTGATTTCCTTCTCTAGCTCCAAATGTGCCCTGAGAAACCACTTGGGAGTCTTTCTTTGTATGAATTAAGAATTGCACATGCTTTGCTTCATTCATATATTTCTTTAATTATCAGGTGCCCATTTTGTTCTTAGAAAGCTTCTGATTGTCCTTTAAATATAGGTCATATCCACCCTTTATTATAAGAAAAGCTGCAATCCTTACAAAAGACAAATTATTCCAACCCACCATCCTGTCATTGAGAGAATGTCATTGGTAATTTGGACTGCTGTTGAATTTGCCAATAGGTTTGTTTTGTACTCCAAAAGGGAAATCAGATAATTGCTTTGGCATGACTGCACGATGCTTATTGCACATGGTTATTGCACAACCTTCAGCAAAAATGTATTTAAAAAAGAAATTTTTCAGAGACTCTTATGCCTATCCTCTTGCCATCAGCACCCTCTTTTTCCAGCTCCAAATTCTCACAGCTTTATTTTATCCTTGACTGCAAAATCAGCATGAAAAGTGAAACTTGACATGAATTGGGGGAGCAGTTTTTAAGTAAAGACGAAAAAAAAATCTTAAAAGTATTTTGGCCGTTTTTAAATATTTAAAGACTGCAACCACAAAATCAAAGTTTTGTGTTTCAGATGCTTTTATGTACTGGTCTAACCAAAACCAGCTTTGTATAAAAATACAGTTTTGCAAGTCAGCTTGCTTCCATAACGAGAACTATCCCCTTAAGGTCATTTGGCCTGCAGAGTCTTGCCCCTTTCCCTAGCACACTCCTGTTAGGAGAATGGGAATGACCCAGCATCCCATAAACCTCTAAGCCCCTGAAATACCAGAGACACTCAAGCCAAAGAGTAAGAAAAGGCATTAATTTGGCATTCTTTTCCCTTTTCAGGTGCTTGGTGTAAGTCGTTCCTGGACCTGGATCCTGAAGAGGCTCAAACACAGGTTTAACCTCACAGGCTGTGTGGGGTTTCATTTACTGCAACAATTTCAGACACTGGGAGGCTTAGGGACTCACACTGAAAACTGGGCTCCACTATCCCTTCAAAAAGGGAAATATTTTCCCTATCTGGAAAGCCCATTTGTGATGGGGAAGGGGGCATGGGGAGAGGGGTGGGTGTTGGGGTTGTTAACTTATTACAGTCACATTACACCACGATTAGTCCACTGGAAGAAAAGAGTAGGAATAATAAAAGAAATAGCTCCTACTTCCTCTCCACTCCCAAGTCAGTTTGTTATGAGTATTTGATGGCCCTTCTTGAAGAGGCAGTAAGACCTTGAACCTGCAATGACCCCTGTTTCCACACAGAACATATGGGCTTCAGTGCAGGGGTTTGCCTGGACAGGGCTCGTTGTCAAACATCCCCGAGCAAGCAGAAAAGCTAAAGCATATTTTAATATTCCCCTTTAAAAAAAAAAAAAAAAAA